>JANZXR010000004.1:31949438-31999593 GCA_027575705.1 Erythroxylum echinodendron | reverse complement strand
CATTCTAGTTGTAACGTGGGTAATCCACGATTTGCATTTGTTTTCTTTCCAAGTTTGTAGCAAGTGAGGAGATCTCACTATCAGTACACTGCCTATGAATTAGTCAATGTACTGGAAATAAAGATCATGGGTTTAATACATCGATCTTCTTCTGTATTTCTTCATTCTTCTAATTTTCCCAAAAAATTCTCTTCAACATAGTCACAGTCGTGATAGATGTGAGCAAAGAGAGATCGTTAATGAAATGGACGAATGGGATAGATTTTGTGATCCTCCGTCTTATTCATCCTTAGTATATATATACTTAATAATTGAAAGGGAAATTTGTTGTTTAACGAGAAAAAATAAAACAAAGATAATAATAAGATGACTTATTCAAAATTTCTCCATCAATTTGAAATTAAAAATTCAGAATTAAATTATGAAAAATCCCAAATGGAGTGTGTGTTGCGCAAAGCCATAAGACACATATCCGCAAAGCCATAAGACACATATCAACAACACTTGAACTGAACTGCTGGAGTGTGTTCGCTATCAGCCACTTTGCCTACGACGACAAAGCCCTATTCGGTAATGCCATATGGTGTTTATCAGTTAGTGCTAGTGCATTATATTTGTCTACTTTGTTTTATGAACATCCATCTATTTATTAAATAGGATAGAGAGAAATTAGATAAATAGAAGCTCATAAAATAAGAAGGCACAAAGTAACAGAAACAAGTAATATGATCCCTTTAGCAGCCATCCACTAAGTGGCGAGCCAAGTGACTGTTACGGATAGTTCGAGTAAAAGGTCATTTGTTAGGTATGTCTTTTCAACCCAAAAGTGCCAATTCAAATCCAACTCGTGACGAGCAAAGTTATTTTTCATTAATTCAATAAATTATTAAATTTTAAGTAGTTATATATAATTTTTGTAATGAAAATAAAACTAAAATTAAAGAATTTTTTACTCAATATAGCATCAATGAAATAAAATATAATAGTTGTTAAAGAAATAAAATATAAATGATTATAATATATGATATTTATTATAATATTCTAATAATCATCGATCAAACACTAACAATATCTTGGCAGTATCACCATTTATTTGTTATTCCTAATATTTTATTAAAAAAAAGATATAGTGATCTATAAATTTTAAAGAACATCGTAGTTTTAAAATTCTAAAAAAAAACTCTTCCTAGTTTTCAGTTTTTCATAAAAAGTTCTTCCCTTATATTTCGGTTAAAAATAAAGATGAAACAAATACGGTATGACTATTAGATGTAGAATAATCAAATGTCAGTGATATGATAACCTAAAGCAACTCTTAAACTTGACTTAAACCAATTGCATTCAACTTAAATTAATAATTTAATATGATGATAATGGATTATTAGTTTAGGTCAAATTTAATTAGTTCAATTCAAGTTTAAGAGTAATCATCATGTAAGTAACATGTAAATGATATAACTGTGATGTTCATACTAGGCTTAGGACATGAAGCGTGAACTCGATTAATTCTAAATGATTTTATGTCTGGGGCTAAGCTTGGCACATAGATGAAGGCCAATAACCTTTATAAACAAAATATCGTTAATTTACACTTTGACTTATTGTCATCCCTAATTGTTAGTAGCAAGTAATGTGAATTTGATGGATAGCCCGACTCGTGAAAGAAACTGAGATGGGTACGGGTTATGAAAGTTAAGGATGACAATTATGGTCTGGCCTGCTTTTAGCCCCAGTTAGCCCATCATGGATCGACCCGCCTATTTTTTTCTAAAACGACGTCGTTTTAAATTTTTGTTCTTTTAAAAATAAATGGGCCTGATCCGCCGGGCCACTGTCTAGTCAGCCAACCTACGAGCTGAGTCATAGGCTGACCCATCCCGATCTATATAGGCTATGGATTGGCCTATTTTAGCCTGCACGGGCCACCATAGAAATGGCGGGCCGGATCCATTTGACATGTCTAATGAAAGCATAAAAAGGAAAGAAAACGCGCGCAGCGTCACAACGGAGTTGAGAGGATAAGATAACATAAAATGAAAATATAAAATCTAGTTTTCTTGGCTCATTGTTCGGACCCAAGGTTTGTACCAATGGGGTTAGCTTCAGTCATCCACACTAGCGTCAGAGCTCTGCCAAATTACGATCTCATCTCGTTTAGGGTTCCCTCTATCTCACCTTCCAAGTGGGTTACAGTTCAATTTGCTCACCCTTCCTTCTACATAGGTCTGCTTCTCTCCCATCTATCTACTGGTGTTATTACTCATTTGATATGTACCATAGAGACGGGTGCCTAATTTGGAGTTGGCTTTGTCAGTTGGTCATGGCGTTCGTGGACGCAATTATCCAATTGCGTGTACTAGAGCTACTGAACAGGAAGATGACCTATCTACTTCAGGTCAGAATTTCAAAGCTTTCCTGATTTACAGAAGTGGGAAGTGTTCCTTTTTTCTTTTTTTCTAATTTTGGTGTCACACGTGGATGTGCGTATATTTATACCTGTTGCATTGGTGGATTAATCTGCAGGGATTCGTGATAGTGTTGAGAAAGTTAAGTCCTTTCGAGAAGGTGATGATTTGGGGAATGAAGGAACTAAGGGAGAAGAGAATTACAAAACATCTATGAGAACTGTTGCTTTATGTGTGAGTGCCTCCCAATTTATTGTAGCTCAGTATCTTTGATCTGTTGATTGTCGTTATTGGTTAAAATCAATGTAGTAATTGATTCTAACAGGTGGGTACAGCTGTGACATTCGGCATTGGTATTGTTTTGAAAGATGGAGTTAGCAAGGGTTCAGAATTTTTTGCTGGGTATGTGCATATGCTACAGAAAAGTAACGTCAGTTAAATTTTTACTGTTTTGTGTATAATGTTATTTGTGAGCGTAGTGAGTGTTGCTTGCTCTTATTTCTCATCAGAGAACTTTCACGTTCATTATGAAAGCTTTCTAAGCTTGAATTCTGTCCACCATGACTACCCTCTGGTATCATTTTTCAGGTATATATTGGAGCAAAGTTTGTCTGTGGACAATCTCTTTGTCTTTGTTCTGATTTTCAATTATTTTAAAGTTCCACTTAAGTATCAGGTATTTAACGGGCTTTATATTTGCTGCCACTGTATTATATACAATACGATTTTTTTTTTAATTTTTTGATACTTAAAAAACTTTTTGATTATGTTCTAGTGACTTTCTTTTTTGAGTTATATGTTGTATTTCAACCATGATGATGGAGAATTTATTATCTTGTAAAAAGAACCGAGTACTTTCATATGGTATTGCTGGTGCAATCATTTTCCGTTCGTCATTGATCCTACTTGGGACAGCTACTCTCCAGGCAGGTCTCTAATCCATAAAAGAAGTGCTATAAATTTCTCTTATCTATTTATTCTTTCTCTTTAATTGGATAACCTCTTCTGTCTTCTTGTCATAGAGATTCGAGGCAGTCAATCTACTTCTGGCTGTTATACTTCTATACTCATCCTTTAAGGTGCCATATATTTCTTGTGAGGAACTTGCACCCATTAGTATATTAATTTCTGTTTTCAACTGCTGTCATTTGTTTCCATTTTAAATCAACAGTTTATATGCTTAGATTATATTTCATGTCTAGAAAATAAGAATTTATTGATCACATTGTCGACCTTGACATTGCTCTGAGGGCCATTCTTAGCCTCCTTGAATCTGGAATGAAGCAGTAACCTCAGAATTAAATTGAGGGGAGCTTCCTTCCGACATTTGATTTTTTTCAGCTCGGTGATTTTACAGTAGTCAAGCAGCATATCTTAGTTTTTATATTGCATATATGTGAACTTCTGAGTAGTTTCTTTTTTTTCAGCTATTTTCCAGTGAGGAAGATGACTCTGATCTATCAGACAATTTTGTGGTGAAAACGTGCCAGAGGTTTATTCCTGTCACATGTAATTTCCTGCAATTACCTACATTGTCCTTCTTTCCTTTTGTCCTAGTTCTGGTGCTGCTTTAACTAGTCTCCTGATTTTTGATCCTCAACATCTCTGGAAGTTTAGGGACAAGAACTTAAAAATTCCAGATCCATGGTGAACACTGTAAACTAAAGAAATTGAGTTCTGGATAAACCTTTGTAACAACTTGGTTAAAGAAACTGACAGTAAGTCCTCATACATAGTTTAATCTGACTTCTTGGTTTAGAAATGAAAACTATGTGAACACATTCAAAGAAAAATGTAAAATTAACAGTCATGTTCAGTTAAGCTTAAATCCAGAGAAGAAGAGATTGAGAATAAGTCCTTTTGGCAGTTCGTCATGTTGTACCCATCCCTAAATATTGAAAAGAAAACATATTGTGGTTTGCTAGAGCTTTAATGTGAGTAAATGAAATATTTCATGTTAAATTTATAAATTTTGATCAATAACACTTTGACCAACTGCAGGTTATAAATTCAAGATTTGTCCATCTTGTTTTGTAATGTTGGATGAGTTTTCTCCTTGAGTTTATCTATTATGGTTTCGTTTTTTCCGCAGTTTTTTGTTAAACTTATTTTCTGTTTTTATATAAAAATTAGTGAAGAAAAGAAAATTTTCACACTTCTTGTATATTCCTTTCAATTTTAAACTGATGAAGAGAATCATGTGGCCTTACAAAACTTTAAGTTGGCCAATTTAGAACAGAGTTGGATTAAATTGTCTATTTGCTGAACTATCTTAAGGCCTATGAGATTTGACATAGATATTAATCAGAATTCCTTGTATTTTGCAGCTTATTATGATGGGAACAAATTTTTAACAAGTCAGAATGGTGTGTGGAAAGTGAGTTCTTTACGAGATCTAGCTGACTATTCAACATGCTATATTAGCCCTTCCGAACATATTACAACCTGATAAATTTAGCAAGATGGTATTGTTGATCTCCAGAACTATCACTTCATTCCTAACAGGCATCAACCGTTTTGGGCAGGCCACACCTTTACTTCTCACGGTAGCAGTTATTGAGCTCAGTGATATCGCATTTGCTGTAGGTTCTCTTTTTCCTTCATCCACGTGACGCATATTTTATGTAGTTGATTTGAACTGCTTTTATGCGTGGATTTACTGAATGATGTTTTTGGTAAATGTTGACAATGTTTATTTATTTTTAGGTGGACTCGATACCAGCTGTGTTTGGTGTTACACGAGATCCCTTCATAGTTTTTACTTCTAATCTCTTTGCCATCTTAGGTAAAATGTGGCTTTTCCTCTCCCCCCCATTTAATGTGTAAATTTTGTCTCTCAAATAAACTACTGCTGAGGAAGTTGGTAAAAGATGACATGTTAAGATGTGGAATGCATTCGTGTAGTCTAATCAATTGAAATTTTTATGGAATTTGAGTAGTGTTGAAGTGCTAAGAAGTCCAACGAAAAGTAATCTTTGATGGCTTTTCTGCCCTATGTAGGTCTACGGTCGTTTTACACACTCATTTCAGAGGGAATGGCAGAGCTGGAGTATCTGCAGGTAAAAGATAAGCTTCTCTATATAACCTGGGAGGTTTCTGGCTTTCCTTGCATGCTTATATGAATGGTTTGAAATGTTTCTGGTTTTGCTCATACATTTTCATCTGCCTTCATCTCCTTTTTCAGCCCTCCATTGCTATTGTTCTAGGGTTCATTGGATGCAAGATGATCCTAGATTTTTTTGGTGAATATCTTCTAACCCATTACTGCTGCTATTTTGTTCAGTTGTAACATGATTTGTAAAAGCTTGAGATTTTTTGCATGCTTTCGATGCAGGATTTCATGTATCAACCGAGACATCTCTTGGCTTTGTAGCCACTAGTCTTGGTGCAGGAGTGGCAATAAGTTTGATGAAGAAAAACTCCGATTAGACGCTGCCGGATCAAGAAGCAGTTTCCTGGATGACAAAGAAATCTGGAAAGCAAAAACAGAAGAACTCGGCATAAATTCATTGATAGGTGGAGGCCGTCTCTCTTTTGTATATCCTTGTAAACTCGTATTCGATTTTCAGATAAGAAAATTTAGTTCCATCTTTCCCTCTGCATCCAATTTGGTGGAAATTCTCATCCGGGTCGATTTCTATGGCACCAAGTGAACTGATAATTGAAGGTAACATTGCGTTGGCTATTCAATATCGTATCATCAAGGATACTAAGAACAAATTCTATGATAAAAGAGAAACAGAAACAAAGGAAATCAATTGATCTCAAACAGAGTTCTGCTAGGTAGGTACTAAGTGAATATAATTGATATGCATGTTTAATAACATGAAAAGTCAGCCATTACCAATGAGTTCATTTCTCTGTACTAATCATGTTCTTCAAGTCTTCAATTGAGAATGTTTTTCAAACAAATCGGATAATGGCATGTAAGAACATGACAATGCTGAATTGTTTATAATCTGAAAGTTCCCCAACTTTTCCTGAATAACCTATACGCATGATAGGTTATGCTGCTTGTTTTTCTTCGACATCTACATTCCTCAAACTACAAGATATTGACGACGCCATAATCCAACTCTGAAAATGATTCCATTCTTGAGCTTAAACCTATCATTTATTAGTTAAAGCTTGGTCTTTAGCCTGTCAACTCTCCTTGACCTGGTTAACTTTGTCTTTAACTTTCTGTCCCGAACTTGACGCCTTCACATAATTGGCTGATCCTCACTAATCACCGCCGTTTTGCCACAAGTTGGAAATGATCAGAAGGAATACAAAATAGAGCTGTAATTATGTGTTTACTTACATCACATTACATAATATCAAACATCACCAAAGTGATCACGTTTATCCAAACATATTCGAGTCAAAGGCCAAAAGTAGAAAATATCTACTAGCTTATCTTGAGATTGCCCGCGTCTAATCCCACTAACTCGGGCCGCTCTCTGTCTCGTGCCATGTCGTCACTGCCAAGGTCAGTTGTTACCTACCAAGATCATTTATCTAAGCTCCAACCACTTTGCACTTCACCCACAGTTCCGTCCACACGCATCTGCTGCAAAACTATTCCGTCCACACGCATCTGCTGCAAAACTAGAAAATCCTGTGAGTCTTTCGTAAGATCAAACCGCCATCGAACTTCTTTGGCATTCTCTATTATTGTCTCCAGAACTCAACCGATCATGGGTGCCACTACGTAAGAATCTCCTCCCTATCGACCCTCCTCATTCATTTGGTATTGTTATGTTGCCTTTTTTCTTACGAAGTTCTCATCTTTTTTTGGTGAATTTAAAGTTTGGATAAGAGCGTGCCGGAGAACTTGCCTCCACTATTGGATGCCACAGCTGAGCAACCTCCGCTGTTTGATGGAACCTCAAAGTCTGTTTTTCTCTTACCCTTTTCTCGATTGTCCTTATTGATAGTTGGTATTGATTTGTTTATCCCTTGTTCTTTATTGGGTTTGCCTGATTTTGTTAGTGTATTTTGTTGGAACGAATTCTTTATAGGCTTTATACAAGTTACACTTGTCCATATGCTCAGCGAGTGTGGATCACCAGGAACTTTAAGGTTGCACAACTTATATCTCACTCTGTGTGTGCGTAATTTCTTCCCCAAGATGGCATTGCTTATATGGTAGATTTCGTGGGGCTTACAGGGATTGCAGGATAAGATAAAGCTAGTTCCTTTGAACCTTCAGAACAGGCCCGCTTGGTATGGAGAGAAAGTATACCCCGCCAATAAGGTGTGTATATATGTCTTTACTTATACGAAGTAGATGATTAGGTGAGCTTTATCTCACAAAATCCAGTTTTGTTTATAAGGAGTAGGGTCAGCTATGTTTATTCTGCTGATTTCTTGACAATGTTGGGAATAAGTGAAAAGTTTGTATAATTGATGTCTCTCGTGATATTCATGTAATGTAGAGCAGATAAGACTTCTTCCTGTCTTTCTTTATCATTCGCTGTTTATATCTTTTTTTATTGTTTAATTTCAATTTTCTCTTGTGGATTTTAAAAACTTTGTATCATATGAGTGAATGCCTTGTTTGTGAGTTCTGTAAAATTATGTCAATTGTGCAAGTGGGATATTGTGAAAGGTTTTGAAGTTTTGGTTATTTCATTAATGAGTTAGGCGTCTTTCTTTACTGTAGGTGCCAGCTTTGGAACATGACGGGAAAATCATTGGAGAGAGTCTTGATCTGATTAAGTACCTTGATAGCAACTTTGAAGGGCCATCTCTTCTCCCAGATGTAAGATGTGTGTGGTTTTCTGGCATCACTCAATCTACACTTATAGCCGTGGTATTTAATTGAATTCTGCTGTAAAATTCTGCAGGATCCTGCTAAGAAACAGTTTGCAGACGAATTGCTTTCTTATACAGATACATTTAGTGGCACTGTGTTTAAATCATTTAGGGGAGATCCTCCAAAAGAAGCTGGTAAGTTTTGGTGACTTTATCATTTCATGGATGGGTTTTGTTATAAACTTCAGTCACTAAATCATCAAATGTGTTACAGGTCCTGTTTTTGATCATCTGGAAAATGCTCTTCATAAGTTTGATGATGGTCCTTTCTTCCTTGGCCAATTCAGTTTGGTAAGCCTGAATGGTTTAATATTGGATATTGATTGTATCTGATGAATAGCATTTGTAGATTTTAATGTTAAATTATTTAGGTTGAATGGGGTTTAATGATCTCTTTTTCCTCTTCTCTTATGGATATGGTTCTTGATTCCTCAGGTGGATATAGCCTATATTCCTTTTATTGAAAGATACCAAATCTTCCTATCAGAAGTGTTTAAGTATGACATTACTGCTGGCAGACCAAAACTTGCTAATTGGATTGAGGTACTTTTTCCTTGCATTCTATTATTCTTTTTATTTATAGTCATACGATTGGCTTATTTCCCACATGACTGAGATGTTCTTCATTGGCATTTTGTTGCATCTGCTCGTAACTTGAGCCTGGGATGATTCACTTTACAAATAATTGTTAGAAGAGTATTGCAAACTTTCAAAAAGCATGGTTGGTAGCTTTTTAGTAAAATTTCACAAGATTGGAAGTAAGGATGGCTGATTGAGTCCATCTAGATTGGGAGAGAACCGATTCGGACGTCATTTTGATTAATATGTTGAAAATTTTATTGATCAAATTATATCGTTTTGGTAAGTTATATCAAAACAACGTCATTTTGACTATAACTAGTCAAGTTTTAGACTCTTGTTATGTGCCCGTGCTTGGGATCGAGTCCAAGGACGATTCTCAGGAAAGTTAAATCTCTTGCCCTTTATTGGCGTTGGTTCCCTTCCTTGCAGAACCTATTTTTGGTGATGAAAAACTGGCAGCACTTGTCAAAGACAAGGTCTGCCGAGATTATGCTAAATTACTCTACTCCTAATTAGCTAATTTTTATGATAAATTCTTCCTTACTTTATTGCGTAACGTAATAGCCTTATATAGGCAAAGAAGCACAAAAGTTCCACTCTTAGAGAGACTCCTATTCAAGTTATTCATGACTCTGAGAAAGAATCCTATTCAAGCTGTTTTTATTAACATAACTATAACATAAACTAATGCAGAAATAAAAGGGAAATAATAGGCTTCTACTAAAAATCAAGTACTTCTCTAATAGACTCCTAATAAAACACTCGTACTTCTCTAATTGACTCCTAATAAAATACTCATCCATATCATGAAGCAGGAAGGAAATACTAGTCATAGTCATATAACATATAACATATAACAAAGCTTTTTGGGTGGAGCCACTCATATATATTGCAATGGAGGCTTCTGTTGATAAACTCCAAAAAATTGTGGTGCAGGAACTGAACAAGATTGAAGCTTACAAGCAAACAAAGAAAGTTGATCCTGAGGAACTGGTTGGGTTTTACAAGAAGCGCCTCTCGGTAAACCCCCGATTGTAGTTGGCAGTAGATAGTTTTGTACATAATGAAGTTCATGTCCATTCTTCTAACTAGCAGCTTCTGAATGTTTTTTCATTTCAGGGTCATTGAGCAGGTCTCCAGTTTATACATACATATAGAATAAGGATTCTGTGTTACAGAACATGATTAGTCGGAACATGAGATGCGTGTGTGTGTTTTTTTTTTTAAAAGCAAGATGCGTGTGTTTTGTTTCTTATATTTGTTAATGTATGAATAATTGGAGTTGAATAGTATCAACCAATGTTTTAAAAATTATATAAAAAGTTAAATCGGTAAGACAAACGATTTAAGGTTTAAATGGTTCAATCAGTATTATATTGTTATAAAACTAATTAAAAATTGAATAAAATTAAAAAATTTAAAATATGATTAAAAACTTCTCATGTTCATCAAAAATTTAAAATTTAATTAAAAAGTGATTAACAAATTAAAATTAATTGATTTAATTCAATTTATAAGAATTTATTAATTAATAAAAATTGACCAATTAAGTAATAATAACATACAATAAACCATGTATTGAATCTAATCTTTTTATAGCAAGAAATCATATACAATAAATAATGGTATAATGTAAGGATGACATGATTTTTCAAAGCGCCCTTAAAATTTTCAAAAACATTGTCCAAGTAAAATGAACAATTTGAAATGCAATTTAACTACGAATTGTATATATTTTATTTATGCAAAAATTATTATATCAAAGTTTACATATACAAGTAATTTACTTTAAACATTAAATATTAACCATGATCAAATAATAATTAATTTAGAAATTATTAAATATTAGTTGAGAAATTATTAAATTTTGCAACTAAATACATAATATCTGAATTTGTTTATAAAATTTAAAATGAATTATTACGCATGTATACATCATATGAAGAATAAAAACAATTAATTACTATTAAATAATTAAATTAAATTTATAATATTTGAAAGAATTTTAAAAGAGATAATTAATTAATTTTTATTAAGTATTTTTAGATATTTAAAAATATTAATAAATATTTATGTCTTATATTCAATAGTTATTTCATTATATCGCATTACATATTTAAATGCTGCTAAATGAATATAGTTTGATGTACTTGTAAATATTATATGCATGTATATATCATCTGAAAAATACATCAAATTTAGTATATAGTGTTTGAAGAAATTCTAAAAGAGAAAAATATTATTTTTGTTTTTTATAATTTACGTTAATTTTATCAATTTGTAGTGTTTAAATCATGCTTTATGAAAAATTAAAAATTTGACTCAAATAATATTATTAAAATAATTATAAACTTATTTGGAAAAAAAGTTTAAAGACAAATTTGTAAAGGACTTAGATAATTTATTATAATGTTTATTTTTATCTAAATATTTTTATTAATTTATTATTTTTAAAGGATCACATACTTGAAGATAATATTGAGAGTGAGCTTTAGAACAACTAATAAAGTTATTTTTTTGTAATTAAAAAGTCATGCGTTCAAATAACATAAATAACTTCTCCATAAAATGCAAAAAAAATGTTGCATATAATTGATGTCCCTCAAGTGGGAGCCTTGTGCATCGGAACTATTGTTATTGTTGTTGTTGATATTTGAAGATAACATTGTGTTGGCTATCCAAAATTATATCACTAAGGGTCTGTTTGGTTGGATGTTAATTAATTGAATGAAATAGAATATAATGGAATAGAATAGAACAGTTTATAATGGAATGAAATATGATACAGTGAAAAGTTGTTTGAGATGGATGGAAGAGTTTATAATATAACGTAGTGAAATGTTGTTTGGAAGATGGATGAAATAAAATGTAGTGTACAATAAATGACTATTATACACCTTACATTAAAATGATTGTTGCAGGAGGTTTAACGCTATGATTTTAAAATAGAAATCATGTCCAATTAAAAAGTCACGGTTATGTCTTTAATAATAAAATAATAAAATATTTATTATTTTGAAATAGAAAAAATATAAAAAAATTATTCACAACCGTGACAAATAATTTATATATATATATATATATATTTTTATTTTAAAATAGTAAAATTTTAATTATTTTATTATTAATTATATACAATTTATTATTAATTATATACAATTTATTATTAATTATATAATAATAATATTATTATTAATTATTTAATAAAATTTATTTTATTTTATTTTATACTATTCTATGTGATTTATATTTAAAAATATTTTATTTATATTTTATTTATATAGAAATAATTGGAATTATGGTAAGGAGAAATAATTGGCATTACAAAAAAACTAATAAATATATAGAAATGTGTTGGTTGTTATTAGAATAAGGATAAATAATTAGTATTAAGAAAAATTATTGAGAATATATTAAGTAATATATATTTATTAGTTTACGTTCTATTATAAATTTCCTGAATTGAAGGTTTCTTATTTTCTCTGTTTAGGATAGAACGAAACGGAACATGAAACCTTCCACTTTCATCTTATTCTATTTCATTATAAAACTTCCTTCCAAACAATAGAAGTGTGTTACATTTCATCATGTACTATTAATTAACATCTAAAGAAACATGCCCTAAGGATATTAAGAATAAATTTGATGATAAAAGAGAAATAGAAAGAAAGGAGATGAAACGACGGCACAAGATCTGCTGTACCGAAGATTGCAGTTCTCCCTGTTCCTGAAAGATCCCACCCATCTATGAAATGATGGCACAAGATCTGCTGTACCAAAAATTGCAATTCTCCCTGTTCTCAAAGATCCTACATAAAAAAAATCATTTTTTTGTGGTGTCTCTTTGATATGGTTTTATTTGGTATCCGACAAGTCATACACCAGGTTGTTATGACCCGGTTAAAGGTTAAAAAGGACCTTTCCTCTAAACGACATCATTTTGTTTGTTTATTAAAAACAAAATTCTGATGTAGTTACAGAGGCTCACCATGTGTCCCACTTTTGCCAATTGGACTGAAGGTGTTATGCTTATATATTGTGCATTGAACTTGTATTTGTATAAAACGTTCCACATGAATAAGCTTTTCACTTTTTTATTCACATAATTATTATATCTATATTTCTGCATTATGAATAAAATTCTGGATAAAATGTTTTAGTGATTAATTATTAGGGATTAACTACAGTAATCCTAATTATATAAAATTATATATTTACGTAATTAATCACATAAAAATTGAGATATTTAATTGTACTTGATTATTTTAGTATACTAAATTTATCCCACATAAATTTTTATTATATTTGAATGATTAATTATGATGAAATATTAAATTATTTTTTCTACTTTTCCTACAAGTAATATTAATTGGAATTTAATTTGATAGTTTTATCATAAAGTTTAAAATAAGTTTGTTTGAATTAAAAAATTTATGCTACAGGCATTTTTTATGTCACTTGATTTATGTATTTTAAGATATATTTTACATTTGTCACACATATATATGTTTTTTTAACCTCAATCTATTAATAAATAGTATTTATGTTTAAATTATGCAGCTATTCAAACTGTTAGTTTCTGTAATACAAGTTGTGAATTTTCTAATTGAAGGGTGAACATTATAAACTTTGGCAGGATAGAATTCTTCTATTTCTGGGAGGACAGACATTGATTAAACTATTTGGAAGGATGAACTACTTAAGGTAACTGAGGTTAGCATTACAATTGAAATTGTTCTTTATGAATGTTGAAAGCGATCTAATTCTGTAAGTGTGATGTTCATAGAAACCAAAATTTTTGCTGGAATTTGTGATTTTGTAAAACAACATGACAATGTCGATACTCTACTCAAGGTTATTAATGAGCTCTATTGGGTTATCGATGAGCAATTGGAAACTTAAGATAAAATACTTGCAAGCACTCTAATTATGAAGTTTTCATCCCCAAGACTCTTCAGTGTTCGAGGTGTGCATAAGTACATCATAAAGATGATAGACATTACACTCAATTAAAGAAATTCGATGTTTAGATGTCTAATTCTTTCCTCATAAATTACATTTTGAAGACTCTTTCACCACCATACAGACCCATTAAAATGTCTTATAATATACATAACGATAAGTGGTCAATAAATGAATTAACGACCATGTGTGTTTAAGGGGAAAGGAGATTGTTGAAGGAGTAAGGAGAGAGTTCTCAGAGTGCATATTTGGTTATCTATCAATTGGTACTGCTGCTATTGTGTTCAGTTGTAACATGACTGTAAAAGCTTGAGATTTTTTCGCGTGCTTTTGATGCAGGATATCATGTATCAACCGAGACATCTCTTGACTCTGTAGCCACTAGTCTTGGTGCAGGAGTGGCATTAAGTTTGATGAAGAAAAACTCCGGTTAGCCGCCGCCGCCGGATCAAGAAGGAGTCAGTTGAATATCCTTGTAAACTCGTATTCGATTTTCACATAAGAAAATTTTGTTCCATCTTTCCTTCTGCATTCAATTTGGTGGAAAATTCTCAACTGGGTCGATTTTAGCTTCAACTTTTCAGTACCAAGTTGATGGATAGAGAGAGAGGGAGGGTGTGGATCTGCCAGTTTTAATTATTATGAGATTTTCAGTAAGTAATAGATGTAAGAGCATCTCAGTACTTAATTGCTTATAATATGAAAGTTCTCCACTTTTCTTGAATAACTGACATGCATAATAGGTTATGCTTGTTGCTTTCCTTTGGCACCTCCGTTCCTCAACTACAAGATGTTGACACCTTGAGATTAAACCTATCATTTGTTAGTTAAAGCTTCGTCTTTAGCCTGTCAAATCTCCATGACTTCGTTAACTGCGTCTTTAACTTTCTGGCCTTAGCTTTGCAGGATACGATCCCATCCACACATTTATGTGGATGGGATTGTCCGGAAGAGGGTTGACACAGGTTATAGGCGCAGAGTATCTCGTTCCTACCTTTGCGGGATTCACATGCTTGACTTTTATGCTCGTCCGCCGTCGCTCACTAATCACCGCCATTTGCACAAATAGGAAATGATAGAAGGAATACGAAATAGAGTTGTAATTATGTGTTCGCTTACATCAACGTTACATAATATCAAACATCACCAACATGATCGTGTTATATCCAAACACATTGCAATCGGAGGCCGAAAGCAGAAAACGTCTAGAAGCTTATCGTGAGATAGCACGCGGCTAATCCCAGTAACTCGGGGATGCTCTCTGTCTCGTACCATGTCGTCATTGCTAAGGTCAGTTGTCACTTATCATGACCATTTATCTAAGCGCCATCCACTTTGTACCTCACCCACAATTCCGTCCACACGCATCATACTTCAAAACTATAAAATCCTGTAATCTTTCCTGAGATCAAACCAGCATCGTACTTCTTTGGCCTTCTCTATTCTTGTCTCGAGAACTCAACCGGTCATGGGTGCCACTACGTAAGAATCTCCTCCCTATCGACCCTCCTCATTCATTTGGTATAGTTATGTTGCCCTTTTTCTTACAAAGTTCTCATCCTTTTTGGGTGAATTTAAAGTTTGGATAAGAGCGTGCCGGAGAACTTGCCTCCACCATTGGATGCCACGGCAGAGCAACCTCCGCTGTTTGATGGAACCTCAAGGTCTGTCTTTCTCTTACTCTTTTCTCGATTGTCTTTACTCTCTTTGGTGTTGTTGTTGCCTGATTTTTGTTAGTGTCTGTTGTTGGAATCGATTCTTTATAGGCTTTATACAAGTTACACTTGTCCATTTGCTCAGCGAGTGTGGATCATCAGGAACTTTAAGGTTGCATAACTTATATCTCAAATCTGTGTATGCTTAATTTCTTGCTCCAGATGGCATTGCTTATATGCTAGGTTTCGTGGGGCTTACAGGGATTGCAGGATAAGATAAAGCTAGTTCCTTTGAACCTTCAAAACAGGCCCGCTTGGTATGGAGAGAAAGTATACCCCACCAATAAGGTCTGTATATACGTCTTTACTTTTCTGAAGTAGATGATTAGATGAGCTTTATCTCACAAAATCCAGTTTTGTTCATAAGGAGTAGGTTCAGCTTTGTTTATTTTGTTGATTTCTTGACAATGTTGGGAATAAGTGAAAAGTTTGTATAATTGATGTCTCTCATGTTATTCATGTAATGTAGAGCAGATAAGACTTCTTCCTGTCTTTCTTTATCATTCACTGTTTACATTTTTTTTTAATTGTTTAATTCAACTTTCGCTAAGACTTCTTCCTGTCTTTCTTTATCATTCACTGTTTACATGTTTCTTTTATTGTTTAATTCAACTTTCTCTTGTGGATTTTAAAAACTTTGTATCATATGAGTGAATGCCTTGTTTGTGAGTTCTGTAAAATTATGTCAATTGTGCAAGTGGGATATTGTGAAAGGTTTTGAAGTTTTGGTTATTTCATTAATGAGTTCGGCGTCTTTCTTTACTGTAGGTGCCAGCTTTGGAACATGATGGGAAAATCATTGGCGAGAGTCTTGATCTGATTAAGTACCTCGATAGCAACTTTGAAGGACCATCTCTTCTCCCAGATGTAAGATGTGTGTGATTGTCTGGCATCACTCAATCTACACTTATAGCCGTGGTATTTAATTGAATTCTGCTGTAAAATTCTGCAGGATCCTGCCAAGAAACAGTTTGCAGACGAATTGCTTTCTTATACCGATACGTTTAGTGGCACAGTGTTTAAATCATTCAAGGGAGATGCTCCAAAAGAAGCCGGTAAGTTCTGGTGTCTTTATCATTTCATGGATGGGTTCTGTGTTATAAACTTCAGTCACTAAACCAGCAAATGTGTTACAGGTCCTGTTTTTGATCATCTGGAAAATGCTCTTCATAAGTTTGATGATGGTCCATTCTTCCTTGGTCAATTCAGTTTGGTAAGCCTGAAATGGTTTAATATTAGATTTGATTGTATCTGATGAATTACTTTAAATTATTTAGGTCGAATTTGCTTAATGATCTCCTTCTCCTCTTCTCTTATGGATATGATCCTTTATTCCTCAGGTGGATATAGCCTATATTCCTTTTATTGAAAGATTCCAAATCTACCTATCAGAAGTGTTCAAGTATGACATAACTGCTGGCAGACCAAAACTTGCTAATTGGATTGAGGTACTTTGTTCTTTCATTCTGTTAATCGTCGTATACTATAAAACAAGGACGCTTCTGCTGATAAACTCATTTCTTCAAAAATTGTGGAGCAGGAGCTGAACAAGATTGAAGCTTACAAGCAAACAAAGAAAGTTGATACTAAGGAACTGGTTGAGCTTTACAAGAAGCGCTTCTCGGTAAACCCGCGATTGTAGTTGGCAGAAGGCAGTTTAGTGCCATAGTGAAGTTCATGTCCATTCTTCTAACTAGCAGCTTCTGAATGTTTTTCATTTCAGGGACAGTGAGCAGGTCACTAGTTTATACATACATAAAGAATAAGGATTCTCTTTCTCTGTTACACTCATGAGATGCTTGTAACTACATACGTCAAGAATAAGGATTCTCTTGCTCTGTTACAGTCATGAGATGCTTGTGTTTTGTTTTTGTACGAGAAGCCCCCTTGTCTAATCAATCAAAATCTTATATTGTTGATGTCTGAATAATTGGAGTTCAATATATCAACCAATGTCTTAAAAAACTTGATCAAAAGTTACATCGATGATACGAGGTTTTAAGTTTATTAGACCGTTTTAAAATTTACTAAATATTAAAAAAAAATTAAAAAAATTAAGATATGATTGAATAAATTTGTTCTTATTTATTAAAAATTTTAATTTAAAAAAGAGATCATTAAATGAAAATTAATCGATATAGTTTAATTTATAAGAATTTATTAATTAATAAAAATTAACTGATTAATTAATAAATTGATAGATTTTTTATACAAAAATTATTAAAATTAATTGAACTAAAAATTTAAAACAAAAATAAAAAGTTGGAAGATTCAAACTGCTAAATCAGTAAATTTTTTTATTAATTGCTGAGGGAAAGCTTATTAAATTAGCTTAATTAGCAATATTAAAACACGTGTAGAAGGATCATTAATTTTTAATTTAAAATTTTTAATAGATTCTTATGATGGCATATTAATTAAATATATGCAACCTAATTTTGTAATAATTCTTTTGTAGAAGCTTGTTGAAGTGACAATTTTATTTTTTATTAGATTCAAATCTTAACTCATGATTAGTTAATTAAAAGATTTTAATTTTGACAAAAAATGAAAATTTATCTTAAATTTAATATTTAAAATTTATTAAATTTTAAAAATATAATATGTAAAATTATGTATATCAAATATTTAATAAAAACAATGATGATGGTTATATATTATTATAACTTAAAATTTATTATATTTAACAATTTGTCCCGTTACTTTTTTTATGTTTTACATGTCTATTATCAGTAAAATGAACAATTTGAAATTCAATTTAACTACGAAGTGTATATATATTTATTTATGCAAAACAATCATTTTAAATAAAATTCTTATAGTAAAATAATAATTAAGTAATATACTTTAAAGATTAAATAATAATTGAGAAATGATTAAATGTTAGTTGAGAAATTGTTAATTTTTGAGTTATTAATTGAAAGTAAACATTATATATATTATATTCAATAACTATTTCATTATATTGCATTGTATATTTAGATTGCGCTAAATATATAAATATATGTATTTATTTGTAAAATTTAAAATGAATTATTCTTTGTTTTTTCATAATTTGTATTTAATTTTAATAATTTGTAGTGTTTAAATCATATTAAAATTTTGACTCGAAACAATATTATTAAATTAATTATAAACTTATTTGGAAAACAATTTAAAGATAAATTTATAAAGGACTTTGTTAGATATTTTATTATAATGCTTATTTTTTATCAAAAATTTTTAGTAATTTATTATTTTTAAGCGATCAGATAACATTGCATTGGCTATTCAAAATCGTATCACGAGTAACAGAAACAAAGGAAATGAAATGATCTCAAATAGAGTTCTAGGAAGGAAATACTAGTCATAGTCATATGACATATGACAAAAGCTTTTGGTGTGGAGCCACTGATATGTATTGCAATGGGGGTTCTTGTTATAAACTCTTTCTTCAAAAATTGTGGTGCAGGAACTGAACAAGATTGAAGCTTACAAGCAAACAAAGATAGTTGATCCTAAGCAAATGATATCTTACGGGCCATTGTCCCGGTACCAATTCCCTGCTATTTTATCTCAATCATCTATTTATGTGGAGGATCACATGTTAATAGATTCTCGTATATAAATTATTATTAATATCTAATTATGGCATAAAGATTAAATATATGTAATAATTTTTTGTAAAAGCTGGTTGAGGTGACAATTTTAGTTTTTGTTATTCTCAAATCTTAACTTATATGATAAGCTTGATTAGTTAAATCTTGGTTTGTGGTTGTCTTTAGCTTTATGTATTCTAATTTGGTTAACTTTGTCTTTTAAGTATTGGATAACATAATTAATTGGTTTATAAATAAAAAGTGAATCAGTTAAGTTTAAGGTTTAAAGGTTCAATTAGTATTAACTTTAAATTGTTATAAAATTGGTATATGATAAATAAAAAATAAAAATATAAAAATAAACATTTCATTTAAATAAAAAATATAACAATGTTTTGTTTTGAATTTTGAACAAAAAATACTAATAATTTTACTATTTATTTCAAATATAATATTTTCTCTTTATAATATAGTAATATATATAGAAATTGATATTTTTAACAAGTAAGGATTAATTATAATCAATTATAATTAATTATGAAGAATTAATTAATATTAAATAATTAAATTAAGTTTATAGTGTTTGACATAATTTTAAAAGAAATAAGTAATTAATTTTTATTAATTATTTTCAAATATTTTAACAGTTTATTAATTAAATTAAAAATCTATGCCTTATATTTAATAGTTGTTTAATTATATTGCATTACGTATTTAAATGATACTAAATAAATATAGTTTGAAGTGCGTATAAATATTATATGCATGTATATATCATATAAACAATACGTCAAATGTAGTACACAGTGTTTGAAGATATTCCAAAAGAGGGAAATATTAATTTTTTATTTTGTTTTTACATAATTTATATTTAATTTTATCAATGTAAATCATGCTTAATGACATACTATTATTATTAAATTCATTATAAACTTATTTATAAGGATGACAATAAGTGAGTACGAACCTCAAAGTTGGACCTTGGTTGCTAGGGCCAGAGCTTGAGCCTGATTGGGCTAGAAGAAGCTGGAGCTTGAGTCTGCCCAATCAAGTTTTTTTTTTGCAATTTAAAATGTCAAAACGATTTCGTTTTGCACATGAAGGTCAGGTCTCGGATCGGGTTACGCTTGGGTAGTTTGAACCTGAGCCCAAACTTCAGCTTGAACCTGAGCCCAACCTGAGATTTGATTTTTTAGGAAAATTGAGCTCAAGGCCCAACCGAAGAGTCGATCAACACCTGCTGCCATCCTTACTTATTTTGGAAAAAAAAGTTTAAAGTAAAATCTATAAAGGATTTAGTTGGATACTTTACTATAATTTTTATTTTTATCAAAATAATTTTATTAATATATATTTTTTAATTGATCACAAATTTAAAGGGAAGTGTGCCAATTACACTTTATATCAAATTAAATAACACTATTAGATAAGTTAAAAGATTCATTTGACAAAACATAAAAAATTCAAAATAAACAATTTATATTAAAAATTAAAAGAATTAGCACTAATATTAAAAAATTGAAAAAAATCAATCATGCCCAAGTTTATCCAAATATTTAAAACGAAAGGGCCCCAAGTAGAAAATGTCTAAAACCTCTAATCCCGCCAACTCGCCCTCTCTCTGTCGCGAACCATGTCGTCACTGCTAAGGTCATTTCTCACGTCTCAAGGCCATTTTTTTAAGCTGCACCAACTTTGTGCTTCTCACTCATTTCCGTCCACGATCATCCGCCCCAAAACCATAAAATATTGTAAACCTCTCGGGAGATCAAGGCACTATAGTACTTCTCTATCCTTCTCTGTTCTTTTCGCCGGAACTCGACCGATCATGGCTGCGGCTACGTAAGAATCTCCTCCGTATCGACCCTTTTCCTGGAGTTAGTTGTATTGTCTTTTCTCTTACTAAGTTCTCATGTTTTTTGTTGGGTTTAAAGTTTGGATAAGAGCGTGCCGGAGGACTTGCTCCCACCATTAGATGCCACCTCAGAGCCACCTCCGCTGCTTGATGGAACCACAAAGTGTGTTTTTGTCTTACACTACACTCGTTTTTCTTTATTGGTACTTGGTATTATTCGTTACCCTCTGTTCTTTGTCGAGTTGTCTGATTGGGGTTTGCGTGTTTTGTTGAAATGGATCTTTTATAGGCTTTATCTCAGTTACAATTGTCCATTTGCTCAGCGAGTGTGGATCACCAGGAACTTTAAGGTTACATAATTTATATCTCGATCTGTGTCTGCTTAATTTCTTATCCAAGATGGCTCTACTTATATGCTATATTTCGGGGGTTTACAGGGATTGCAGGATAAGATAAAGCTAGTTCCTTTGGATCTTCAAAACAGGCCTGCTTGGTACGGAGAGAAAGTAAACCCCACCAATAAGGTGTGTATATATGTGTATGTATGTCTTTACTTATGTGAAGTAGATGATTATAATGAGCATTAGCTTTTAAAATTCAGATTTTATTATAAAGAGTAGGGTCAACAAGGTTGAATTTTGGTTGTTTAGTTGATGAGTTTGGAGTGTTTGTTGCCTTAGGTGCCAACTTTGGAGCATGATGGAAAATTCATTCCCGATAGTCTTGATCTGATCAAGTTCATTGATAGCAACTTTGAAGGGCCATCTCTTCTCCCAGATGTGAGATGCGTGAGTTTATGTATTATCCCTCAATACACACTTGTCTTTCTGATCTTTGGTTAAATTTTGCTGTAAAATACTGCAGGATCCTGCCAAGAAACAGTTTGCAGAGGAGTCGCTTGCTTACTTTGATACGTATAGCGGCACAGTTTATAAATCATTTAAGGGAGATGTTTCAAAAGAAGCCGGTAAGTTTCGTTATAGTGCGATATTGTTTTGTGGATGACATCGAATGTATAAATTTCAGTCTTTGAATCGGCAATTTTGCTGTAGGTCCTGCTTTCGATTATCTGGAAAATGCTCTTCATAAATTTGATGATGGTCCATTCTTACTTGGTCAATTCAGTTTGGTAAGCCAAGTGCTTAAGTTGTTTAATACTACAGCTTCATAGCATCTAATACATGACTTTCGTAGATTTTAACGTTGAATTGTTTAGTTTGCATTTGATTCATGATCTTTTCTCCTCTTTATCTCATGGACATGAGTTTTGGTTCTTCAGGTGGATATAGCCTATATTACAGTTACTGATAGATTCCAAATCTTCCTATCAGAAGTGTTTAAGTATGACATAACTGCTGGAAGGCCAAAACTTGCTACTTGGATTGAGGTACTTTGTTCTTGTATTCTATTAATCTTTTATTTGTTTTCATATGATTGGTTTATCTCCCACGTTTCTACCGGGGAGTCTGATATCTCCCAATCTTCTCCCTATTGGTAAATTTGCTATCGCTGAATCTCCAGATGAAGCTTCAATCAATGCCTAACTTCTACCCCACTTTGCTCAATCAAATGCTGTAGCTAGTTCCAGTCCTACCCTTTCCTTAGGGTCGAGCTCAGTTACATTGATCCTCTCCTTGCCTCTTTAGTGGCCGTTTCGCTTTTTGTGTCTAAGGGGACAAGAGCTACAATCCTTACCTGATGAGGACTAATTATCTGTTGCTGTTACTTTGAGCTTAAGATGATTCATTTTACAAATAATTGTTGGAGCATAGTCCAAAGTTTGGATACAAAGCTGACTTGTTAAACTTTCAGAAAGTATGGTTGGTAGATTTTGGTAAAATTTCGGAATATTGGAATCAGAAAGGACACTCTAGATGAACTCGAGATGTATAACAGCCAGCGAATATCGCATTGTTTTATGGTAAGAGTGACCGATATATATTGCAAGGGAGTTTCCTGTTAACTTCTCCTTTCTTCAAATATTCTGGTGCAGGAGATGAACAAGGTTGAGGCTTACAAGCAGACACAGAAAGCTGACCCTAAGGAAGTAGTTGAGACTTACAAGAAGTACTTCTTGGTAAACTTCTGGTTGTAGATAGTTTAGTACCATGATTAAGTACCGTTTCTGAATGTTTTCCATTGCAGGGGCAGTGAGCGGGTCACCAGTTTATAAGTATAGAATAAGGGTTCTCTGTACCTGAACACTATTAGTCGGCAGAGAAACTTGAACTGTGCCAAGTATAAACCCTATGTAATATGTGGTTGATGACATTACTTGTATTGTATCCTTGTCTAGTGACTTAAAATCTTAATGAGTTTTTTCATTGTGATTTTTAATTTTTAGTTTTAGTTTATGTGTTTTAAATAAAAATAAAAGTTTGTTTTTGTTAATATTATTATAGTTATATTTTTGTTACTGACGATAATTATATATTAAATAAAATTTAAAAATAAAAATTTTTAACTAATTAAAATTGTTTGTCTTTTATATAATGTTTGTTAATAAAATTTATTTTATTATATTAAAATAAATGATTTAAAAATTAATATTTATTTCTAATATATTATAACTATTAAATTAATTTTTTGAATTTTAATATAAAATTAAATAAATTATTAAATAAAATAATTACTAATAATTTTTATTACTATTAATTTTAATTAATTGAATATATAATGTTGAATTAAATTATTTATAATTTTTATTAATAATTAATATTAAATAATTAAATAGTATATATTTAGTTGATAGTAAATTAAAATATGAAAAAAGAGAAACATAATTAATATTAAATAATTAAAAATTAGAATATGAAAAAATAGAAACAAATGATTTTTATATATTTTAAAATTCGAAAGAACTCAAAATCAAAAAAATTAAAAACTCAGATAAATAATTTTTATTTAATTTAAAAATAAAAATAGAAAACAATAGATTGTTAATTAATGTGAGATTTTAAGAGTGTACAAATCGGACAGTGCACTGGATTAGTATGGATGGCAATTTTGACCTGTCCAATCAGACCTGGAGTCAATAGGTCGAGCTCAGGTTAATTAAGCCTTGGGTTTGGTATTTTAGACCATAGTTACTTAGGCCCGTCTCAAGGCTTGACAGATAGCGACAAAGGACTCGCTTGGATATTCACCAATTAGCTGTTTTTTTTGCTGATTGGTAGTTGTTAGCTGTTTGACTTTTTAAACAACTAACAACAACGTTTGGAGAGTAGCTTTTTAAAGGGCTTATTGAAGTTAATCAACTGAAAACGAAAACGCTGTAATATAGGAGCATTTTTATGCAACAGCTAAAATGAAATGTAGCAAAATTCAAGTATACCCTTTTTTATATGTAACCACCACCACCACCTAAAGAAGAAAAAAAGAGCATCAAACACTTTAATCCTTGCTTAAATAAGGACATTCTTTCCACTTTTCTTCTTCCACTTATTTGTAATGCCAACTAGCGTTCAATTCTTCTATTTGCGTAATTGCGTAATATTTTGATGTTTAAATTGTATTCTTAATTAAATTGCAATTAAGTACTGCACGTGTCATATTTTTGTTAGTTTTCATATATAACAATTTTTAGTAAATAAGACAACCTAGTTAAGGTTCCTAAATACCTATGTTTTAGGAGCATTATTTGTTCTTATAATTGTTTTATGTAGTTATAGGTTAGAATTAAAATAGACTTTAAATGAAAATGAAAATAGAAAGAGTCGCATAAATTTCTTATAGATGATAAAACAGTATAAGCGAACATAACTTCTCTAAAATCTAAATTTTTATAAGAGTATTTAACGAAATACTAAGATATATAATATTTATACCCATGTAATTTTTTAAAGTCATGTTCTCATAAGTCATTTTACACATAAACAGCTAACACTAAGCAACAAATTTTACCACACATCTCTAACAATCAGCTAATACAATCTGCTGGTCAAATCAGCTTATATAATCAGCTATCAACTAATAACTGATAGAATCAGCTAATAACTGATGCAATTAGCCGATTACCAAATAAGGCCAAAATAAAATCGCTTTGTAAACATCGACATTTTTTTATTTTCTTAAATTTTTTTTTATTTTCTTAAAAAATTAGTAATTAAGTTTGGTAGGGTTGGGCATTCTACGGCCCTGTTGGATTTTGACCTGACCTGAACTATTGTCATCCTTAAATTAGTAACCACACCCTCATTCCGTCACCTAAGAATTAAATGTAGGTCAGTTTGATTTCATAATTCTTTTACCTTATAAAAAGAATAATAGGTTATAAATTTCTAAAACTTTTAAACTTTTATAATTTTAAAATTATAATTAAGTATTGAAAATTTAAAAAATAAAATATGTAATTATATTTTAATATATATAATCACCGATGTACTTGATATAAAAAGTTAAAATATTATTTTGATAAAAATAAAATTTCATGAATTTTTTAAATACTAGTTTTCATAAATTCTGTCAATAATATTAATAAAACATATTTTTAAATTGAGTGCAAAAACTTAAATAAAAATTTTTAAAAGTTAAAAAAAGTTAAAAACTAAAACTAAAAATAAAAATAACAAATAACAATTATTTTTTTGAAGGTTTAACAATAACAATTATTGTTGAGCTGAATTTGTAAATTTCATGATGTGATTAGTTACGTGACAATCGCAACTTTCCTCACAAACTGCCCTCCACGTGGCAATCACTCATCAACATTTTACAGTGAAAGCACACGTCGTTTTAGCAAATCCCACCCCGCAACTGTGATTGAGACTGAGAAGCGAGAACCCGCCAAAGTTTAACACGTGACTGACCATCATTTAATTGCTTTGGTAACGACTAGAAATGGAAAAGAATGAAACGAACCTGTAGAAAGATCATAACTTTTATTCAGTTAGCAGAAATTAAAGGAACATCCTTGGATTTCCCGAATCTTCAGACACTAACAACCCTTTCAGTGGACGAAGCCGGACATGGCGGACAACAAGGCCTTCCTTGTAGAACACAGGAGGAGGTAGACACGACATAACACTGTTCATAAGCATTAGTTCCATTTTTATTTATTTCTTTTTTGAAAAATTCTTGCATGTAAACGTGTCTTTTAGAGCTTAAGTTTCTCTACTTCTTTGAAAACTTCTGCCGGTTTTTTCTTAATGATCTGAGAACTCATACAGGGGATACTTGTTGTTGGAGTGGTGGTGGTGGCTTGATGGGTCATATTACTTTAGTTCATAGCTCAAAATGTTGCTTTGCATGCAGTTTTTAAGATGAAATTGATACTTGGGGACTGATTTATTTTCTAAAAGCTTTGGGATTTGATTCGATCGTGTTAAACTCAAAAAGATGCAATCTTTTTTTGTGATCGTTATTTGTTTGAGGGATAGGAGACCGTGGGGTGCATTTTAGGTGTATGAAGTTTAACTATTTAAGTAAAATGGAGGATTAGACTCTTCTGTTGGTGAAAATAGGCAGAAAGCTATGGGCGGTAGAATTGGAAGCCTTTGTAAAGTATGTTGTTGTCCTTGTTAAGTAGGCGTACATTGGAGGTTGAATCCAGGCAAGTGAGATTGGACATGAGTTGTCTTCCCTCTTCCACATTTTATATTTTGAAATGTTATATTTTGTTTAACCATGCTTCTTATTTGTGGCCATGCGTGTTTACGGTATTTATGAACTTAATTGGGTATATATTGATCAAAACTAGATTCAAAATTTTTTTGTTTAATACAGGGACTCCTATGGATTTGCGTTGAGACCTCAACACATAGAAAGATACCGAGAGTACGTGAGCATCTACAAGGTAACTGGGTAGCAAATCCCCTATTGTGGAAGTTGATATAGCTAAAGCCAATTTAGCCAATCTGCCCTATGCCAAGTTGGTATAGTACTGAAAATCTAGTTATTGTTTAAAATCTTTATGCTTGAAAAGAGTTATAAAAATGGAATTAACCAATCAACCAACTGTCACAAAACAAAATATCAGCTCTAAAGAGACACTAACTTTCTATAACTAGTGCAAGTATGCTTCCTATGTTATGCTCATGCTTCGTGAAGAAGAATTCTTCAAATGGTATTTCCAGATTTTAGCATGCATCTATGGTTGACATTAATTGCCCAAGAGCGTTTTTGGTAAAAGCGTTTTTTTTCTCTCTTGCTTACATGATATATTCTTGAAATCAGGAGGAGGAAGGTGAAAGATCCAGTAAGTGGAAAAACTTCCTTGACCATCAATTGGAATATGGTCAGTCTTGCTCGTATGAGGAGGAATGCAAGGAGAAATCTCAGGGTGAAACAACTGAGTGTGCATTAGAAAGTGTCTCAAACCGTGGCAGGGAGGGGGATTATTCAAGTGGGAAGACATCTGATTCTGATGGTTCAACAAAATGTGGCCCTGAAACGATCGTGCAACTTTCAGAGGAAGGCAAAGAGGAGGTGCAATGTATGGAGGAACTTAAGAACGAGGTTCATTCTTCAAAAGAACCACAAAACAAAGTCCAAGTTTTGGAGGAACCTGGAAAAGAAGCTCAGCATTCAGAACAACCACAACGGGAGGTGCAACTTTCAGAGGAACCCAAAATAGAGGCGCAGTCAGCGGAACCACGGGATCTTCAGAATTTGGAAGACTCACAAAAAGGGGCTCAATTTTCAGAGAAACTCATCAAAGAGGTGCCACCTTCAGAAGTACGAAAGGAGGATAGTCATTCAAAAGAAACAAACGCTAGTAAGATTAAAAAATGGTCTTTGATTAGACCATCCCTTCATGCCATGGAGAACCTAATGAGTTTTCGTGTGAAGGATTCAAAGGAAATGAAAAACTTGCATATTGCTAAAGCTGGAGGCCATCTTCCACTACTGAAAGAGATGGAATCTCAGACAGAAGAGGGTGTTGAGGAGGAGATTTGTGTTAAAGAGATTTTAGAGGAGAACTTTAGTACATCTGCAGAGACAAGTAGTGAAAACACTGAAGCCACTAAGGAACCCTTTTTTCCTTGGAAAGAAGAACTGGAGTTTCTTGTTCATGGGGGAGTGCCAAAGGATCTCAGGGGCGAGGTAAAGTTGATCTGATTATTAAATAGATGTTTAGCAAGTTCTTACTTTCCTCTAGATACTTTTTCATATATGTCCTGCCATTGTAGGTGTGGCAAGCTTTTGTTGGTGTAAAGGCACGTCGAGTGGAGAGATATTATGAGGAGTTGCTGGCTGAAGAACTTAATGTTGGTGAAAGCAATGGGGTGCCCGTAAAATGGAAAAGGCAGATTGAGAAGGTCTAGATGCATGCGCCTTGGACTTTATCGTTGAAATCTGTTAAATTTGTAGGTTCTACTTCTTTTGCTTTGGATTTTTATTCACTTTTCTCTTGGAATGATTTTGTGTTTAATTTTCAGGACATTCCTCGAACCTTCCCAGGGCATCCTGCTTTGGATGATCATGGTAGGGATTCCTTGAGGCGCTTACTTTTAGCATATGCTAAACATAACCCCTCTGTTGGGTATTGTCAGGTTAGTTGTATTTGCTGATGTATCTTCTAGAATTCAGTGTTGCTTTCTTTCTAACTCTAATCGAGCTGTGTTCTTATTTTCCACTAGAAAGTTTGAATCTTATCTATTATTATTACTATTCTCCTCTACCTTTCTAATAGAAATCTGTTGTTTTTCTTGTTCCTGATAAATGCGATGGGGTTTTATTAGATAACTGGTTGCAACATTCTTTTCATTCACCTCATCAGGTATATATTTGCAGGCCATGAATTTCTTTGCTGGCTTGTTGTTACTTCTGATGCCTGAGGAGAATGCATTTTGGTATGTCTATGGAGCTTATCTTATCGCTATTGCTCTAGATATGAATACTTTAGCTGAATGAGGATATTTTATTAAGTAAAGCATATAAGGTGACATTTTGTAGCATGAAGAGCATAGATCATATTCTCTTTGTGGTAGAAGCTCAGTTTTTTTCCTTCGCCTCGAATCCCCATTCCCCCACTGATTTTGAGAATTCTTAAGTTTTGTCTAATAAATAAGGTCAATCTTGAATCTTGGGGTATTATCGTAACCCATACAAGATATTCAAACTGGAAATAAGTATTAAACAATTGATAAAATTGATAACAGGGATCCTTTTTCTCTACAAGATCATGAACCCAATTTTGACTATTCTTTGTAGCAGTCGTGTGAGGCATAACTGATAAGCTTAGGTATCCATCATATATGAACACAAAGTATAACCGTTCAACTCAATTTGAGTAATGCTTTGTTTTTTCAGGACTTTTGTGGGCATAATTGATGAATATTTTGATGGCTACTATACAGAGGAGATGATAGAATCTCAGGTGTGGTTCATCAAAATTTCTTGCACAGAGCATTCTTCTATCTGCACCGTCATATATTGTTATGTTCATTAGATTTCTATTTGCACGGTGAACCGTATACTTAAAATATTCTCATGTTTTTAGGTGGACCAACTTGTTTTTGAGGAGTTAATGCGTGAAAGATTTCCTAAATTGGGTAGTGGTTTTTTCCTCAACATCTTTTGTAATTTTGCAATTCTTTACATAGGCAAAGTAATTTGGATAGTGTTTTTCATTGCAATGGTGTTTTGGTGCAGTTAATCACCTGGATTACTTGGGAGTGCAGGTGACTTGGTTATCTGGACCTTGGTTCCTTTCAATTTTTGTCAACATGCTTCCTTGGGAAAGCGGTAGGCTGGTTTAGTTTAAGCTTTAGACCAACTTATTTTGGTCCGCTAAAATAACTTGCTCCAATATCGTGTTTCAAAATCAACGTGGAACTCTTCTAATTGGCTCTTTTCTCTCCAGTTCTCAGAATCTGGGATGTTCTGCTATTTGAAGGAAATCGTGTAATGCTTTTCCGAACTGCACTTGCTTTGATGGAGTTATACAGTATGTTTAATATAAGGAACATAAAGAATGATGTTAATTTGATATCTTTTGAGATTAAACTTTTCTTTGTACCTCACTTTCTTTATGATTATAATTACTTTAAAAAACATGACTCTATGCCACACAACTGCCAGGTCCAGCATTACTTACAACTAAGGATGCGGGGGATGCGATTACTTTATTACAAAATCTTGCGGGATCAACATTTGATAGCAGCCAGCTTGTTTTGACTGCCTGTATGGGATTTTTGGCTGTAACTGAAGCTAGATTACAGGAGATGAGAAAAAAACATAGATCAGCAATACTCGAAATAGTTGAAGAAAGGTTTAAAAAGGGCAGAGTTTGGAATGATTCCAAAGGGCTTGCATCAAAGCTGTACAGTTTCAAGCATGACCATGTGCCCCTTGTGGAAGAAGAAAAGATAGGTGAAGGAGAAGTGTCCCAATTGAATACATGCTCCTCCAATCTAGATGATTTTCTCAGTGGCCTTTCTAACAACTCAGAAGCAGATTCTTTACCGGATCTCCAAGAGCAGGTATTTCTTATATGTGCAGTAGGCTGCCTTTTGTGCTTTATGTGTAAGTCATATACTTGGATGCTTATTTTGATGCTATAGAGTCTAGTAATTAGTTTTATTGATCTTGATTTTCCTTTGAAACAGAATGATTATCATAGTATCGTTCACCATTCCCGGTTGATTTAATTGTTCCCAGTGGAGACATCATGTGGTCATGTGAGAGAAAGAATTTTTATGGCACAAATTTTAATTATGCAAGGGATTTATATCCAAGACATCCGATGGTACCTGGATGCCGTGTCATAAGTATTAATCAATGTTTTTGGCACAGACTGCGAAATATTAATTTGGCATATGACTCACTACACAATGGGAGGACATTTATGGTTAACATGAAAGCTAGATAAATCACCAGAACAATAGTCTGTCAATCTTAAGCTAAGCGAAAATGTATGTGGCTTGTTCGCACTCATTTTAAATTTCAGCCATTAACAGCTGTTTTGCAGGTGGTTTGGATGAAGGTTGAATTGTGCAGGTTGTTGGATGAGAAAAGATCTGCAATACTCAGGTTGGTGCTTTCTTGTGGCATCTAACTGTCTACAACTGTCAAACATTTGATTGCACTTTCTATGAGGCTTGCATCTGGTGTAGATAAAATGATGAGAACATTGCTTCGTTATGATAAAAAAAAGTACGGAAGCTAAGAGTAACTGTGGTTGCTTCAGAATCCTCCCTTTTGCTTGTCTAATCAGTTTGCTGATTGACCATCATTTGTGTAACTTTAAGCATCATACTTGGCTGAAATTTTTATTTCCATGGCATCATCTTTTTTTTTTTCGTTTATTTTTTTCCCTCCTTATTTAATTGCTAAGTATACATATCCAGCCTTCCATTGTAATACTCTTATTGTATCAAATAGCTTCACTAAGGCTTTCTTATTCTGTTGGCCCGCATCTGATAACAAACAATGAGCAGCAATAAGTTTCAGCTATGAATGCCTCCTTGTTGATAAACCTTATTGCTTGTAGTGGGACTAATTTGATGTTTCTTACGTGGAAATTTCAATATTCATGCATGTTATTTCTGTACTTAGGGCTGAGGAGCTTGAGACAGCACTCATGGAGATGGTTAAAGAAGATAATAGACGGGAATTGAGTGCAAAGGTGCATAGAGTTGAATTAACTGGAAGTATTTGGTTTATTTGATTTACGTAAGAAAGTACATGGATTTGGTGGTTTAAACTTTGAAGAAAATGCAAAATACATCTCTCCTTTCCTAAGCTTTTAAGTGTTTTTCTGTGCTTGAATCTTTTTGAATCATAATCTAGATTTTGTAGCGTCGTGCATCTATAAGTCACTAGCGTGCAGGAATATTTGCATAGAAGTTTTTCTCTTTAAGATTTGTAACTGACCATTCTCTAATCCATGCTTCAGGCTTTTGGAATACATTTTCCCACAAGTATTTCTTGATTTCATAAATTTGACGAATTAAACAACTGAACCCTATTAGTTAGTATTCCATCCCAATTCATTGATTAACAGGGAGAAATCTGATACTAAGATGCTCTAAATTGAACTAATTCTGCTTTTTGGCAATAAAAACAAGAAAACATGTTATTATATATATGCCTTATAGACATGCCTTCCATTTTCTCCTCAAGCTTGTCCAATTCAATGTGCTGAGGGAACTTAGCATTGTTTGCAGATTGAGCTGTTGGAACAAGAGGTGGCTGAACTGAGACAGGCCCTTGCTGATAAGAAAGAACAAGAATATGCAATGCTTCAGGTTTTAGTTTTCATGATTGGATCATCTAACATATAAATCCTTTGTGGATGAATGGTTAAGTCTTCAGCCATTGCATCATGCAGTAATCTGTGCATTAATGCTGTAGGTCCTTATGCGAGTTGAGCAAGAACAGCGAATAACTGAAGAAGCCCGTTTAAATGCTGAGCAAGCAGCATCCACTCAGAAAAATGCAATATGTGTGCTTCAGGTTAGTGTCTTTTTTAACAAAAAAAAATTACTTAATTTTATAAATTGAAGAAATTATTACTTTAATTTGGATTATTTATATCTTGTCCAAATTTGCCGAAGTATGAAAGTTCTGGCAATATGGTTGTTCATGTTATGCATAGTTCTGAAAGTTGAGAATTTCTACATTAAATGAATTACTCAAAAGATAAGAGCACGGTTAAAATTGATATGCACTCGTCTATAAGCGGTTTGCTGAACTCCTTATCCTTTTTCGTTCCCCATCTACTTATGGTGACTGCATGGCTATGAATAAAGCCTAAAACCACGTGTAGAGATAATTCATTTTTCACTTTCATCTTGAAATTTCACAAATTCGTACTAATGATATGTAATGTTTCCAGGAAAAATATGATAAGGCTATCGCTAAAGTTGCTCAGATGGAAAAGAGGGTTGTTATGGCAGAGTCAATGCTGGAGGCCACCATACACTATGAGTCTGGCCAAGCTAGAGCAGTATCTTCTCATCGGTATGATCTGTTTGACATCCTCATTGCTTCTTTTGAGGTTCTCTGTTGTACGGGAAGGCCTATAGAATATAAGATGGACAGTTCTTCTGCAATTAAATGCCATTGTTAAGTCTAATATGAAAAATTTTACCGTGTACCCTTCTTGACAAATTCAGCAAGTGCCTACAGAAACACAAAAATATCATGAAAGTTCTTGAGAGGCCTCAGTGAGATGATATCTAGTCTACCTGCCAAAAAGCATTATTGACCCCCGAAATAATCTAGGGAAAGGTCACGGAAAACTAGTATTTCGTGAATTGCTGAATGTTGACAGGCCAACTAGTCTACCTACCAAAAAGCATTATTGACCCCTGAAATAATCTAGGGGAAGCTCATGGAAAACTAGTATTTTGTGAATTGCTGAATGTTGATAGGCCAACACAGTTTTATCTTGTCAGATTACTCATACGTAAGCCATCCAATAAAAGGGACAACTTTGGATAGTTCTAATGACTTAGGCAGGGTAAAGTACTTCATAAACTTGGAAAACTAATTGCTGAGTGATCTCTGTGGTATTGTGGAACTTCTATCCGGTAAAACTTCTTGTTTGGTATGACCAAACTTGCTGCTGTTGTACCGGACGTAATATTATTATCCCAATATTCGAACTACGCGCTGTGGAGCATATTTTTGGTGCTACTGGATGTTAATACGAAATATACACCAATATCTAACAGTATCACCTAGTCACGATTTACTTATGTGGTTTTGACTCGGGATGCAGTTCTCGGTTGAAATTAACTACCGATTTTTCATTTCATCTCACTTCCACTACATCTAGTTTTGCTTTTAAAACTATGTTTTCCAACAATTGCTATTCACTACTTGCTCAATTTGGTACCCAGTGAAGTTAGTTTGTCTATAGCATGGTTGCTTTTACACATTACAAGCAACCATTGTTTTCATGTCATAGGTCTATGCGCAATCCAAGTACCAGTAGGATAAGCTTATTCGGCCTTGGTTGGCGTGACAGGAACAAGGTGAGTTTTGTTGCATCTACCCAATTCAGGTGATTGCAATCATTTACATTGGTAAAAAGAGCTTCTTTTCATATTCTGAAATGCTGAAAGCGCGGTTTTATTTGATTTTTAGTACATTGAACTGCAAATTATACGGTTACTAGGTGTTCTTCAAGTTTTTTCATTTCCTTGCAATGGAAAAGCTTCAAGACTTGACATCTCCTTTCTCGCAGGGTAAACCAGTTAATGAGGACTCCAGTGACTCTACTTCCAGCAATGATGGTAAAGATTCAAAGACCTTGCTAAACCAAAACAACAACAAAGATAAAAGACAGCAAGATTGAAGACAATGCCAACTAATGAGAGTATAGCAACTGTACATCAATGCCTTACCAACTGTTTTTGACGTTTATCATCCACGTTTTTTGGATAACTTGATGTAAATTATGATCGAACTTTGGAATACAATATGTTTTTGGGTGAAGAGGAAGCATTATACAGAGTCTGTTTTTACAAACTATCCTAGTGCAGAGACTTTATCCCATTAAGTTTGTCTGTCACAGAATTTATGCATCTTCCTCAAGAAATGAACTAAAGTTAAGCACATATTTCCTATATGCTGCAGCCACGAGGAACAGCATAAAGAAGAATATGGTGGCCATCAAATTCAACCATCTTATTTAGAAAGAAGGATATAAGATAATCCATAGAAACTTCTTCAATATTCATTTGCCTTTGAATCCTGAATTTCAATTCAATTACAACTTAGCAGAATATTCTGCTTAGTCTCTAATCCTGGAAACGCCTCTAGCATAGGCACGGCAGGATTATAGGACACTACCCCATATGAATCCGATGGACACTGAAGAATTCAGCAACAAGAAGTTGAAAGCGAAGTATAAGCATAATATTGTTTTAAGTTAATCGAGATTCAGCAGTCAAATATAGACTGAACTATGTGGAGTGGAACAAAATTTGAAAGGGACAACGAAACCTGGCTTTCGAACCCAATGTTGCAATCTTAATCACCTTCTCAAGTAAATCCAGGATGTGCAAGTCTGAAGAAAGCGCACTTAGGAGTAGGAATACAAGCTACTTGCAATAAAGAAGATCAAAAACATAGTTTATTGCCTAGATGTTCTGTTTCTGTCAACGACCGTTGAGTTTATCCTGTCTTCGTGTTCTGGGAGGGGTGCCAGGGACAGGGACCAAGCGAGAACTCTGGACTTGCTGTGTTTGAGGATCAAATGCTTTAGAAGCAAGGTAGCTTAAAGCTGTGACCACATCAGCTATGACAGGTCGCATATTAGGCTGCTCTTGAACACACATGGCTGCAACAGCAAGAGCTTGATACAATCCCCTTGCTGGATACTTACCTTGAAGCATCGGGTCTGCCATGTCCGAAAACCTACTGCGTTCGTTAAATAGTGGTCTTGCCTTCAATCAAAACCAAAAACATAAAGCATTTTCATGAGCCAGCAGAAGGGAATCCTCTGAAATGTTTTTGACGAACAAACATATATATGAAAAATTTTCAGGAGAGATCTTACCCAAGCGACAAGGTTCTGCTCCCCTGTAGCTTTGGAGTAGTCAATTGCTCTCCGTCCTGTAATGATTTCCAGAAGAACAACTCCAAAGCTATAAACATCTGATTTTAGTGTTAGTTGACCCGTCATTGCATATTCTGGAGCACAGTATCCATAGGTACCCATGACTCGTGTAGATACATGTGTGTTATCCCCAACAGGGCCAAGTTTGGCCAAGCCAAAATCAGATAACTTAGGATGATACCCTTCACCAAGCAAAATGTTGGAGCACTTTAAATCTCTGTATATTACAGGAGGGCTAGCTTTATCATGCAAGAACTCCAATCCTTTTGCTGCCCCAGCAGCTATTTTCATTCTTGTGTTCCAATCAAGTACTTTCTTACCAAATGAAACCTCTGCAAATGAAGCAATTCAGACTCGAATAAAATTAAAACTATAGGAACTGACTAAGAAATGTTTGGTCACAAATACTTGCCTTGTAAATGATCTTCCAATGATCCTAATGGCATATACTCGTACACCAATAGCCTTTGATCCCCATCAGCACAATAACCAATTAAGTTTACTAGATTAGGATGGTGAAGTAGACTTAGCATCAATACTTCAACAAGGAACTCCCTATTTCCTTGCAAGCCATTACGATCAAGTTGCTTGATGGCTACTACCTGCAACAACAGATTCAGATTTAGGTCATTTTATGACTTACCTTCCCATGCATGACTGGAACTCTTAACTGTTTGTTACTGACAGAAATTCATAAGTTCATATCATGAAACTTCTGCAGAAATTGCTCCTTTAGAGTAGAATAAAAAACTATTGACCACGGAATCAAGACTAGTTCAGTTTTTATTTTAGAAGCAAGGAACTTCACAAACCTCGTTAATGCTTTCTAAACGCCCTTTATATACTCTTCCAAAGCCTCCTTCACCCAAGAAACATTCTTTCTTAAAGTTCTTAGTTGCTATAGCCAATTCACGAAATGAAAAAATCTGTGCTGCAATGCCATCTAGATCTCCACGCTTAGAGGCCTCCTTATCTTTCAAAGGTGAACCTACCTCAGATCTCTCTGCATCCAGAAACAATGACAAGAAAAAATAAGAACTAAAACCAACATTTATCAGCAGAAACATGAAAGCACCAAGCTCGAGTTTATTGTTTCATTAATCAAAAAACTCACATCAGCATCAAGAAAGTGGGTATCACTGTTCTTCTAAATCAAACAACACATAAAATAAGAAATAAAACCGAATTTTATCAGAATTACCTTCCGAAGTAATGGTGCAATGTTGGATTTGAAACAGGTTTGAAATAAAATGAAAAAAAAAATCCCTTCAACATATATATAAGAAGCGTCTGCTACATCGCTAAGGAAGAGCTGAATGAACAGTGACCAGACAGTCACATCTCAAAACATCCTTTGACTTTGCAAAGGAACCACTTCCGACCAATAGACAACTACCCGGGTAAGGGAACGAGAAAAACTCAGAATGGAACACCAAAAACTTGAAACTTAACGATTCCTATATCCAATTCCAACAGATTTTAAATCATAGTACAAGGGTCAGAGTATTATGACTCCATGGTTAAGTAGAAACACACAAGAAATGTAGAGAGCAATGTTTCAGGGGATAAAAATAGTAACCTGAAGTGGGTTTAATCTGACCAATTGGCTTCTGGTTCAGGGTCGTCGGTTTCTCCTTTTTCTTCTTGGAGAAGGATGCACCAGAACAAGGAATCCACCCCATAACTTCCTTGTTCTCTGTTTATCTCTTCCTTCTCAATGCAAGATATATCTATAGAGTGATGACAACAGCATCTATAGGCTCAAAAAGAATGAAGAATTCAATATCCCGGGTGATGTCTGGTAGCCATGAGACAGAGTCAACCAGCTTTCTGATTTACCTCAGTTTCTATTCTTAATAATGTTTTAGTTTAACGGTTTCTTACATTTCCAAAACGGTCGCAGCATTAGGGGCGGCCAGCACGGCCTAAACGACGTCGTGTGCCAATATAGTCCCTGTAAGGCTTTTTACTATAAGGTGGGTGACAAGTAACACCTTGATTTTTTTAACAAAGGAATTTGCTGATGTTATTTTTTAGATGCACATTAGATAAATCTTCAAATTGACGTAATAGTCTGTAAATTATCTCAATCAAGTACTTTATACTAGATAATCCTTGTACGACATGTTCGATTGAGAGAGTGTAAGTAAGAGGATTCAAACACAGGATCTTTTGATCTCATACTCTCATTCCACCAACTCGACTATTTCTATAGGGCATGAAAAGTCATACCAACCATTAAAAAATTCAATATAAAAAATTAGAATTCTTTAATTTAATTGTAAATTTTAAATTAATTTATTTTAATAATTTTATTATTAAAAATTGATTAATTTATTAATTAATAGATTATTTTTAAATTAATTTATTTTTATAAATTAAAATTAATTAACTATTTTATTTAATAATTTCTTTTTTAATTAAATTGTAATTTTTTGATGATAAAATTAAAATCTATCAATCATTTTTTAAAATTTTAAAATTTATTTAATTTTTAACTAATTTTATAACAATTTAATATTATAAAATTTTATTTAATTTAACCCTATTTTTAAAACATCATTCACGGAGTCAAAAGCGTTCAGTACTTGATGGACGTTTTAGTTAGATGATGAAGCTACGTGGAGCCCACTGAGGATGAGTTACAGCTAATGATGAGCTAACCCGCATATTTTGCTTGAATTGGTTGAACAAAGTTGATACGAAAGTGTTGATGAGCATCTTAAGATTATGAACGTAATGAATTCCCATATTCTTTGTTGAGAAATTATTCTCCTAATTGGATTTGTATTAACATATGATTTTGTAATTTGTCATATAACTATACCATAAAATATTATAGAAACATTGATTAAATAGGAAGCATGCATAACAGTGATAATCTTTTATACTAACAATACTTAATCACTAATAGGGTCTTTGACTAATATGCTATTCAATAGAAGGGTCTTTCTAATAATAATGTATGTTAATTTTTAATTTGAAAACGTAAATTTAGAGCGACATAATTAATAAAAAAATCAAAATATCTATTATAATTCCTAATATCTACATTATTATTATTATTATTATTATTATTATTATTAATTTTTCTTTTTCTTCTTCTTCTATTATTATTTCTATTATTATTATTATTATTATTATTCACTGCTATCATTTCAGGAATAGCTAAAGATTAGGGATGCCAATTTTGGTTTAACTCGTCCGACCCGACTTGTTTTTAGCCCGGGTTTAGTTGGTTATGAGACAAAATCGCACTGTTTTGTATTTTTTAATTAAAAAATATAGACATACTGGAGTTGGGCCACGGGCTTACCATAGGCCGCCGGCCCATCCTGACCCGCCGATGGGCCGGCCCATTCCTGCCAGCGGCCGGCCGTGATTGAGACGGAGTTGGCTGGGCCGAGGGCAACCCGAGCCCGACTCAGCCCATTGCCATACTTACTAAAGATAGAAGAAGTGTCTTTAGATATTTTGCAAATTCAATAATAACTAAATCTTAAGATTACGATCTATTCCGTATAATTTTTTCAGCCAAACAAAGTAACAATCTGTTACCCGATAAGGAATGAAATAGTCATTCTTCTCATCCAAATACCTCATAGGTTAATTAATAAATTAAAGGATAAAAGATATGTGCATTTTCTTTAATTTAAGGAAAATTTTAAAAATTAAAATTCTAAAAAATATTCTTTTTAATTTTAAATTTTTTACAAAATTCTTTCTTTTAAATTTTGGTTATAAAATACTAATGAAAAAGACTTGATATGAATATCTTATACAAATTAATCAAATGCTACTGATTAAAGTGACATAACTTAACTTTAAAATTAGAAATGTTAAATTTCAATTAAATTAACTTAACTTTTAAATTAGATATATTAAATTTGAATTAAACTAATAATTTAAGATAATTATAATAAATTATTAATTTATATTAAATTTAATTAATTTAATTCAAATTAAAAAACTGGATTAGATTGTCATATAAATATTATTTGATTAATTTAGGTATGATACTCATCCCCTGTTTGTTTTATCGTTACTTTTAAGTTTAACCATAAAAAATAATAAGAATTTTTTAAAAATAAAAATTAAATATAAAATAGTTGCATGTCTTTTTAACTATAGATTTAACTTGAATCATCTAATTTTTCGGTCTGATTTTAACTTCTCTGCTTGATTTATTTTAATAACTCAATTTATTAATTAATTGACCAATTTTCATAAATTAATAAATTTTTATAAATTAAAATAAATCGATTAATTTTTATTTAACAATTTTTTTTCAATTAAACTTTAAATTTTTAGATAAATAAGAACAATTTTTTTCAATTATATTTTAATTTTTTAATTTTATTCAATTTTTAACTAATTTTATAATCATATAATAATAGTTAAGGAATAATTTGGATCTGTTTTTTCTAACTTTTGGCTTACCCTGAGCATCACGAGCTACATTGGGGACGACGACAAGGTTTTGAGTTTTTCCAAACATTTCTCTATTTCTTTACCCTCTCCTTTTGGTTTTTTACATGATTGAGTGTGACTAATCAGAAAGTGTGGAAACTAATTTATACAGTTTGCTATTAATTCTGAGTTAATATGCAAAACTTATCCTAATCAACTTTCCATTAACACTTCGAAAAGAAATTTCGAGTCTCTCTTTACCATAACTTCTTAATTAGCTTAAACAGTAGCTGTGAAGTGAAGGTAATTATGGCTGTTGTTGTGAAAAATTGAAGAAAAATTTAAAAGCTAAAGGGGTTCTCGACTTCTTCGTTTCAGAACTCTGAAACCATGCTAAAAGATCATAGAATCTGGAAATGGTTTTGGCAAGTTCTTATGCTTTAATAAGGGTAAGAGGATAATCAAGAAATAGTCGCATCTGATGATCTGGGACGATGAAGTAATGTCAATGATCAAATGACATGCTTATAAGTGCTTGAAACTTGTTGTACACTTTCAGAAAGTTGGTAGGAATCTAAAGATTGTGTACATATCACATAATAGATTAACTATCTGATGTACTTATTCTGCTATAACTGGAAATTTTGGAAGATGTTCAGGAGAAAGACAAGTCAGAAGCTGATAATGACAGGAAGAAAAGAAAATAACGTGGTTTTTCATAATCTAAACCACTCAACAGGAACCTGCCTGTTTTGAAACGCAAAGTTGATATAAAGTTCACTCCATGGTTGAGATCATGGTTTCTGCAAGTCAGGTTCAGATGCTTCAGAATTTGAGCTCTTAAGGGGCATATCATGGTTATGCTTCCCTTCGTATGTCGTAATGAAAGCTCTTGGATCATCAGAAGCTCTTTCTACATGCTTCCTTACGTTGCATTTGAGACTTGTACATCTGTAGTAACTTCTGCAAAGGAATTGGAGAATTTGCTATCAGGAAAAATTCTGTAGAATGCCGCTTCAGTTTTACACAAGAACAAAGCAACAGTCTTGAACTCAAACCTGGGGTACGGATTTCCCTTCACGACTTTTTGCCCGTACTTTCTCCATCGAAAACCATCGTCCCAGATCTCAGAATCCGTCGAACTTTGCATCACAACACGGGGTTCTGTTGCACCGTTCTCTGATATGCCAGCTTCAGTAAATTGATTCTCAGTTTTCCTAAAAGATTAAAAGCTTAGAAAGTATCATTATTTGTACGAAAAGTTGATGAGTTTTGATTAGATTATAGTAGCATAATAAAGAAACAACATTGAAAGAAAACGGAGACATCAATCCAAAGTAACATTATTGCCGAACACACATGCAGAAATCTCAGATGGGCTGCTAATAAGTAGCAGATTGAATTGGATTGGACTAGTTTTTTGAAACCAGCTTTGATCGTACCTTCTTTTACTTCTAGTTTCATCATCTTCGTCCTCCAATCCCTTGCTAGCTTCATCACATTCTCCACTAAGACCGCACGAGTTGTCAGAACTTCCTGCACCAACATTCGTTGAACCGGTTCTAGCAGGATCGTAAGATGGAGGAGGTTTACTCTGATAAGTGGAAGTGCTGGGGAATCTTGTCTCGTTCTGTGTTTCAACTCTACTTTCAGAACCTTCATTTATGTTACTACTCCATAATGGTGCATCTGTGTCTTGAGCAGTGGCATCTGAGACAAGTCCCAGCCGTTGTGTTCCCGATGAGTTGCGTTTAGGAGGCTGAGGCTTTGGATGGTTATGTTCACCCTTGTAGACTATTTCTGCAATCTGCCCATCAAATGATCTTTCAACCTTCTTTTTCACCGGACAATTCGGATGTGTGCACTTGTAGTAACTTCGCGGGTACTCACTTCCTTTCACTTGCTTTTGCCCATACTTCCTCCAGTTGTAACCATCATAAGAAGGTCTATCTGTATTTGCAGTTGGTGCTGAACTTTTTGTATCATCTTCCTGATGCTGAGAGTGAGACACTAACCTTGACGATTCAGTCGTCTGTTCAGTTTCGGCAACAGATGGAATGTTCTGAAGATTCAAGGCGTGTTGAGTTGCAAATTTGTTCCTTGCTTGACTTGTTTTCCATACACGAGTGTCAACTGATGCCACTGCATGGTGCTGCTGACTCCTGCTAAAGTTTCCCTGATCAGAAAGAAACAATTTGTTTGCACTTTAGGATACCAAAAGTCGATTTTTCTGGAAATGCAAGGTCAAAGCTTTCAATATCTATCAAACAGGACAGGAGGTTCCCAACAGGACATGTATGACAAGAAATGGAATAACCCAGCACTGGTAAGAAATGCTACTAGAAATATATAGGAGCAGTGACAGCAGATTGATAGAAGAAAAGAAAAAAAGAAGAAACAAGTATAAAAGGTGTCAGGTTATCGCAAGTGGAATCTAGTTACTAACCATATTTGCCAAGAGAGAGACAGTTTTCTTGGATACAAGTTTAGCCTGAGGTTTATATATGATTGTGGGTTTGCAGTCTGATTTTGAAACTCTATCAGATTTATCAAAAGCTGCTGTTCCAGAGGGTTCAGCCTGAAATGTTGAAAAATCATAAAGTTCAGTGGACAATCAGTATTTAACAGTAATGAAAGTGAGTAGAACTGAGAAAACCTGGGAAGAAGGCAATGCAGCTGCTGCACGATTGGCCATTGGCTTGAACCTCACTGTCTTTGGTCTAATGGCTGGAACTGTAGTTTCTGAGCAAACATTTGGAGGTGAGGCATTAATAGCACCTGCAAGCAACTCTGTGAAGGTCCTAAAATTGGAGCATGTAGGCCTGGAGGCTACTGGTTTAGCTACAACAACCCTGTCTGGTTCCTTGATCTCCATTTCTAATTTTAAGTAAGCCCAATGTCAATGAAATCAATGCTGAATGATGCACAAATTCAACATGAGGACATTGTGTCAATCTTATTGAGCCCCAGCTCAGAGAGAATTCCAACAGATTATCACAGAACTGAAGTGAGGTAAAACTTGATTCAGAAGATCATCAACATCCTTCTGAATCGGCAGGAGCAGTTCGACCCAGAAAAGCTAAAAACAAACCTCTTCAATGCAGCATTCCTCTGCATGGAAAATTTGAGAAGATGAGTCTAAACTGACATGAAGGAAGAAAAGAAGTATAATGTATCTCACTATGTCAAAACCAGCCATCCAAACTTTAGGTAGCTGATTGACCCATTATAATCAGCATTTTTGGCTCCTGAGCGGATTTAACAACACCAGCATCTATGCAGTCAACACCAAGTTCAGAAAATTGAAAAAGAGCTAAATATATAACCACAGATTCATGCATGTAAGTTATTCAGAAATTCCTTCTCCCTTCAGGTTCAGTTAGTTTGCGTCCAAATGCAACAAAGAGGAAGGACATAAATAAGCACTATGAATTAAATCTTATAACAGCAGAAGGGCAGAAAGTACATGTCTATGAAAAGGTGAAGAACATAGTAAGATTTAAGAGCTTGCTGTTTAAAAGGAAAGAAACTATCACCACATGGATAGAAATACAGATAAATTTTCGTTCATTTGCAATGCCATTGAACTTCCATCTTTAAAACTTAATACCTACAAAAATGTCAAATCCTATTGCAAAGAATCTTAGTAGCACCCCCCTTTGAGAAAGGGCAATACATTTCAGAAACTGAATCTTTTCAAACTAAGTAATCCTTTCTATTGCTGAATCAGTAACATGTCCAATATAAAACACCTTCCAGGATCCACAACCAGAAACATTTCCCTTTACGTTGAACAACAAAATTTCCAGAACGCTTACACCTGTAGATTATCGCGAAGATGTATAGAGATCATTCAGAAAATTTCAGGTTGCCACCAATCCATACTGAGAATTAGATGAGCAGTAGGGGTGCATTGTGGCAATAAATAAGCTTTGGAAATTGTTGTCAGGCTTCGCCACTAACGCTGAAGTTGTTGAACTAATCTACATGTCCTTTTTAACTCGCAACTATTCAATCTATCTCATAGTTCATCAGTAAACCCCTGCTGATCCAACTAATAAGAGGAAGACTTTATATGAAATACAGTAGTAACATAAATTGCTATCTCCAACTTTATTCGCCAGCAGCAGCACAAATTACACATATTACGAGGTCACAGTCAATTACGAGGTCTGTGGAAATTAAGGGAGGCCCCATTTTGGTTGCGTCTGGTCCTTTGGCTTGCTTCCAAAGTAGTAGTACTTAAGCAAGAGACAAATGAATCTGAACCACCAGAATAGTTAGCATCGCTTCCTCAGAACTTGAATGTTTCACTTTCACAAGCTTGAAGCTCCTCGGCCAAGAATGTATCTTCATTTGACGACCACTTTCGTCGCAAATTTGCAAACTCTCGAGACTAGCCAAAAGAATAACTAGAAAAAACACCCTTTACTAACAAGGAAAGGAAAATTTTTGATAAATAAGCTCTATCAGAAAACACACACCGGTAGTACTCCCTACATGTTAATGAAAGAAAGAGCTATGAAACCAAAGAGTTCCTCTGGGTGAAAAAGAGAAGTACGCAGAAAAGATCCACACTCTTTGGAACCAGAGAATAGACATGAACTGATGGTATAAAGTGTCGTGAAAAGCATTTAAATCCTGGAGATCCCATCTTGTAAGGAAATATGCCATAAAACGAATGCAAAGAAAAGAAAGATTTGCTATAAACCAAGGACCTCATGAGATTCCAAAGGACCCCATTAGAACAAGAGATGTGATCTGCATTCCAGACCCAGGAACTTCGACAAGAAACTAATCTGATAAGAAGCTAAACAGGTAATGATGATACATGAGTGCAACAGACTTGGCCTTGGAAAAACACAAAAAACTTAACCAGTTCTATAACATATACACACATACAATAACGTTCATATTACTAGATAGCAAAGACCCTATCCTTTTAGTTTCGGCCTTTCTCTTCTTCGCTTTCTTGAGCTTAAAACTACCAGAAAAAGAAATCTCATATTGGATCCTCAGTTCCAATATTATGGTTGCAAGTTTTAGACAGTACCCTTTATGAGATACACAGAGAAGCGGGTCGTTGAACCTTTTGAAGCTTCTGCAAAGTAGAAGTCTTGACTCTTGATGCAGTTTTTTCACATTACTAGTTGAATAAAAGTTGGAGAAGATAAGGAAAAAAGAAAAATGGAGGCTCTGAAACCAACTGTTTCAGATTTTTTTTTTCATGGTGTCAGAAAGTTTTTCTATCCCTTCTGTCTTGATACCTTTCCTTCTTTGTTTGGATTTAGCAGCAATACATATATTTGTGTGTTTGTGTGTGTAGATATGTATGTATATACATATTCCATCTTCTTTGCTTTTTCTCTTGGTTAAGCTTTGGTTCGCGAAAGATGAGAATTGAGAAGCTAAAGCGAAAGAGGTGATGGTGAAGGCCAACTAACGGTCTAGTTTTTCTCGTTTGACTCCTCTACACGTTTCAAACGACTTGTCGTGTCGACCTAAGGAAAATTGATGCTTAAACTTTTTTATTCTAAATCCACTTTTCTAATAAAATAATTTATTATATTTATCAAAAAAAACATGCTTCCTTTTTTTTAAATATCTTTTTTTTCCCAACTAAAGATTAAAAATATAACAATAATATCCTATGATAGTTTTGCTAAGATACAAAGTCTAAAAATATCTGATAATATACTTTTGTTTTAAATGGAGGAACTCGCAGTTGTTATCTTTTAGATGCGTATTGGGTAAATTTTTGGATTGACGCAATAGTCTATAAATTACGTCAATTGGGTAATCCATACTAGACAATTCCTATAAGACAGACTCAATCGAGAAAATATAAATAAAAAGATTCGAACATAAGACCTTTTGACTTCATATTTTTTCTTTAGCAACTCGTCAACTCCTGAGTGCCCGATAATATAAATCCTTACCCTTAATTGATAGGGACGTGGGACTATTTTTTTCACAACTAAAGATATTCTCAAATAAGTTAAGAATTTCTTGTGAAATTAAAATAAGCTAACTTTATTAAAAGAGAAGTGGTCCCAAAAAGGTAAAAGGGCAATCCATCGTCAAATGCCATTTTCATGCAGACTCGTTCACTCATTAACTCATAATTACTATTATGGGGACCAACACATTATGCTTGTAGATCGCAAGTTGAAATGACATTTTTGTCCTCGTTTGTTAACATGACAGAAACAAAGAACAAGAGACGAAATTTTTTATTGATTGTTTGTTGGATACACGTTAGCCTTCAACCACTATTTATAAATTAAAATTAAAATATCAACTTTGGCCCCCAAAAAAAGTTACAACTATAAAATAAATAAAACTATTAAGTATTTCAGGTTGATATTTTGTATTATTATTATTAATTCATATTACGTATAAATTTATCAAAAACAATCTCTCTATTATATAAGAATAACACTATATATTATTAGACCTTTTTAAATTACGCATAAGTGATGGGTAAATTTGGAATTAAAACATAGTACGAAATCAATTTAGACCTATTGATTAAGGTATGCCGCAAGTCAGCAAGCTCTCTTCTCGATGATAGTAGGGGTTTTGGCTACATGCTAGATAAACCCTAATAGAAGATACATAGCAATACTTAATTCTAGAACGAAATCTTCTGTATCCACTAATTTGTACTAATTATGTTCCACACGATCTCATCCATATAAATATGTGAGATCCAGAAAAATTTGTGGGTGAGATCACTTGGAACAGAATTGGTGTAGGTTAGTGAGTACAGAGAATTTAATCCCGTTACTTCTCTGTTTAATGTAAATAGACAATGTTTAAGTTTAAGGCTTTACTTCTTATAAAATTAAAAGGGTAATCAATATCTAGTCCCGGAGATTTTACAACAACAATAATAACAACTTAATAAAAATTTTGCTACTACTTGAGATATGAAGAGGTCGAATAATACGCAACTATACTCCTAATTAATAGAAAAGTTGTTTCTAAAAGATGGACATGGAATCAAACACTATAAAAACTTTATTATAATACTCTTCACAATTTCTCATTTTTAAATACGTATGTAATTTTTAAGAATCGAGATAAAATTCGACACATTAATACTGATATGATCGTATTCGATAACTTCTCTTATTTTATCACTTTGAATGTAGATAAATAAGTGGAATATTAATTTTTAACTTGAAATTAAAAAAATTGAAGTCTAGAGAATTAAATAGGTTGAGACACATTGAATTTTATTATTGTGATTATTAAATCATAAGGGATATTAATTACATGTTTAATATGTTATTTTTATAGCTTATTATTTATATATATTTTTTCAACTTGATATATTTAAATTCAATATTTATTTAATAAAAATCAAACAAATTAAAGGTGATATTACAAGTTAAAGTAGTATATGAGAAAGGGGAAAGTAAATGGGGTTTGGTGGATTAGTTGGGAGAAGGAAATTGGTTGAGAAAGTTTGTTGGGGGCAGATCCGGCGCACGTGCGGGGGTATCCAAAGTCCAAACCGAAATTCTATGATACCTGACTGGTAGTTGTATATGTGGAGGGCACGTGCCTACGGGATATTTTGTATTTATACTTGGAAAACATGTTCATCTTAATCTTTGTGATATTAATTATACTTATTTCTCGAAACCTATGTCTTGGAATTCTGTTCTGACGTTATTAGCGCAATAACCAAGGACCCAAATGAAATTATTATTAACTTTGGGTTTTTATTTTTTATTTTAAATTTATATTGATTTTTTTAATTTTTGTGTTTGGTTTTCTGTTCCAGTTGTTTAATAATATAATCTATTATCAACTAAATATATATTATTTAATTATTTAATATGTTAATTATTAATTAATGAGAATTATAAATAATTTGATTTAATATTATATATTTAATTAATAACAATTAATTATTAATAAAACTATGAACAAATTTATTTTATTTTATCATTTATTTAATTTTAAATAAGTTTGATAATTAGTATTAAATATAAAATATCTTTAAACTATAAAATTCAAATAAATTTATATTTATTAATTAAATACTATTAAAAATAAATAATAATTTGTACAAAAATTAGAATTTTAAACTATTTATTTTATTAATAAATATTACATAAGAGTTTAAAATAAATTAAGTAATTAAAAATAATTGATATTTAAGTTTTAATATGTGATTATTACTAGTAATAAAAAATATAACATTTACATTAACAATTAAACAATTTTTTGTTTTTATTTGAAAGAAAAATATAAATTATAAACGAAAATTAAAACTAAAACTAAAATCACAAAAAAAAAACATAAGTAAAACGAAAAAGCTCTTTCATTAGTTATGTTTGATTGTTTTAAGTTTAAATCTATTTTTTAAAAAAGAAAATTTCTAGCATAAATAAAAGAGTTAATTCATTTCACAATGCATTTTTACTTTTGATTACAAATTCTATTTTTCAACTAAAATATTTATCAATTACCAAATGTTATGTATTAACATATTTTAATGTGTTATGTTAACAAAATGCTATACATAATAATTTTAATTAAACAATGACATTAATATTAATCATAAAATTCATTATTTTAAAAATCAATGTTCTTAATTTTCTTTTATATTAATCGTATAAACTTTAATATTTGTGGCTTGCGATAATTTTTAGAGATATCAATAGATCGGGTCGGGTCGGGTCAGGAGCAGACCGACCTATGATCTTACAGGCCATAGGCGGGCTAGGCATTTTTTTTAAAGAAAAATTTCTAAAACGACGTCGTTCTGGTCTGTACCTCACCCATAATTCGGTCAACTCAGGTCAAAATTGAGCCGAACTATGTACAGGCCGAATTGAGCAAGCAAGGCCTTTTTGTTTTTTGAATACACAGGAAAGAAAACTGGAAAAAATGCTATAAAAGACTATAATTCAACCGTAGGTTATACCTCGGCAATACAAAGTTCAGTTCTGATTTGAAACTAAAAATAGCATAGTAGTTAGCGGAAGTTCGGTAAGAACATGCAATCTTAGGTGTACTTGCATGACTTCAGCTGCCAGACTATCTGCGCTTTTATTCCCTTCCCGATATACGTGTTAAAACTGCACTTCTTAATCGCGTTTTAGCAACGCACGGATATCCTGCACCAAACGAAAAGTCACAGTCAATAAGCATCCAGAAGAAGAAAGTATATTGATGACCTAGAGCGAATCTATTTCTAATATGATCTTTCGGTAGCCTAGGTCCCATGCCACTGTAAGCCCCGCATGAACTCCTTTTAATTATGCGACCAAAGGCGAGCATGCGTCAAATTTATAAAGAAAGCCCCTATACTATTGGCCATAACAGTCCCCAAACAACCCCAGCTGTACTGACTGAGGATCCAGAAAGCACCGACTTATCGGTATTAACTTTAGTCCATCCTTCCGATAGTAGGGTCCAGCTTACTAAAGTCCTTACACGCAATCCCTGTGGGTTAATTACACAATCCGTTGCTAGGTTGACTCGGCCAATTCAAGACATGTACCCTAATAATTTCTTTTAAATGATGATTGAGAGCACTTGCTTGGCTGATTGGTTTCAAAACCTTATCTGTAAGTGCTTGTCATCAAACAAGCTGAAAATGATAGTAAATGGGGTTTGGTGCTTTTTGGCTCGTATCTCATTTATTCATTTATTATGTTTTGATTTAGTGACCATGAACTTCTGCATTTATTTTAAAATTAGTAAAAATAGAATTTTTTATATGGTTCTCCTCTATTATTTATGTTTTTAGTACACCTTTATAAAGACTAATTGAAGCGTGTGTGTAATATGAATAAAATACAAGACTAAACATTTGTCTAACTTCAAATGGTACTTAATAAGATGTACGCCTTTCTTGATAAACAGCTTATTAGTCATGTTTTAAAGGAGTGAAAGGTTTTAACTGTTTGATTATGTGAAATTGTTAATAATTTTATTTGGGAATCAACTGATTAAATTGATAGACTAAATTCAATCTGTTGATTTTGAAAACACTACTATGAGAGATGTTTTTGACTGAAAAATTAAGGAATTAAAAGATTATAATATCTAAAATTTATTACAAATTACTCAAAGAAATAAATGTAAAGAACGAGATATAAATTTGAATAATTTATACAAATAGAGATATAAATTTGAATAATTTATACAAATTTTAAAAAGTTATTCATTAAATTAAAATTTAAAATATTTAATATTAAATTAAAATTTTAAAAAAATTAAATAATTTTAATTTGTTACCTTTAATTATATTACATTAATTACTCAAAATCTAAAATTTTAATTTACAAAACAAAATTTTTAAAAGAATT
>JANZXR010000004.1:31919592-31935800 GCA_027575705.1 Erythroxylum echinodendron | reverse complement strand
CTATACACACAGACAGTCAAAGTGCAATTTACCTCAGTAAGGACCCAGTCCTACACGAGAGATCGAAGCACATAGACATCCGTCTCCATTTCATCAGGGATAAGATCAACAGTGGAGAAGTTGACCTGAAGAAAATAAAAGGAGAACATAATCCGTCAGATTTTGGGACAAAAATGGTTCCAATAAAGAAATTTATTTTATGTAGAGAGTTTCTACAGATAAATGAAGCATCTTGAAAGAAAAAGGAAGCTTACCCGTCGATCTCACAACAAAGGAGAAAAATTAGGGTTTCAGATTTGCTGAAATCATCACAAATTGAAGGATTGCGTGAGGATTCATGGAGAAGGAGGGAATAATGTGAAAAAAAGCATCAGATTCTCCATAAACCCTCACATCACGTCAGAACCAGAACAAAGATTTGGGTTTTTAAAGGAGGTGAGCGTGTGTGTGTGTGAAGTGAAGAAGGAAGACTTTGGAGAGTTGAAAGTCGAAGAAAGAAGGAAAACAAAAGCCATCTGCAGAATGTTCAAAATGCAGCACTTCATTAGAGGAATAACTCACACACGTGAGAAGCATATGAAAGACAAGCATAATAAGAAACCAAAACGCAGCACTTCACTTAACATCAAGCAATGGTCTGATATGCAAGAATATAAGGAACAAGGCTAAGACTTCAAGAACACGTGCAATATACATTGACTCAGTCAAAGGAACCCAATGGCAACAGTTTTGAAAAACTCCTATAAATAACTAAGCCTCAAGCATTCAGACGTAACACAATACACTGACAAGTCTACTAAGTTTACATTTTGTGATTCAAGTGAGAAAAATAGTGAGAGTGCTAGAGTATCTATGAAAAGGGTACTACGGAGTTTGTGAGAAACTCTTACAGGTGTTTTCAGGGAAAACACTCAATCTCTTGTATACCTTCTTTCTTGATATTAGTAAAATCCGGTGTGTGAGTTTCGACCCTTGGACATAGATAGCTGTGTGCTATCGAACTAAGTAAATTGTGTGTCTTCTTTACTTTTCTTGCAATTTCCATTTCTGCAAAATCAAGTCCAAGCAAATCATCATCAGATCAGAGAGTATTATACAGAAATAATACAAAGATTTCTAACAGTTTTAAATATGACTTGGGTCATTTTATGGGGCAAATGGTTAGTTTCCTTGGTTTATGTAGAGACTTTGGTCCGATATAAGGCCAAGGAACCGCTTACTCTCTATTCTGTCACTCCACTTCTGCATAAGCTGCAGTTTTTATTTTTGTCAGAAGACTCCTGGTGAAACCATAATGTATTAGTGTCATTTTATCGTGCTGCCTAGGACTAACTATCACTTGTGGAATAATAAATCTACTGCTAATGGTCCGAGCAGCTCACCAACAGCGGATGACAATGGTGATGATCTTCGATGATGATGATGAATTGGACCTGGATGAGTTAAATGAGTTGGAAGCGAGTTTAGCAAAAACATCAATACAATCAGGAGCCTATTGAGGCTGATTCTGTAGTCCACATGCCTTTTAAATGTTGACTTCATGGTTCCTGCAACGAAATGATGAGACCCGCATTGAACCAACTCACCTGTTTTTGGTTGACACTGATTTGTTTCAACTTCACGAGCCTCCCATCATTCAAAATTATTTCACCTTTAAATCCAGGTTTATCTGGTACAGGTGTTTATTTAACTTGAGCATTGCGGTAAGCACCAAGCCTTTGTCTTCTGGAATCATGAGACTTAATTTGAAAGCTTGTATTCTTCACTTCTATCAGATTGACATAGACCATCATTATTAAAGCAGTTTTGGAAAGGAGGAACAACAATTGGTTGTAATTCATAGTTCATGGTGTTGATGCTCTATATCGTATCGTGGCACTCAATTAGCACAAGTACTCCAACATTGAGAACTGTGGATTAAGATGGTACTTCATTATGAATAATTGGCTCTATGATTTGTCGACTAAGGATATGCAGTGATGGTGCTCGTTATTCGAAATCAAAGCTGACAGAATATAGCTGGAGCTATCAAGCAGTACACATAACTGCGGAGATCCTACATGTAGCGAACAGCAAAACGTCATAAGTGACTGCAAATCGATCTGAAAGTGAATTGCAAGTTTGCAGTTATCTACATAAATACGAAGATACAGTCATGCTGTTTTTTGATATTTGGTCGAAAAGTGCTGACGAAGTGGAATATCCAGCATAATCAAGTGAAAGGTAATGTATCTCATTCCAGCAGTAATGATTGGAGTAGCGAGTTCGCCAGCTTATCAGGATCCTTGTCTAACACTGGATCTAGGAGTGTTAGCTCTTCAGTACGCAACTTTCATTGTGTTAAAAGGTGTTTGCTCTGAATTTTTCTGAAAGATTACTGTTCATCCCCGTCAAACATTCCACAGCATACCACTATTTTCTCGTCGCTTTTCGGTATCACCATACCGATCACATAGATTCCTGCACCGACTTAATCGGGACGAGCTTCATGGACAATGACACAGAGACACAAGCTGCTATAGAGACAGAAAAATGAGTCATTGAAATCCTCGACAGTCACCCAGCAAAAAAGTCCGTGTTCGCAATAGAGAGGAAGACCCACCTCCAACTGAGAAATTCTCATACCGTGCCGCAGTCATAGGCACACAGGGAAAGGCAAAGGCAGAGCCGGTATCACAGTTGCCACATGAAATTGAAATCGAGGCAGAGGAGGACGACATCATCATCTTGCCCAGTGAATCTAGAGGCAACATTGCTCTCTCCTCATCTTTTCGCAGAAGGCTGGATCAGAAATGGGAACGAGCAGTTGTAATCAAATTGATGGGTCATCGAGTGGGCTATTTCCTACTCTGCTCCCGGCTACACACATTGTGGAACCCCCGCGGCCCCGTGAAAGTAGTAGACCTGGAGCATGATTTCTATCTGGTGAATTTCATTGAAGAATCTGACTACCTTACGGCACTAACACAGGGTCCATGGCTTATATTTGGACACGCCCTGTCCGTGCAACGATGAACCCCCAAATTTCACGCTTCGCAAGGAAAATTAACCCGAGCAGTCGTCTAGATCATATTCCCCGACCTACCCATAGCATTATACCATCCACAGATACAAACCGCACTAGGCAACATCATTGGCAAGACAGTTCGTATCGACGAACCTACCTTACTTAACCAACGGGGCAAGTTTGCCCGAATTGCAGTAGAGATTGATCTGAATAAGCCCCTTCGGCCTAAGGTGGAGCTAGATGGGGAGACACTGTTGATCGCCTACGAAGTACTTCCATAGATCTGTTTCTGCTGGGGACAGGTGGGGCACGAAGAGAGCTCCTGTCTGACCGGTCCTCTAGCTCCAATCGGTCAACCCCTTCCGTCATCTACTCCTCATACTACACCGTCGACGGAGGCAAATGGAAAGAGCGCTAATCCTCCTGCACCGGTAATGGAGCAATTGAGTGAAGAGTACGGACCCTAGATCTAGGTCACCCAAAAACCCTCCCGCTCGCCGGCTAGATCGTCCCCTCAACAGCTCAACTGGCAACCACGAGACGTTGCACCTGGGAGCGGGTCTCAATATGCAATGTGATATGTGACGTCCGCGCAGTACAAGTATTTCAGGGGTTTGAGCTCGGACAAGACAAGGAAGACCGTAGGCATTTGGACAAAACCACTTGGCTTCGCACACACCCACACGACATTCCCCCCACCAAACCTCCAGACCCACTAACAGAGGATACTAGGATGGATGATTCCACCCCGCTGCCTGATGACGTGGATTTAGTATCCGATACACAGGACGTTGACAATGAAGCTGAGTGTTCCCGTACCCAGGAGATGACCACGGACTAGGTGTTCTTTCCATTCAGTGACATTTTTATGAAGGTTTTTATTTGGAATTGCCAACAAGCCGGAGGAGCCCAATTCATCCCAATCGTGCGAAATTATATTCACATTCATCGACCAAAGTTGGTGGTGTTAGTTGAAACCAGGATCAGTGGTGGCCGAGCAATAGCCGTCATTCAAAAACTAGGTTTTCAAACTACTCTTCAAGTGGAGGCAAATGATTTTTCGGGGGGTCTCTGGCTTTTATGGAGGGACGATCTCGACGTTACCATCATGATGACGCATCGACAATTTATTCATACGCATGTCCAATTTGACTATGTTAAATTCACTTTTACCGCAGTTTACGCTAGTCCTTAGTATGTGATGCAAAAATTATTATGGCCCTACTTAACTTGGCTTGGTAACATGACCATTTTACCCTGATTCATTGGCGGTGATTTTAATGCCAAATTGGCCAACGATGAGAAACAAAGTGGGTCGACTACTACTACGATTGTAAACAAAAAATTTCACGACTGCTTGCACTCCTGTGGTTTACATGACCTGGGGTATGAAGGGTTCAAATTCACATGGTGCCAGGGGAATATCCTAGCTAGACTGGACCGGGTTTTATGTTTGTCACTCTGGATGGAAATCTTTCCCTATGCGACTAATACCCACCTCCCTTATTTTGAATCTGACCATTGACCTCTTCTCGTTTCATTCGACGGTAGAGCCTGTCGGGAAATCAGATATCCGAATTTTCGCTTCCAATCCACGTGGCTTACGCATGTAGGATTTGATAGGTTAGTGGAGGACAACGAGTCTATGCCAGGGCTTGACTTTCTCACTTCGCTAGAATCGTTCTCCACGAAGCTCATGCAATGGAACACGAGTGAATTTGGCAATATTTTTCACCGAAAAAAACGCCTTCTAGCAAGATTGGCAGGCATTCAAAAGATTCTGGATGTGGAGACCTCAGATTCACTGCAGCTATTAGAAGAACGGCTATGGAGTGAATTAAATCACACCCTTTGTGAAGAGGAGATCTACTGGAATCAATAATCCCATATCGAGTGGATTTCTCAGGGTGATCGTAATACCAAATACTGCCACACTTTAACCTTGGCAAAAAGTATCACCCGCATTGTTGATAATGACGGATTGACGATCACAGATCCTACACATATGAGGCAACTGGCCAAAAACTTTTTTGAGCAGCTGTTCACCAACCAGACTGATACTACGACTTCATATCCTTTATTCGAGGCTTTTCTTCCTCTCACGGCAGAGGCGAGTGCTTCCTTGTCAGCTCCAGCTAGTGCGGTCGAAATACGGAAAGCTCTTTTTGAAATCAATCATCGCAAAGCTCCTGGGCCTGACGGGTATAATGCGTCTTTCTTTCAACAAAAATGGGACATAGTGGGTCCGGCTATGGTAACCTATATCCAACAGCTATTCCATCCAGAGGGTTGGGATCCAACGATGAATAAAACCATTCTAGTTTTAATTCCCAAAGTTCCTTCCCCGGTTTCCCTCACTCAATTCAGGCCTATCAGCTTATGCACAGTCCTCTACAAAACTATCTCGAAAGTGATAGTCAACCAGCTAAAGCCTCATCTAGAATCACTGGTTGTGCAGACCTAATGTAGTTTTGTTCCTGGTAGATACATCACATATAATATTATTATAGCCCAGGAGACCATTCATTCGATGCGACGAAAAATAGGACAGACTGGTATACTGGCCATCAAAGTGGACCTCGAAAAAGCATATGATTGCCTCAGGTGGGATTTCATCCAAGACACGTTAGAGGATATTGGAATTCTGACTACTCTCGTCACTTTTATCATGACTTGCATATCCACGGTGTCTATGCAAGTATCCTGGAATGGGAACCTATTTGAGCATTTTACTCCAACTAAGGGGCTAAGACAAGGAGACCCATTATCGCCTTACCTTTTCGTACTTTGCATGGAACGGCTTGGCCAATTGATTTCCAGCGAGGTTGCCAAAAGAAATTGGAAACCTTTTTATCTAAGTCAAAAAGGACCGCCCATTTCACACCTTTTCTTTACCAATGATTTTATTCTTTTTGCGGAAACCTCGCCCCCACAAATTCAAGTCATTTTACTAGTGTTGGATTCGTTTTGTAGTGCTTCAAGACAAAAAATCAGCAATTATAAGACACGAATCTTTTTCTCCAAGAATGTTACTAGGGAAACGACTCTTACCCTCGAGAGTGCGGCCCAATTCAATATCACTAACAATCTTGGCAAGTATCTTGGAGTGCCACTGATTCATGAGTGCACCTCTAGGCGCACTTATCAGTATATTTTGGACAGGGCCCAGCAGAGGCTCACCGGATGGAGTGCTTGCGAGCTCTCACTCGCAGGGCGAGTCACTTTAATTCAATCAGTTCTCTCGTCCCTTCTGATTTATACCATGCAAACGGTGAGATTACTAAGGCACCTTTGTGATGACTTGGAAAAGATCACGCGAGCATTCCTCTGGGGTAATCGTCCTGGAAGGACGAAGCCACATTTGATTTGTTGGGAAAAGGTCTGTCAGCCTAAAACCGCTGGAGGTTTAGGTATCAACCGACCACGAACCACAAACGATACTGTCCTTACTAAGTTAGGATGGTCAGTGCTCACACGGCCGTCTGAACTCTGGATTCAAATTCTATGTGCCAAATATAAAGTGGACAGTAGCAGTTTTCCTTTATCAGTTGATAGACCAGGGGCATCTATAGTCTGGAGAGGGATCGCAGCCACCTGGCATTATGTTTGTCGTGGTAGCCAGTGGTCTATCGGCAATAGTCAACGGGCCCAATTCTGGTTAGATGGATGGGATGGAGATTGGGGTCCCTTGTTAATGTTAATGACCTCCCCACATAGTATGATCCGCGCTGGCAACTAGGACTGGACCTGTTTTCAACAGTACCTTCCCGCGATAATCTGCCTGACCATTGCAGATATTCATCCCCCTAGCGAAAGGGGGGAGGAGGATCGTATGGTGTGGAGACCAGGGAAAAGTCACACGTTTACAGTCAAGTCGGCTTATGAGCTCATTGCGGGACATCCTAAAGAAGAACCCAGTCGATTGTGGCATCTGATTTGGAAATGGCCAGGTCTACAACAGATTCGTTCCTTCCTGTGGCTACTATCCAACAATAAATTGCTCACCAATAAGGAGCGAATGCTTAGGCATACCGCCACGGACTCTCAATGCCCCTTTTGTACCCTAGAAGAGTCCGTTTTGCATGCCATTCGAGATTGTCGCAGGTTTCCTATTTCTGGCAACAATTTCCAGGAGTGGGGCGGGATAACTCCTTTTTCCATCAGACCCTCGATTCGTGGTTGTTCACTAACCTTGGCATAATGCAGCAAGGTAACCATTTGGAGTGGGCGATTGTTTTTGGCACTGCCTGCTGGTATATCTGGCAGTGGCGAAACAAATATATTTTCAAAGAGGCGTTTCACTAGTTCGTCCAAGGACGTCGAATAGTTTTGGAATATGTTTCCTGGATCGATAAGGCGAAGAGCGTGACTGGGTGAGCTATTTCGACCGTGGGGGCTCCTCGGGGCTCCCTCATAGGTTGGGTTCGACCTCCGAAAGGCTGGGTCAAACTCAATTCCGATAGGGCTGTCCATTCCAGATCCGGTATTGGTACAGCTGGGGGATTCTTCTCAATAGCAACGGACAATGGTGTGGAGGGTTTCTAGAACGCATTGGGATATGCTCTCCGCTTACGGCTGAACTTCGTGGGGCCATCATAGGTCTACAAATGGCATGAGAATTGGGACACTGCCAAGTGATTTTGGAGGTAGATTCATTGGAGGTTATTAATATCCTCTCTACTTCTAACCTCTCGTTCTTTGATGTGTCATAGGAAATCTAGGATTTCCAGGAGCTGAAGCGGCGTGCTTGGGATATTCAACTGAAGCACGCTTACAGGGAAGGCAATCAGTGTGCAGATCAGCTGGCGTTTTTGGCATCGTTCACCACACCGGGCACTCATATTCTCCGCGATCAACCTGAGCAATGCCTCCTGGTCTTTACTCAGGACTTACACGGCACCTCATTTTGGCGACACCTGTGATTGTCTTGTCTAGTTTCTAGTTGTAGTCATCCTTCTGTATCCAAAAAAAAAAACTTCACAGTTAGTTTAGATGAAACTTGGGTTAAAGGTTAACCGGATACACGTAGGTGAGAGACATTTTAAAGTTTTAAAGTAAATTAGCAAATGAGGTCAAGTATAGAGTAAATTTTGGCAGAGTTTTAGGCACCATGTGGATTAACTTTGCTAATACTAAATTCTTAATAGTCAAGTTACAAATCAAAATTTTAACTTAACTGAACTGTTTAGATTACGTTTATTGTTATTGGATTATATTATAACTAACAAGATAAGAGATTATGTTGAATTTGTAAAGATAAATCTATATTCATAAACATCATTATTTTCAAATGATCATATAACATGATCTTTATCTTTCTGAAGTGATGTATATCCTATGTGATCTTATCCATTACATATCTAAGATATCCCTATTATCTCAATCAGTTGATGATTAGTTATCCAAGCTAAAACCTTCCATAACACATTGGTCTAATATAATACTTATTCATGTCAAGTTTGTTAGTCATAATCTGATCATTTGAGCATAAGCTAATTCTTTCATTTATCAAGAACTTAACTTTAGCTAAGTCAATCCATATAGAATTCGATGCTCTATCAAAACTCACATCATGCATATTATCTTAAAGTTCTCACATACCTCTGTAATTCGAGTGATCCAATTAACTTTTGACCCAAGATCTATCTCACGTGAAGTACCTTCTTGTGTTAAAGATCTAACAAACCACTCCCACTAGATGAATATGATCCCTAGTTAAACTAGTCTGAAGGTGAGTCTTTATAAAATCTTCGAATTGCCACAAGGCAATATCTTTCTTTCACGTAACTTCCATGATTTATTATATACTTGTAGAATTGAATCACAATTGCCATGATTGTCGTCATTTGTCTGCATTTAAAAATGCGTCAATGAAATCTATCATAATTGACATCTACAGTCTTTCAGTTAAGGTTTGTTACAAACTGGTTTCTTTTTTTTTCAGCTTATCCAATTGACACACAAGGTACATTTTGACATATAATTCAATGTCATTTTCTATCTTCAGTCAATATCATCCTTTGAATTTTAAGGTGACTAACCAATTGTGAGTCATGTATCTCCTTTAATAATTGTTTCTGCAAGCCACTGAAACTAGGCACGTATACTTTCTGCAAGCCACTGAAACTAGGCACGTATACCTGACTACTCTTAGTCATGAAAGTTCATTATCATCAAGCACAAAATTTGGTATTTGACTTAGGTCAACCCTAATATTATTAATATAATACCAAACTTGATATTGAAGTTAGTTCTAGTACGGAGCAATGCATATATTAATCAATACCAAGTATTGTTTCAATATTTTTAAAATTATAAAATAGCTCCAAAATTTATAAATTTGTAAAACATTCTATTAACATATTGTACTATATATTTTTTAACTTTCCTTTAATTTTTCTTAAAATAATGATAGAAATTTTGTATAACAACTTTCTCTTCATTCCAAGTCACTAAAGAATTATCATCACACCAAATGACGTGTCAATACTTTCGCACCCAAGATTATCTTTCAAGTTACTCTTATTTATAGAACCTGGTTTCTCATAAACTCAATCCATTAAAAAATCAATAAGATCAAAGCAAACTGGATTTATGGAACTACTTATTCTATTAAGAGTCTTAATAAAATTATTAAAAATTTATATTCAACATAATAATGATAGTAACATATCTTTCTAGAAGCTTTAAGTTGTATCAAAAAAATATCGGATAATTTATTTTTTGCATGCTAATTTTGTTTTAATGAATGAATTCAAATGTGTTCTAATTCCTTTCACACATAATTGTACTCATATATTGACTAAGAATTTGTATTACAAAACTTTGTAATTCTGGAGCACCACTTCTAAATCAGTTTTGCCAAGAAACTATGAGATAACAAAAGTAATCTTATAAACAAAATAAAATGATGATTAATCTTAAATAAGTAAGAAAAGTGAATAATTATCATGAGCAAAGAAGATCTTGCATCATCTCATGTGAAACAATTGTTGTAATAAGTGAAAATATTACCTTATTAACTTCATTTTTCTTTGTAAAAATTGGTATAAAATAGACACTCAAATTTAGAAATAACATAGTAGCAAGCAATAGAGAATAAGGTTGTCTTTCCCATCTTTCATAGATGATTAAAAGATAAAGTGTATACAATAAAACCATATCTTTCATATTGACCTTGATTGTTTTTTTGGCCCTCTTTTCCTTCTTATCACTATAAGTCAAATAAAGTACTCTTAAAATCGAATGATAAATTGACATTAGAACCAAAATTTATAATCTTCAAGTATGATCATAGAAACGTCCATTCCAACATTAGTTTTGACATGCTGAGATGCATCCTACTTATCAATCGTAACGTTTGTCTCAACTCTTTTTTTTCATTTGAACAAAATACTAAAGCCATTAAAAATTAGTGGCAAATCTTGTAATGATAGGATGATAAAAATTCCTACCGTTGATGGAATCTTTTCTCATCAAATTCAAAAACTATGCATGTAGATGAACTTAGTCGCTATCTTGCTTTTTGCATAGTTTCATTAATAATAGAAAGTATCTAGTATCTCATAGATTTTCTAGAATCAAGTTAATGTACCATGTAACACAAGAAGTCCAACAAAAAGATTTATATCTACTTTGCAACCTCTTCCTAACTGCTTCATATATAACATCTTTAAAATGATGAATTATACATTATTTTAAGGTAAATTTCATTTGCAATTTTATCAAATATATCTAATAGAGTATCAATAGTCCATATAATGTCAGATGTATTGATTTCAAAAACATTGTCCATTAGCAAAATAAACCAAAAAATTGTTAATATGATTGTGTCTTTAATTTGTTCAACTATCGTATATAAATGAACATCCATAAGTTGCGCCAGTTATTCTTTTTTTCACTCAAATAACTTTTTATTTCACAAAGTTGCTCAAAAGTTTATATGTATTATCATCAATTGAAGGGGCTTTATATCAGGGGTCAAAAAAGGCAATGACATCTACTATAGGTTGGTAATAATAAAATTTACTAGTATTAAATGAAACACCTGCATCACTCCACCATATAGTTATTTCTATTGTTTACATTAGTTGCTTCTTTAGGTCTATCAAAAACAGCCTCTCTGTTAGGTAGAGGTAAGGTTGCGTACTATTGGACCTCTCCAGACTCCACGATTTAATGAGACTTCAACTGAGTGTTGATGATAACGACGACATTAGTTGCTTCTTTAGATTATACTGCACTACAAATTGAAGATTGAGCTTCAATTGTTGTTTGTGAAGCAAAAAAATTAGATATATATTTTCTTCTTTTTCTTATATCAGTTGCAACAATCTCTTCTTATTGGGTAGGAATATCACCTCCAACATTGCAAGTATCATCTTGACCATTGCAAAAATAACTTCCATTACCAATTTCATAGTTTAATATTTGTCTTCTTTCTTTCTTATTATGATCGTCTATAAGCAACAATTCCATCTGTCATTTCAGGGCTAACTTTCTTGCAATACTCTGCATCACCTTTAATCCAAGTTAAATGTCTTTTTAACTTGGTAATTCACTCATCTTTCAAATGTGTTTTACAACATAAACAAGTAGTATGATTCTTTATAATAAAAGCTAATCTCATAAGAGCCCAAGTTGGATTATCAAAACTTCTTGAAGATGTTGAATTACTAAGAGTAATTTAGCTTTCTTCTATTTATTTTTAGAAATCAAACATATGTCAAAATTAAATTAATAATTTCATATCAAAAATAAAATTTTTAATATGAAAGACAAAAAAAAATGGTTTGAACAATTAGAGAAATCTCAGTGCGTATATAATATCCAAGGGGATGTGTTATGATGTATGTTGTTTGCTGATGTTTATGATGTATGTTGTTTGCTGATGACATTGTTTTAGTAGATAAGACAAAAGAGGGAGCCAATGTCAAGCTTGAATTTTGGAGGGATACAGTAGAGTCGAAGGGCTTTAGATTGAGTAAGATTAAGACTGAATACGTGGAGTGTAACTTTTTGAGATATAGGGTGGTTACAAATGTGGAGGTAAAGATTAGTTCAGAAGTTATACCGCAAAAGAAGTGTTTTGCATATCTAGGATCTATCATCCGGAGCAACAAAGAGATTGGTGATGACATAGTTCATCGGACCAGATCAGAATAGCTTAAATGGAAAAGTGTATTAGGAGTTTTGTGTGACAAGAAGATACCATCCAAGCTTAAAGTTAAATTATATCATTTAACGACCAAGTTAACCATGCTTTATGGGGCAGGTGTTAGCCCATCAAACAAGTGCATCATCATAAGCTAATGGTGATAGAGATGAGAATGCTCCATTGGACGTGCAATCTTACTAAAAGAGATAAGGTCAGGAATGAAATAGTAAGGACAAATTAAAGGTAGCTAGTATTATTGACAAATTAAGAGAGACAAGACTTAGATGTTTGGACATGTTAAGAGAAAACATCCAGACGCTCCAGTGAGAAGATATGAGAAGATCATATTTAGAGACTGTAAGAGAAAAAAAGAAAGATCTAAGAAGAATTGGGAGGAGGTGATAAAAAATGTTATGACAATGTTGAAACTTACCGATGGTATGACCCGCAATAAAAAACTTTGACATATTAGGATTCAAATAAAGGATCCCTCATAAAGAGATCTGTGTCATTTATAAGTCCTTTAACTCTATCCTCTTGTAGTTAACCTAATCTTATAATAGACAATACTTACCTTTTAGGGATTTAACATAAGCTTTTAGCTTGATTTTTATTTGTTTATTATTATTATTATCATCATCATCATCATTATTTCTATTTTCTATTTTTAGTTAAGGGTAAGGTTGCGTACTACTGGAATTCCTCAAACTTCATGTGTCAACGAGATTTCTACTGGGTGTTGTTTTTGTTGTCAGTATGTATGTACTGTTGATGTCTAATAGATCAATAAACTAATCACTCTCTTTGGAACATAGTAACACCATTACTTAGCTATAAAATTCAAAAAAATTGTTTTAAGAAGATTGACCATGTAAAAATACTTCAAAAGGTAAAATTCCTAAAGCTAATGTATTGAGAATGTTATTTCCATATTCATAACATGTTATAAGCTATGACTATACTATGTCCAAATAAATTCTTTACTAATGTAGAGGAAAGTAATGTAGACATACTAAAAAATGAAATGAATATGATAAAGCAAACTGAAAAATAGAATTATATATGGGTATATTAAAAGAATGCAACAATTTCTTGTATCTTAGATCTTTCTTTTAGCAATGCACAATTGTACATTTTATTGTAAAAAATAAAAAGAAAAAAAACCATTAGTTAATCATTTACAATTTCACATCATATTAAGTATAAGCTCATAAATCATAATACTAAAAGACATATCTTGAAAGGCCCGTTTACGTGGAGACAATTGGCCATGCAAATCATAAAGTATTATTCAAGCACTTTAAGAGACAAAACAGGCTAAAGCTAAACATACATTGACGACTAGTTGGTAAGGAGGCACTTGGAAGAACAGAATGACATTGGATGTAAAAAAGATCATGCCTATCTGGAAGCCATAGTCGGGTGTGGTCTGGAGGGTGACTTAAACCCTTATTTCTTTCTCGCCATTTCTCTTGCTATCTTATTGCATGCCTTGCCAACCATTTTAACGAACTTGGAAATGATTCTCACTTTGAGTCTGCCTCTCTTTGGAGGGACCATAACTGTCCCCTTTCGGGTCTCATCTTCTGGTTTCTGAGCAAAAGGCATAGCTTGTTTGCTGTACTGATACAGCATGTTTCAGAAAACCAAAAGGCTATTATCCTGAAGAAGAAGAAGAACTAATGGGAACGTATGTTATAACGTGGGTGAGGAAGCCACTCGTGAGATACTTGAAACCTTTTCTTCTTCAAGATTGACAAATACTACTTGCTAGGGGTCCACCGCCCGTTAGTGGCAGAAAATATCGGACGCATCGGCTAATAGTTCAAGTCCGTTACACATACCGTACTCGCACTCGGCAACAGAAGACAAGTCATGATTAGGTATATAGCCAACTTGGCTCTCGTCTTCCATCTCCATGTCCCTCATCCTACTGACATGGAACATTTCCATATGTAGACAATAGAATAGACAGGCCTAACAGGTGGCATTTTCTGATAGACCGTAACTCAAATCAAATGTGGACTGCAGGGTAGTGTGCCCTCTCCTAACTGGCAATAACTGATAACTGGTAGGAAAAAAATTTCCTACGTAGTTGTTGGATTAGGATGAGTCCAGCATTTGTCACTAGTTTGGCTCGAGATTTGATTGAATTTAAGATAATATTATTTAATTTGCTCGGGTTATTTTAAAATAATTTTAATTTTAATATAATTAATTAAAATAATATTAGTTTTATAAACTTATTAATAATTTTATTTTAAACAATTAATCTAAGATGATATTATTTTAAAGGAAAGACTTTACATCGTCGAATCTTTTAGACCGATATTTTAATTTTAATTTAATTTTAGTTTTACTTACTATCTCTAGTTGTTAAACAATATGATAAAATTATTTAAAAAAAAAATAAGGTAACTACTTTTACTCAAGCCTAATTTTAAGTAAAAATGACTTTGGTTTTTAAATTTAAGACCAAAATGATATTAGGTCAAAAAATTGTATAGAAATAGGGAGTAGAGAAATAATGATAAAAGGATTTTTATATTTTTGTATATATAATGATATATACAATAAAACCTGTATAAATTAATATTATTGGGATCATGATATTTTATTATTTTATAGATATATTATTAACTGATAAATTAATATTTATTAATTAGTCTAGAACTCTTCACAATTTTTTGGTGCTGTTCGAGAACACATCACCAGAAATTTTGGATCCAATAAGAAAAGTTAGAGATGAGCTCCAACTAAACTTAAATTTTAATAAAAAAACAAATAACACTAGAATCATATTTCACTAAATTGTCTTTGTTATGTTTGTGTAAGTTTATATAATTATTAATTTATGATATTAATGGGATCCTATATTTACATAGGGATATTTTGAAAATATATTATCTTATTATCTTATCGAAATTTGTTAAATTTTCAACTGAACCAAGTCGGGACCGGAGAAAAATATTATCTTAGAGAGTTTATTAATTTACCGAGTATCAATTTAAAGAGATTCTATGAGTACATCCATGTATTTAAACATGTTAAGTGACTCCGACTGAGAAAATAAGATTGAGGAAATAATTACGTAGCATTAATAGACATGGTTCTAGCTAGGAGAAAACTAAGACTAAATGTGGGATCCTGTCTTTTGTTTGTTCAACAATCATATTTAATCGAAAACCCATAAGTTACCAAGTCATTTTTTCACTCAAATAACTTTTTATTTCACAAATAAAGTTGTTTAAAATATTACTTCTATAGCCATCAATTAAAGAAGCTTTATATTATGGACTAAAACAGATAATGACATTCATTATAAGTTGGTAATAATAAGATTTAGCAGTATTGAATAAAACACCAGCATCATTCCCCCGTATAGTCATTTCCATGTTTATATTAGCTACTTCTTTATACTATAATGCATTACAAATTGAAAGTTGAGCTCCAAAAGTTATTTGTGGAGTCAAAAAATTTATGCACATATCTTCTTCTTTTTCTCATATCAATCGTAGCAATCTTTTCTTGTTGAGTAGGAATATCAACTCCAACATTGCCAACGTCATCCTGACCACTGCAAAAATAACTTCTATTACTAATTTCATAGCCTAGTCTGTCTTTTTTTTTTTCTTATTATGATACTCTTGAAACAAAGTCTTCATCTGTTATTTCACATCAGAGTTAACTTTCTTACAAAGCTCCACATCACATTTAATCTGAATTAAATGTTTCTCTGACCTATTGATTCCCTCACCTTCCAATTGTGTGCAACAACATAAACAAATAGTTCCTTATAATAACAGTCAATCTCGCAAGAGCCTAAGTTAGATCATCAAATCTTTTTGAAAATGTTGAATTATCAAGAATACTCGAACTTTCTTCTATTTGTTTGTAAAAATTAATAGACATGTCAAAATTAAATTAATAATTTCATATCAAAAATAAATTTTTTTATATGAAACACATAAAACATTATTTTGAAAAATTAGAAAAATCGTAGTGTGTGTGTATGTGTGTGTGTGTGTGTGTGTGTGTGTGTGT
>JANZXR010000004.1:31904740-31919582 GCA_027575705.1 Erythroxylum echinodendron | reverse complement strand
TAAATATGGAAATAACATTCCTAATATATTAGCTTTATGAGTTTTACTTTTTCAAATATTTGTATATGTTCATTCTTCTTAAAACAAGCTTGGAGGCCCGCTATGCCAAAAGCGAGAGAAATCTCATCTCCCTCTTTCCTTTTTTACGTCCCCATGTCCCTCCCACACATGGTTAAAGCTAAACTGTTTGAAGTTTAGACAGAGCAAGGTACTCTATCTACTACTATGTTAATAGTTAATACATAAATAGTTTCAAAATGAATAGTGGTAAATTGTTTTCGGTATAGAGATGATGTTCAAAAAAATTATAAACTCAATGTCACATTCAGTAAAGATTTATGATACATGTATAGGATGTACTCAATGTGTCCGAGCCTGTCCCACAGATGTATTAGAAAGGATACGAGAAAGATTAAAAGAAAATTATGTATTGGTCCAGGCAAATATGATTTTTGGGAAGTATCATGATCATCCAATAAGAAGGGTTTCCGTTTTTTCAAATGAACGATTTGAAGACCTATTTGGAAATTGTAATAAATTGGTAATTGTAATAATTACCAATCCAAATTATTACTCGGACTGAAACTTACGAAGTCCCATCATAAGTTGGGAGAATTTATACTGACTCTAAATTTTCAGGGTCATGCAAAAAATAATAATCTGAGCTACAGGTCCCACCCCGTCTTCGCTGGATCTGTTCCCGGGAGTACCCTAAAAAAGGAACCTCTTGTTTTAAGAAGAATGAACGTATACAAATATTTGGAAAAGTAAAATTGATAAAGCTAATATATTAGGAATGTTATTTCCATATTTATAACATGTTATAAGTTAAGACTATAACATATCCAGATAAAAGTATATTAGGAATGTTATTTCCATATTTATAACATGTTATAAGTTAAGACTATAACATATCCAGCTAAAAGTATATATATCTATACTTTTATCTAACTTATAACATGTTATAAATATGGAAATAACATTCCTAATATATTAGCTTTATGAATTTTACTTTTTCAAATATTTGTATATGTTCATTCTTCTTAAAACAAGCTTTTGAAGTTTTATAATTTGTATATGTTCATTCTTCTTAAAACAAGCTTTTGAAGTTTTATAACTAAGTATATATATATAATGTTGATGTCCAATAGACCAATAAACTAATTACACTATTTGGAACTTATAATGAGTTTAGGGTGTCCACATGTAACATCATTACTTAGTTATAAAACTTCAAAAGCTTGTTTTAAGAAGAATGACCATATACAAATATTTGAAAAGGTAAAATTCATAAAGCTAATATATTGGAAATGTTATTTCCATATTTATAACATGTTATAAGTTATGACTATAACATATCCAGATAAAATTTCTTACTAATATGTAGGAAATAATTTGAATGTTGACATATTAAAAAGTGAAATGTATATTATCGAGGAAACTGACAAAAGGAATTATATATGGTATAGTGAAAGAATGCAACAATTTCTTTTATCTTACATCTTTTTTTTGGCAATACAAAATTTTACATTTTTATTTTGACAAAATAAAAAGAAAAAATCATTAGTTAAGCATTTACAATTTAGCATCATATGAAATATAACTGTTGGAAGTTGTCGTAAGGCAATTTTTCAAAAGGCCTAAAACTTAAGGATTGAAGCTAGTAACTTCCCCTTAAGATATAACTACTCAATATGATTATATTAGGGAAATTATTAATATAGAAACATGTCATCCGTTAATTAATGACGTATTGATACTTGATGGACGTATCAGATTAAAAGAATGGCATGCATAAAATTGGTCTTTTCTCTACCCTATTATATACGTTTTAAGAACAACTTCAAACATCAATCTAAAAAGAGTGTATAGAGAAAAGAAAGGAAAAAGCGGAGAGAAACTAATTTTATTTTCTACTCAGATAAGGTATCATATCTTCTTCATCAAATCTAGGCATGTGAAAATTATTGATTTCAATTTCCATTGTAATGTAGAGAAAATCAATTTCTCCTTATATGTGGTAAAAGAGAATGATTTAGAAATCTATAATTTTTCCATCGTAAATTGTGAATAATGAGTGTTGAAGAATATGTCTAGTGTCTTCTGCCTATATTTCGCTTATGAACTTTTATGTGATTGAAATCTTCACACTTGTAACAGTACGAAGAAACCGTATTTCTCCCACAATCTATGGTACCAGATGTAGCTCAATTGGTCTTCGGGGAGGTTGTTGAGTGCAAGGTCTCAGGTTCGAGTCCCGGTAGCGACAGTGTGAGAGTTTCATCCAATGTGGTGGCTCCTTGTATGCACCGGACAAGGGGCCCCCTCTCTGAAGAAATGAGTGATATTAAACCGTGATTTACCCCTCCACCACTCTGTCGGACTGGAGTGTGGGGGCGCCTGAGGTGGGCGATTCTAACTTTTGAGTGCAAGATGTACTCTTCGAGGCATTTAATTTGTGATGTTTTCTTTCATATGCACTTGAAGTGTTTCTCTCACAATGTATGATTCCTATATATATGCACTCTTCTGGCTTTTATTATGTGTTGTTTTTGTCTTATATGCATTTAAGGTATGTCATTATGTTATCTTCTGGTCTTATATGCATTTAACGTGTTGTATCAATAAACGGATAAAAGTATGAAGCAAAAATAATAGCCTTTCTCTTGTAGAAGCCATGTTTTGGATGTCGTTCTTTTCAGCGTAAAGCACTTTCGAACTGGTATCTACAGTATGAATTTGGTTTTTGTCAAAGCATTAATCCAAAGTCACTGTATGAATTTGGTTTTTGCTAAAGTGTATGGTTTTTGCAAAGCTGTTCATCCAAAATAACTTCTGGAATTATGTTTTCGTTTTATGAATATATTATTATTATTATTATTATTATTATTATTATTATTATTTGACAGTATGATTAAAATTAGTTTGCAACCACTTTACAAACTAATTTATTAAATTAAATGATAAAAATATCATGCATAAAATAGTCATTTATTCGTGACATTCATAAAATGCCAATTAGGCAAATTGATGAATAAATGACCTTCATTGATTATTAGTACTTTAGGATTTGCCCAAAGGAAAATAATTTATTCTATGATTAGTGAGTATGATTGAAGAAATTAAATTTCTTAAGTCAAATATATTTTATTTATCGAAAGATGACAAGTGTGTTTGGTTAAGAATTTTAATTTCTTAATAATGATGGAAAGTGACATTTATTTATGATTGTGTGTTGTAGTATATTAGGTGTTACATAATATATTCTAAGGTTTGATCTGAATCTATCATATAACTAATTACGAGTATCTATTTTTTATTTGCAGCAATTTCGCTTCATCCGCAAGCTTCTTCTGTTACCGTATTTAATGGTTTGAACTTCTCTGAATGGAATGAACAAGTCAATTTTCACTTAAATGTATTGGATCTTGACTTGCCACTTTTGGAAGAACAACCAGCTACTATTATTGATACTATGTATAATACGCAACATAGACCTTATTACGTAGCTTAGCTCATATATGAAAGGGTTAAAAATGAATAAAATGCGAAATACCTGATTTCGAAGCAGTTTCTGAGCACCAAACGAGCTTTAATTTTCCCAAATCTTTACGGAAAGTATTTCCCGACACAAGGTTTAGGTCTTTCTACAATTTTCTCAATATGTAGGCTCTTTTAATGGGTCAAAAAATTTGTATGGTTACGATTGATATGAGCAACCGCAGGTGACCTTAATCTTTATATATAACTTTCATATTGAGCTTCTCTATCACAAAGTCGATATAGGTCCGATCTATACTAATAGTATCTATTTTTTTCCCAATCTTTAACCCATTGATATAAATCATTTATTGAACTATTTTATTACTTTTATCTAAATCAAAATACGACTAAAAATTACAATTAATATTATCCACTTAATTGGTAAGAACAAAATAATCTTGTCACATGCCATGCCAACAAGTTTCACGAACTTGGAAATGATTCTCACTTTGAGTCGGCCTCTCTTTGGAGGGACGATAGTTGTCCCCGGGTCTCGTCTTCCGGTTTCTGAGCAAAAGGCATAGCTTGTTTGCTGTACTGATACTGCATGCTTCAGAAAACCAAAAGGCTATATTCTAGAAGAAGAAGAACTAATGGAAGCACGTGTTATAATGTGGGTGAGGAAGCCACTAGTGAGATATTTTAAACCTTTGCCTTCTTCCAGAAGAAGAAGAAGAAGAACTAATGGGAGCATGTGTTATAATGTGGGTGAGGAAGCCACTAGTGAGATATTTTAAACCTTGAGCATGTGATTGCAGTCAGCGAAGAGACTTTTACAGTCAAATAGGTTACCGACACCGTCCTCGCGTTCGGCAATAGCAGACAAAGTTATGATTAGGTATTGCTCTTCCATCTCCATGTGCCTCATCGTAATGACATAGAACATTTCCATGTAGACAATCGAGTAGACAGGCCTAACAGGCGACATTTTCTGATTGACTGTAACTCAAATGTGGACCAAAGGGTAGTACGACGTCTCCTAATTCGTAAGAAAAAACAATCCTATGTAGTTGTTGGTTTAGAGTGAGTAAAGTCACTAGTTTGGTTCGAGATTTGATTTAATTTAAGATGTATTATTTGATTTGTTCGGGCTGTTTTAAAATAATATTAATTTTAATATTATTAATTGAAATAATATTAACTTGTTAAACTTATAAATTAATTAGTTTTATTTAAAACAGTTAATCTAAGATAATATCATTTTAAAGAAGAAACTTTATATTGTCAAATTTTTTAGACCAAACTTTAAATATTGGAAAAATAGAAAAAGTTTTGGTATTTTAGATTCAAATTCACATGTATTTATCTCTATATATTCATTTTTGTTGTTGTTTCTCATTTTCCTTTAATGTTGCGCTTGTTGTTGTCTACGGAATTTGGATTCTGACTCTCTCTAGTTTCCTACAAAAACTAAGGAATTAGATTGGATAAGTAGGATAATCGGAAATAAAGACATTACATTTTTTAATTTTTACTTGCTTGTTTGTAAGGATAAGATAAGAATTTACAACTTTAGAGTAAATTTTAAATAATTTTAAATTTTTTTTCCTAATTTGGATATAATTTGAAATTAAATATCAGCAGTAACAAATAAATAGTCTATAAAAATTAAATATTACTCTCACATTCATTTAACATAATTTCTTTGTCTTTTTCTATTTATGTTTCATATTACCTTAAACTCTCTATTCAATAATTTATATTATGAAATAATTTTATTTTTTAAATTTTATTCTTATAAGAAAAATCATAAGCAATTATTTAAAAATTAATAATTTATTGAATCATTAAAAATAATTTAAATTATTTATTATTAAACAAAAGACTAAAAGAGTATTTTTGTCTAAAAAATGCAACATGTATAATTGTGGTGATGTCATCATAATACAGGGGTAAAAAAGTCTTTTTGAGTTCTAAGTTACTTTGGTTGGTGGTCAAAGGGGGTACTAAGTATGTTTTTAAAATATAAGGGGCATAATGTATCAAGGGATAAAATACAGGAGGGTTAAATATATTTTAGCCTGAATTTAAGACTAAAATGATAATGTTTCAAAAAATCTTTTTGTAGAAATAGGGAGTAGAGGAAGAATGACGAAAGGCTTCAGATATATATATATATATATATATATAATTTTAGGAGAAAACTAAGGTTAAATGTATATTGATATTTGACTTCTAGGATTATCTTAATACCCCCTCAAAGTTAAGGTGGTAATGAAAACAATAACTTGATTTTGGAGAAAAGGTCTTGAAATTGTCAATGCATATGTAATTTAGTTAAAAAAAAAGTTTGCAATCTACGATTGGGATGAGATGGGAACAAGTTGTATAGTTCTTTAAAGTCTATAATGATGCACAGGATGACAATCAATCTCGATGTGTTTGGTCCGTTCATAAAAGACATCGTTGTGGGCAATCTGCATGGCACTATAATTATCACCAAAGAGAAGAATTGTTGAATAAAAAAGAGATACCTAGGTCTTGAAGTAACCATCGTAACTAAAAGAGCGCAAAGGTAGTATCAGTTAGGGGTTGGTATTTTGCTTCAATTCTTGAGCGAGAGACAATAGTTTGGTTCTTACTATACCAAAAAAATAGAAGATCTGCTAAGGAAGAGGCAATAGCTGGTAGTGGATCGACGTTCAGTTGGGTTTCTAGCCTAGTTAGAATTAGAGTATGCACGTAAGTCCAATGAAGATGAATGACTGAAGTGAAGCTTATGAAAGAAGGTTCCTCGAATGTACCGAAGTATACAGAGAACAACATAAAAGTGAGTGGTACAAGGTGCATATATGAATTGACTCGCAATGTGAACAACATGAGCAATATCTGACCAAGTGATAGTAAGATATATAAGACTACCAACTAGTTATCAATAAAGTGCATCATCACTAAAAGGAGTTCCATTAGTAGCAAAAATATGATCATTGGAATCAAGTGGATTGCTGGCAGTCTTAATGTTAGTAAATTCAACACAAGAGATAAGGTCACTAGCATATTTTGCTTAGGATAAATAGTAACCTGAATCATTAAAAGATACTTTAAGGCCTAAAAATACCTCAAAGGACCTGAATATTTAATTTCAAATTATTATAGAAGATATGATTTGAGAGCAAAGATCCCTGAACGTTATTGACAATTAGTATCATGTCATTAACATAGGGAAGAAGAAGAGTGAGCCTTTGATCTATTTTTAGGAAAAACAAGGCATGATCATAGGAGCTGAATATAAAGCTAAGATAGTTGATGGTGGAGCTGAATTTAGCAAACCACACTCAAGGAGCTTGCTTAAGACTATACAAGGCTTTATTAGGTAGACAAAAATGCCTAGTTGGAGGTTGAATATATACTTCTTTAAGAAGATTACCATTGAGAAAGGCATCTTTGACATCTATCTAGAATAGTTCCAATGCTTGCTAGCAGTTACTACAATAAACTTATGGACCGAAGTCAACCAAGCTACGAGAGCAAAAGCCTCTTTATAGCCAATTCCATATTCTTGAGTAAACACCTTAGCAACCAATTTGGCTTTGTATCTTTTGTCTAATCTATCAGCTCGAATCTTTATTTTGTAAACCCATTTATAGCCAATAATGGACTTGTTTGGAGGTAAGTCATCCAAGTCTCAAGTATTGGCGTTGGGGAGAGAGCAAGTAGTTCTTTCGCCATTGTTTATTACCATAAAGAGTCAAAGTTAGCCTAACAATAGGTGTAAGGTTTATATAGAAAAATAATAGTGGAATAAGCTTAGAAGTCTTCAAGATAAATAGATGGCTGACTTACTCAAGAGGATCAATAAGGAAGTTGTTGGGACTCGGTAGATTATGATGAATAAATAGATGTGGAAGAGTTGTTCGATGAAATTGGAGCATCTGCAGTGTGGGAAGCTATAATGGAATCAAGCTCCAGTTGTGTTGAATTATTATAGCTATAAGAAGGATCTTTATAAGAAATAACAGAAAATAAAGATATAGTAGGATTTAAAATAAGTGTTGTAAGGTTGTTGACTTAGAATTTTAAAAGTATGGAAAACATTTTATGTTTCTAAAAGGTGAGATGTCGAGAGATTTAAAGTCCTTAAGATAGGGGATCCCAACATCTAATCCTCTGTGCTTTATGTCATATCACAAAAAATAGCATAAACGTGCTCTTGGTTCTAGTTTGATGTGCTTATGAGGTCGTAAAAGAATAAAACAAGCACATATGAAAACTTTAAGAGACTGATAGTTAGGAGCACAATTGAATAAGTACTCATAGGGAGAGATATTACATATGATAAGAGAAGGAATGTGATTGATATTACATACAATAGTAAAAGTTGCTTCACCCCAAAGGGTTCAGGACAAGAAGAGGATATAAGAAGGGATCGAACAGTATTAAGAATATGTCTAAGTTTTCTTTCGGCCTGATCATTTTGTTGAAATATATTTGGGTAAGATCTCTAAATGATGGTCCCTTAGTGAGCAAGGAAATTGGTTAAGTTTGTATCTTTATATTCCATGGCATTATCAGTGAAAAATATTTTATTCTTGTAAGAAAATTGAGTTTGAATCATATTAGCAAAACGAAAGTAAATGAAGAATAGTTTAGATCTATGTCGCATTAGATAAATATAGGTATAGCAAGAAAAATCATCAAAAAAGTCACATAATATCTCATGTCACTCATAGTTTCATAAGGTGCAAGGCCTTAAATATTAGAGTGAATTTGATCAAAAGGAGCTAAAGAAATAAGATCATTAAAAGAAAAAGGTAAGGTATAACTTTTAGATAGTTGATAAGAGATACAATCAAAATGATCAATCTTAACATGACATAGAGTATCATTAAAGATTAAAGATCCTAATATAGAAGTAGAAAGATGACCTAAGCGACGGTGCCTTATATGAGAAGTGACAATACCAATAATAAACTTTGAGGGAAGATTCTGGGAAGTAAGCTTAAATAATTTTCTAACCTTACGCCCTCTCCCAAGGATTGTGCTCGTCTATAAATCATGCACAATTTAACCACATCTCAAAAAGGATAAGTTAACACCAAGGTCAAATAATTGTTTAATAGAAATAAGATTCAATGAGAGTTTGGGTCTAAGAAAGGTTTCATATAAAAGTAATTTGGATGTGTGAACAGTACTTATATGTGTACATACATAGTAAAGTTATCAGCTGTATCAATAATGTATGGAATAGATGGGTGTTGTTAAAGATTCAAGTATGGAAGAATTATAGTTCATATGATTACAACAAGTATAATCAAGATACTAGTAGGTTGAGGTACCTAATATGACAGATATGGCAGAAGAGGATATAATACCAGTCTGGTTGGAGCTAATGAAAAAAAAGGACGAAGAGCCTTTAAAGAGAATTTAAAAGAGTTACTCTTTGTTAGGCCCTCAGTGGTAATAACAGTATTGGAAGCAAGCTGAAGTGGCTTAGAAGAATTACCTTATCTAGAGGTCTGTTTAAGTTGTTTCCTACATTCAAAGATGTAATGTCTAGGCTTTTTGCGGTAGCTTTAACATCCCTTATAAAACTTCTTACTCGAGTTATGAGAAGTTTGAGAAGAGGTATGAGTTGCAAGAACAGAATTAGTAGATAGGATAGATTTTTCCATGCTGAATGTATTAAGGCAACTTTCTTTCCAGATGAGCTCTTTAGTTATAATGTCGAGATTGGGTAGAGTCCCAATATGAAGAAGAAAGTTGTAAATAAGTTCAAATTCATCCTTGAGAGTCATTAAAAATGCCATATATGTTGACCATCACAAAGTTTGCTTAATTGCAACAATATTATAACTAGGACAAGAAAGATTGCCAAGTACTAATTAATCCCAACGTTCTTGCAATTCAGAGTCGTAATTATGTATTATCTATCCATGTTATTTTGCATGCAATGGAGTCTTTTATACAATTAAAATCAATGGACATCATTAGATATAGAGTAACAATTTTTCAAAACATTCCATACTTTCTAGGTTGTGACAAAATGTTGAAAGTCGAGTTTAATGGCTTTATCACATACATTTTGAAACCATGTTAAGATTTAGTGATTAATTCTATCCTAGGCTACCAACTTTGTGAATACATCAATGTCTTTGTCTTTCTTTTAGGTAGGTTTGGGTATTTCTTTAGCAACAATATGCTAGAGTAGCCTTCCCTTAAGAAAGCTACACACATCCTTAGCCCAAATATCATAATTGGAACCATCAAAGATGATATTAATAGTGTTGCGAATGTATGTGGGAAGTTTAAGGCATCTATAGTGAAGGAAGACAGTAAAAGAGAAGAAAACATGCTTACGGAGATGAAATTTGATAATTCTGACCATAAAATTGAATTCAAAATGTTGAAAAATCTTAGGAACCAGTTTGGTTTGCAGAGAAACTGAAAGAAATTTGGTTAAAGTAGGGAGACAAAGTGTTGGTGAACTCATTTTGGATCAAACTAAACTGGTGAGTTTGAACTGAACTAAGAGAGAGTTAATGCTAACATATGGACAAAGTAGACAACAACATGTGGACAAATAAGACTATGACACATCAAAGCAATAATGTGTCACTTGTGTGCTAATGTGGCACTCACTAAGATGCTCGGTGCTGTGGTAAATGACTGGGAACATATTGACATGGAAATTGAAGTGTACTGACATGGCTACACAGTTTGTTGTCCTTTTGGGACTAAATGGTGTCGTTTTGCTTGAACGCTAAACAACGTTGTTTAGATTGTCTTCTTCCTCTAAGTATTGTTGAGCTTAGTGACTTCTAGCGATGCGTAAGGTCATGTGCGGTGGCATATGATGACATTCTTTGTACTGTTGCAATTTACTCGAACAGGGGAACAATTTGGTACATGACAAGATATTTTTGGAGCATATTAAGAACCCAAAATCTACAGATAAAAGGCCCCCAAAATTTTGACTCCGTTTATAAAGTACGCTTTAATACTATTTAGAAATAAGGAGCAAATAAAGAATGATAAAAGGCTTTATATATTTCTGTGTGGCAAAATCTATGAAAATCTTTCGAGTTCATGGGCTTGACTGATTCCAATTGTGAAATGTAATATATTGCTTCTTTGAACACAAGCTCTTCATACTATACACATTTGCTTGTATTACAAAATTGTCATTAGTATGCCAAATTTTGTAACTGGAAAGTTTCCAAAGAGAAAAGTAATAAAGCTTACCTCTCTCAAAACTCTTTAGGTTAATTAATTTTTCAATAGTTTAATTTTGTTATTAAATAACAAATATCATACTATTGGGAAACCGAGTAGGGATTTGATCTCGACCGCAGCGGAATAATCACGAGACTTTTTCTCAACCTTTGATTTCCTAAAAACCAAGATTTATTTAATTCTATAAAATGATTAACACAAATAATAATAAAGCGGAAACTTAATCCGTACCTTATTTCGAAGCTTGATCTTTATCTTGTCGTATCCGTCAAACCATTCCCAAAACCAATATGATTCAACTACCATAGCCATCCAGCCTCTAACGATATCCACAGAATGAGTTGAGAGAACTCTGTAACTCTTACAGAGAGGGTTATGTAAGAAGTGTTAGTTCCATAGAGCTTAAGCCTATTTATAATAAACTTTGGACGTTTTAGTAATTTAATTAAAATTAAATTCTAATAATTACAAATAATTCTATTTAAATGCAAATTATGCCCATATAAGATTCAATATCTCATATTGATCCTTATTTATTAAATATCTTATATTTAATTATAAAGTTTCTCAAACTTTACAATCAAGTCCAACTTGATTAAATTAACTTTGCTCTATTTAACCCATTCTATATGTGAGATTCATTAGGTTCCCAAACATGTTGGCAATGATTATAAATTCTATTTATAATTCATAATTAGAATTAGATAAATTAAAATTTCTTTTAATTTATCTTTAATTCTCTAATTAAACAATTTATAATCATAGATCAAGATTGGCGTCTAGCAACGTATCATGACCACCCAAATATTTAGGAATATCAAAGTAGTTTTGATTAACCTTTCCGCTAATGATTTTTCTGTATAATTCAATCCTTTCATCAACTAATGTTTCAATTAGACATAGAGCATGAAATTAATGTTTACTCTATTTTTGAGTCTAATCATATTAGTTCTTCGCCATTAGCTATCGATTCAATTAATGACATTTGTAAACTATTTACAAAGCGTCATTTCACCTTGGCCAAGAATTTCCTGAATCAATACTAATCGAGAATAACGAAACATTCTCCCTAATTACTTTTGGGTGATGAATTCTATCTTGATCACTAAATTACCTCCATATAATTCATGTTACATTCAATGACTACCGATTAAATGACTTATGATTAAATAGATCATAAGTAGTATCAAAATATAGCAATCCACATACAAGATAACTTTGATGATCTCAAGTCAAAGGATCACTTATACAATCATCACAATGAGGATTCCATAGACATACAAGTAATGTTCCAAATGGATTTCTCATATCGGGTCTGTTCAGTGAACTTGTTATCTAGCAATTACCCACACGTTTGTTTAGGTATCTCTATACTTTAGTCTATGAGATTGACTACTTCCTTCATGAGGAAAAAACAAACGTGTGCCAATCTTTTTACGTTCTATTAATGTCCAATCTTAATAGAACAATGACTAGGAACATTTAGGAATAATACATAACTTCAATATGAATCTCATAATTATAATTTCATTTACAATGTACAATTAGTCCATTGACTTTATCATATACATCTAAACATGTACAAGATAAATAATACCTTTAAATAATTTGTCACTAAACTACAACCAAAGTGATTGGGTGTAGGGTATAAACCAACAATCTCCCACTTGCACTAAGTCAATCGTTTAAGTATCTCATACCATATCACCATATGATGATTATTCTACTACTGGCTTAATGAGATAATTCTACAAGATTCTCTATAGTGAGCAGTTGCTTAAGTCTTACAACTCCCATCTTAATTATCATCATAATTAAGAAAATTTCCCTAAACACATTCTTATATCTTTGATGAGACATTAACTCCTTATGTATGCCCAATGGACCTAATGTTCTACAGTACATTACTGTCTTGAACAATGCAAAGAAACTCTATCTTAATCGTTTCCACTAAATGAAAAATGTATTATGGCTCAATTAATAACCATTGCTACATTGGAACATTTCCAATCCTATTGTTCTAAGTAAATAACCTTAATTAGGATTTACTCCTAAAGTTATATCTTGATCATCTTGATCTCAAATATTAACTCCTCAATAGAGTAATGGATATCGTTAATACTTAATAAGTATCTAATATCTTAAATACTAAATATCTTTAGTACATTATCTATGTACTTGGACTTATAATAAGTTAACAACGTCCAATCTATCTTTATATATCTAATTCCCAGAATTAAGTTGTTACCTTTTCATATCCAACAAGAGTTATTCTTGGATAATTATGTGTTCAATTGAAAATTAGAACTGTTGTTCTCTGTGAGCAATATAGCTCCATATACTCACATTGAAGAGGACAACTATACTCCTACTAACCTTCTTATAGCTGTGATAAATTCACAAATCATCTAAAAACAAACTCTTTGAATTCATCATGAAAGTGAATCTTTCAATATCTCATAGCCTTTTAACTATACATCAAATGTATCATTAAAGGAATTAGTTCCAATTAGATGTAATTTTGAGAGATTTGAACCTTTCAAATTCCTTCTTACTCCCAATACTTATCTTAAGAACCATTCTCTTATAAGTATACATTGAATCAAACAATTTGTTAAATGAATCTGTAAGATTATATCCAATCTTTTGGATATCTCATAACCTTTTATTATCCAATTTAGTTTTAAACTTAATAGATAATGTATGCTCCAACCAAGCATCACATTCTTGAATCATTAACTTTGACTCTTTCAAAGACCTAGCATTTCATATCTAATATGAAATCTTGCTAATTGATTCAATTGGAACTATTAAAGGTAAGTTATTATACTAGGCATTGCTATAGAAGAAATAATATTGCATCCTATTGTCGGGACCCGCTCCTGGACCCCGACTCCATGCAGATATCGTAGCCATGTAGAATATCGTATTTACGTGAGTTTATCTTCCATAGAGAACACCTTGACCATTATCGGATTATCTTCTTCTCTCTGATACTCCAACTGTCACATATTTATAACACACATTCATCACCTCTACTTGCATTCAAAACTCTCATTTTTAGTTCAGCTCCGCTCTTCGACTATCCATTTATCCATTTGAACCTGAATTTCTCAAAGAACAGCGTTGGTGAGTCCACACTTTACATATATACGTGCTTCGGGGTTGTCAGTATAACTTTTGCTATAGACATCCAATTCAGGGTTTTTTTAGATAGTTTGAAAGAGGATTTCAAGATCTACAACTTTCATGAAGAACTCGATGTCCAATTGTAACTTCTAGGTGGTCAAAAAGAGGACAGAAGATAACTATGAACAGTAACCCAGACGATAGCATGAATAGTAACACAGACGATGTCTGTGAACAGTACCACAGAGGAAGTCTTGAATAGTAACACAGACGAAGTCCGTGAACAGTAAAATAGATCAAGTCTATGAACAGTAACACAGATGGAGTTCGTGAACAGTAACACAGATGGAGTTCGTGAACAGTAACACAGACAAATCCTTCAACCAACATAACTTCTGAACTCCTTCTTATAATCCTTGGCCTATGCTCTATCCTCTGTAGTTGACTTTTATCCTCTGGGTTGACCATTTATTGTCTGTGGTCTATCGTCTGTATTCTATCCTCTGTAGTTGACTTTTATCCTCTGGGTTGACCACTTATCGTCTGTGGTCTATCCTCTATGTTCTATCTTCTGTGTGATGACGTGTCCCCTGTGTTCTTATGTCATCATAGACAATACTTCCATTCTCTCCTCATCTTTTCCTCTATGTTCTATCGTTTATGTGATAACGTTTCCTCTGTGTTTTGACGTCACCGTAGACGAATACTTCTACTCTTTATTCATCTTATCCTCTGTGTTCTAACGTCAGCACAAAGGATACTTCTATCCTTCATTCATCCTTTCCTCTGTATTCTGACGTTAGCACAGAGGAAACTTCTCCTTTCTATTCCTCCTTGCCTCTGTGTTGTGATGTCATCACAGACGAATCATTTTGTCTGTATTTTTCACTCGCAACCTCCCAACTTTAACGTGCTATCTAAGACTAACAGAATTCGATAATTTCTTCAAACAGAACATGCATATACACATTTTATTTTCCAAATCTTTAAAGCATCA
>JANZXR010000004.1:31879718-31904640 GCA_027575705.1 Erythroxylum echinodendron | reverse complement strand
TTTATTCACAATCACATTTCTTAACACTTATACCGGAAATGTCATGAATGCATGTACAGTCATTTTTCAGGTGCAAAATTTACTATTCACATATATGCGGATGCTAGATTATGCATGAACATGGAAAGGCATTTTTAAACGCCTATTGACCACTCAAAAATACTATTCTAACCTCCCCATCGGTGATGGGATGTTACATGTAAAATGGAAGTGAAGCTCGGAACAAAATAGAAGACAGAAGAAGGAATGCGTTGGCCAAAAGCAGGTCGCGATCTCTGCATAGGCGACCGTGGCAGTCGCGATCACAATGCGTCGTGGTCACAACCCGAGGGTGATATGCAGGAGATTTTTTTCTGAACATGTATTGGTATTTTAACGATATCTTGAGTTGTAGATGTCCAAATGAGGTGATTCTTAATTCAGATTAAGCTAGAGACATAATTCTACAATTTTTTCAAGAATTCTAAATTTAATTATGTATCTAAGACTTTCAAATTTTGGTGCAAAATTGAGTCTTGATTGAGGTTGGAGTACTACCTAAGACAAAAATTATGTCTTGATGTTTTCATAAAAACTGAATGGATATAGGTTGAATTAGACAAAAGTATCTTCATAGAAGTTGTATTCCATTCTCTTATCTTTCAATTGGTACTAAGTTTGTAATTTTTAGATATCTGAGTTGAAAGTTATGAGTTGTACAATTTGAGGGTATGATCATGAATTAGCCAAAAGTTCAATTATACATAGTCTATGGTATTGTGAGCATAACTCATAGGATATTAAACCAAATTGAATAATCTTGACGTCAATAGAAACTTAAGACAACTAGGAACAATTTTCTAGAAGCAAGTATCCTCAAATGACTTCATTTTATTGGTCAAAAAGAACTTGGAAAGTTGACCTGAAAGTTGTAATAGGAAAAATCTGAATTTGATGAAATGAGTTATGAATTTCAATTTTTATGGTTTTATTGAGGTATAAATCATAAGTATAAATGATACTTATGTGAGTTCGAAAAAATGAATGATTATGTGAAGAGAATAATGGAAAGATACCTAGGATTGTCATTGAGCATGCATTATACACAACACACATATATATATGAATGTGATTGGGTGTTCATATGATTGTGCAATTAATAATGTGTGTAAATGTGTATTATATGATGTTGATACACAGGATAGAACGTTCGCATCCTGATGCTTCCAGATCATGGAAGCTAATACTAATTTAGAGCATACTGTGAGTAACCTAGATGGTTTCACTCAATTAATTGTTTGTTTTATATTATGTTTGAATTATTAAATAAATGTGATTTGATTGTGCTGATTCCAGACAATGAAGGTCCGATGATTATGATGAATGAATGTGATATTTGAAATGCTCCTTGTATGTGAACATGACGAAATAAATGTGTTTTCTTAACTTAAATATTGAATGCCGGACCAAGGTCCGATAACATGTGAAAGTGAATGTGTAAAGTGAAATAAAGTGACTGATTGAGCATATATGACTGATGCATTTCATTACATGAATGCAAAATAATGTGAAGATTGTTGTGACCGGAGTAGCCACCAAAAAAGAGCTTAAAGCTCAGAAAGTGGAAAAGAGCTTAAAGCTCAGACAGTGATTGAGAGTCAAAGACTCACTATGTAAAATGAGTCATGTATCTCTAACGGATAAGGGACAGTTATTAATGATCCCGGTATCCACAATGGATACGGGACAGTTATAGGCACTCAATCACAATAATAACAATTGAAAGTGAGTCTCATGACCATTGCATATGCATTTGATATGTATGTTTAAATGATTGAAACACACTATTTAAATGGTCCAAATGTGAAATGTGAATTAAATGAATAAGGTGTTAATTGATGTTACATGATGAATTTATGTAGTGATGAGAATTTTGGATGATTTATGCAATATGCAAAGATGTGAATTATATGTTATGTGTATTTATGTAATGCATGAATTGAGTGCACCATCAATGATGGGTACCCCATCTGAGTTCGCAAAACTCACCCAAAATTTGCAATATTTTTTTCAAGCCCATAAGAGTTACCCCGTTAGGTTAACAGAAGTACAGACGAAGCATTTGAGGAACAGATAGAGGTCAGGATCAATTCGTCTCTGCATTTGTACTTTCTTATTTTTGTATCAATTTGTATTTTCCACGATTTTTGTACAATGTGTATTTGAGCATTCTGTTTATACTAATTTTCCAAATGGGAAATATTTGTAAATGATTTTGTGATGTAATAACTTTTGAAATTGGAAATGTTTTGAAAATGAAAATGATTAAAGTGTTTTAATAATTGTGATTTTGATTTTTATGAAATAAAAGTTTAGGCCCGAATTTGATTATTAATTTCCGCATACGTTAGTGCTAATAAAAAAATTGTACCAAGTTTCAAGTGTTTAATTGTTCTAGCATGCCACCCTTGAGGGGTACGCACTCGGACATCTCTCAGGATATCGAGTACGTGTCTTGCGAGAGTGGGGTGCTACAGTAATGATTATAAATTCTAATTCTAATTCATAATTAGAATTAGATAAATTAAAACTTCTTTTAATTTATCTTTAATTCTCTAATTAAACAATTTATAATTATGGATTAAAATTGGCGTCTAGCAACCCATCATGACCACCCAAATATTTAGAAATGTCAAAGTGGTTTTGACTAACCTTTTTGTGCATGATTTTTCTATATAATTCAATCTTTTCATCAATCAATGTTCTAATTAGACATAGAGCATGGAATTAATGTTTATTCTATTTTAAGTCTAATCATATTAGTTCATGGCCATTAGCTATCGATTCGATTAATGACGTTTGTAAACTATTTACAAAGCGTCATTTTACCTTGGCCAAGGATTTCCTGAATCAATACTAATCAAGAACAACGGAACATTTTCCTTAATTATGTTTGGGTGATGAATCATATCTTGATCACTCAACTACCTCCATATAATTCATGCTACATGAAATGACTACCGATTAAACGACTTATGACTAAATAGATTATAAGTAGTATCAAAACATAGCAATCCCCATACAAGATAACTTTGATGACCTCAAGTCAAAGGATCACTTTTACAATCATCACAATGAGAATTTCATAAACATACAAGTAATGTTCCAAATGGATTTCTCATATCAGGTCTGTTCAGTGAACTTGTTCTCTAGCATGCACCCACATGTTTATTTTAGTATCTCTATACTTTAGTCTATGATATCAACTACTTCCTTCATAAGGAAAAAAACAAACGTGTGCTAGTCTTTTTACGTTCTATTAATGTCCAATCTTAATAGAACAATAACTAGGAACGTTTAGGAATAATACATAAATGCAATATGAATCTCATTATAATTTCATTTGCAATGTACAATTATTCTATTATCATATCATCTAAATATATAAGATAAATAACGCTTTTAAATAATTTATCACTAAACTATAACCAAAGTGATTAATTATAGGGTATAAACTAACACATACTTGACGTCATTATTTCACATGACATTCCCGTGACAAATATTAAATTTTGACATAACATATTACATCAATAATGCTAACAAAAAATTTACCATTGGATTATTTTTGTAAAAAATCGAAAATTCGAGTCTTTTAGTGTTACTTTTAAAATTTTGGGTGAATATTATAATTTTGACTGAAATTGAACTTTTTTTACAATTAACCCTAATTAGTTTTTACAAGTACTGATTAAAGCTAAATAGTGGCCATTGCTCTAGAAAATGACACATGTTATCTTTTGGTGGACCCACCTCACTAGTTTACCTAAAATGAACAACAAACATCTAATGGTCGACAGGTTGACCTGTAATCATTGTAACAAATTCCCTACTGTAGCAGTCAAAATCGGGTAGTATGTATCATACTGATCAAAAAACGGTGCAAAATAAGATGTTTGGTATTGGGTTTAAATACCACCCTATTTCGTCAATATTTGCAATAACGACTATATATCGATCAATACCAAAAACTTAAAAAAATCAGGGACATTTTTGCAATAGATGAAAACTAAAAAAACCCCCTCCGATCCCAACCCTCTCTCTCTTCTTCTTCTTCTTCTTCTTCTCTTTTTATTATTAATAATATAATATTTAAATTCATATAGTGAATAATAGTTATACTTTTTCTACACAGAATTATTTAAAATATGTTAAAATGAAAATTAAGAGGCCTCAAATTTTCGTATTTCTTTTTTAAATTGTTAACATAAATATAACAATATTTTATTATTATTAACAATTACATATTAAGATAAAATATATTTTTTATTATTAAATATTAAATATTAAAGATAGAAATTATATTTTATTATTGATAATAATTATTCTTTTTATTTGATATTTTGATGTAGTTATTATTTATTATATGATAAAATTTTAATATTTTAAATGGTTTGTATTGTTCTTTATTTTACATTTATATGATGAGAAAATAATCTTTTTCATATTAATTGTGGTTATTATTTGTATGTAGAATATACAAAAACAATATTAAGAAAAATAAATAAATTGTTGTTATTTTAAATTTCTATTAATATGATTTTTAAGATAAGATTAGATTAAATTATACAGAATAATATTAAACGATTATCTTATAATTTTAAAAAATAAAAATTATTTTATAAAGTTTAAAAATTACTTAAAATAATACTCGATATTAATTAGTACTACCAAAATTCACTTCAATAGCAGTTTCGTTACAACATTCGTAACATTTCCTGTAATTCAATGACTGTCATCACAAAGTGGAGAACAGGCCACCACGTGTCGGTCAGCGACTGAGAGAAAAGAGAAAGACATGTTTTTTCATTTTTTTTGATTACTAAGTAGGACCCTTTGTTTAGCGTGCACTGCTTACCACTCGAGTTTACTACGTGAGAAGGTACCTGACGCAGCAGGGCTCCAATGCTGACCACCAACTTCCATTGGTCACTAACACAAATTGCAACGACAGGTCGTTGGTGTGTCTGAGGATTAAGTGGATTAAATGAAAGCACGTGTCGCTCTCTGAACCCCACCCCTGGTCCCACTTTCCATTACGTCTGACGATCAACTGTCTTTGCTTTTTTTTTTTTTTGGGGTTTCAGAACGTCGGCGGCTATATTAAACGACGACGTTGCTTGTTCTTCCGCACACAACCTTCCCTCTCGCTCGCTAATAATAAATGTGTTATAATTATCTTAACACATAATTCCTCTTTTTATTTATATATCATTTTTTCTTAATATAGAAAATATTTTGCACTTAACTAAGTTATACTTAAATTTTAAAAAAATTTTAAAAATTTCTCACTTAATTAATTATAAAGATATTTGATTATTTTTAAAATTATAATTATGAAAAAAGCTTCACCGATTAACCGAATCTAAAATCTTAATTATCTAATAAATCATATTTAAAAGAGCAAACTAGATTTGCACCATCATTTATTTGGTTACATTTTAAATTAGTTTAGATGTGTTAGAAAAATAATACAAATAACTAACTTAACTTGATAGTATAGTAAAATATAATTATATTTAGTATCTAGCATCGAACAAAAAAATACAAAAGATCAAGAAATGTCATTATTTTAAAAATTGAATCGGTTTGCTAAGTTTAACGGTGAAAATCAAAATCTTGAACTAGTCAACGTTCTAGTTCAGTTTTTAATTTTCTGATTTTATTTAGTTTAATAATATCTATTGTTAAAAATCGATCAGTTTATTAATTAATTGATCATAAATTAATTAATTTTTATAAATTAAAATAAACCAATTAATTTTTATTTAACATTCTTTTTTAGTTAAACTTTAAAATTTTCATAATATAAAAATTTCAATCATTTTTTAAATTATTTAATTTATTAAATCTTTAACTAATTTTATGGCGATTTAATACTTATTGAAAATTTTGGTGGATAAATAAGCACTTTTTTTTCACCGCAAAAACTTTTTTAAGAAAAATGAGTGTTTGACTGTAAAATAAAAACGCACTTTTTTAGTAGATATAGTTTTTTTAGCAGGTAAAATATAGCTTTTTAAGAAGCTCAATTTTGAAGTTTCTCAAAAAAGCATTTTTTAAGGTAGATTTTTCAGATCAATTAACGAGCTTATTTTTTAGTCCCTTTTACCTTTATATTTTACACATAATTCTCGCAATACTCACAAACATATCTTTACATTTATTTTGAGATGTATATAATATTATTTAACTTTTTTATATGTTTTAATATTTATTTTTGATATTAGCTTTACTTAAATTATACTCCATACAAAAGATTTGGTTAGATATATTTTCATTTATGTTTCATATGGTTTAAAATTATATAATAATTAATAAATTGAGTTTTGTATATTGTTTAATATATTTTAAATAATATTTATATGCACAAATAATTTTTATTACAAAACAAAATATAATTAAAATTAAAAATATTTTTTTATTTTTATGTTGCCAAATAATCTATTGTATGAAATTCTTTTTTAAATAATAACCAAACAGTCAATTAATTTTTTAAAAAAGTTATTCTCATAAAAGCTCTTACTAGAAAAATTTTATTAAAAAAATTTTTACTAATATAAGCTCATCCAAACAGTCCGTAACTTTCGGTCACATTTTAAAAACATCAGCAAATGCTAATAGAATAATTATTGGTTGGATATAAATTTGAGTTTAATTGTTTTCTTTTTTTAGTATGAGATCATCGTATTAAAATCGAATGTGTTGAAGTTGCGTGATGACGATGGTTCGGACGATTAATGAGCGCCGACGAATAATTGAAAGGTCTACGATGACCCAAACATGGACAGAGACAAAGACAAAGCTCACGACTTTGGTTCACACAATACGGGATCACAGACCTTCCGTTCCAATTATTGTATTCTTATTAGTTTTTTATTAAACGCACGGATGAGATTTAATGTAAAGAATTTGACGTGCACAACACCCACTTTCTTTCTCTATGCAAATGTTATTGGTTTGGGTGGTTCGTTAGACTTTTGAAATGAACGTTAGTTCCTCTTCTCCCGCGAACCCCGGCGCTCCGCCGTCGACGACCACCCCTGCTTCGGCTACTACTACACCTAGCAACTTTGATGGGTCAGCTAAAAAGGTGAGGAAGCCCTACACCATAACGAAGTGTCGCGAGAGCTGGACCGAAGAAGAACACGACAAGTTCCTAGAAGCTCTTCAACTGTGCGTTTCATTTACTTTGGGAACGTTAGTAATAATTGTTTCGTGCAAGTCCTTGCTGTGGTTGTTTTTGGTCCTGGGTTAGATTTGTCCTTGGTTGTTTGATTCGTTAGTCAGTTTTCAGTTGCAGTGATTTCGATTAGAATATGCGACTGAGTGTCTTTGCAGTGATTTCGATTAGAATATGTGACTGAGTGTCTAGTTTGGAGACTTGATGGATCCATTTAGTTATTGCTCGTGTTTGCTATGAGTAAATTGAGGATCTTTAAAGAAGCTGTTTGGAGGCAAAATCTGTGTTTAATGCTCCTTGAAACCACTTTTTGTTAAATTCAGGTTTGATCGTGACTGGAAAAAGATTGAAGATTTTGTGGGTTCAAAGACGGTGATTCAGGTTTATATTCTGTATTAGTTTTCTGGGTCAACAACCTATTTTCAGTCCTGTGTTTTGGACTTTTGCTGATGCCTTGCTTCTGCAGATCCGGAGTCATGCACAGAAATACTTTTTGAAGGTCCAAAAGAATGGGGCTATTACACATGTGCCACCACCTCGCCCTAAGCGCAAAGCTGCTCACCCTTACCCTCAAAAAGCATCAAAAAATGGTTTGTGAAAATTCTATTTACTAATGTGTAGAAATTAAGTTGTCGATTTGACTTAGATTGTGCTCATATTACAGTTCTAGGGTCATTGCCTGCACCCATGGCTTATTATTCCTCTGCAAATGCCCTGGTACCGGGATATGCACCTTGGGACGACACCTCTGTGGTAATGAATTCTGAGACCAGTAAAATTGTGTCCTCACAAGATGAATTTCCAACTCTAGAAGGAACTGAAGGTGGGTATACTCTTATGTTCTCTGTTTCTCTTTCTAATTTTATTGCAAGTGTGTTTACTCGAGGGAACTTCCTGCACTTCTCATGGCATAAAACATTACTGATTCAGCTGATATTGGGTCAAAGGCGTTGGCAAGATTAAGTAACAGTAGTGTTGGTGCCCTTGAGACAGCAAGCATAACACCAAGCACTGAGATGCCAAAGCAGGGGAAACAAGCTCCTGTTCTTCATGGTATTTATAGACTGCTCTTGTTCTTCTGTAACCACCAAAAACGAGAGCAAAGAGCTTGCTTTGATGTTATGCTTTTGATCTCCAGGTCTTCCAGATTTTGCTGAGGTGTATAGTTTCATTGGGAGTGTCTTTGATCCGGACACCAAAGGTCACGTGAAAAAGTTGAAGGAAATGGATCCCATAAATTATGAAACTGTAAGCTATATAAGTCTTTAGAAACTTACTTTCCTTACGCACTAATCATGTATCTTCCTTGTAATGAAGTGCAAAGATGAGTACTTTACTGTATTGAAGAAACCGGAACAGTCAAACTGGTGTTTTACGATTTATTTAGTATAGTTGAATTCTACTGAATCCAAGAATGCAAACTACATTATTTTTCCCCTGTTTTGAATTACAAGTGCGCTCTCTTACAATCCCTTTTGGTGACTGCAGGTTTTGTTATTGATGAAGAACCTTAGTGTTAACTTGTCTAGCCCTCATTTTGAGCAGATCGTAAGTACTGATTTGGTTTATGAATCTAATTTTTATAACCTGTCATGCATAGACACGCATTCAACTTGGTGTGTTAGGAAAACATCACACAACTATGTTGGTGTTGGCACATGCATTGCTTGCTTGAGAAAAATGAAAGAATCTTGCATGTGAATATGAACATAATGAAGCAACTGCAATCGATACCATAATTGGAGGTTGTACTTTCGTATAGCATATGGACCATCCTGGAATGGGATTGCCAGGAGAACCATTGGCCATCCATAACACTTGATTTTCCATTTGAAGTCTCTGCTACGTGCCTGAAACTTCAAGCTTAAATGTCTTTCTTTTTCTATTTATCCAGTTGTGTCATTAACAGAGTACAAAATGTAATGCCTCATGATTTTCACTTGAAAAGCGCTCCTTCTTACAACCACATAACGTTCTCTGTAACCATTTGGTAGCTGATCTGCTTAATTTATTCAGAGGAAATTCCTGTCATCAAATGAAATCAACGCCAGGAAAGTAGCTGCCTAAGTTTTTCGGTATTTGCTGTATGGCAACTTGTAAGTGCCTTCCATTATCTTTCTGTTTGTTCCCAAATTCCTTAACCATCCAGGCTTAACTGTATGAATTTGGTGTTTATTGCAGGAAATTAACTAGAGAAACAGAGTCAAATGAAACTGTAAGAAATAGTGGAAGAAAGATTGTTTTTAGCTGATCTGGTGAAGATCATTTGAATGAATGTTGCTGTTCTGTCTAGTCATTTGGCGGCCGACCAAACAAGTGTTTATACTTTTAAGGTCTGTTTGATGGCTGTCTGACTTCGTTAAGGAAATGCAACTCCAGAGTTTCAGGGCAATGGTTTTCTTTTATTTTTCTGGTCGTGCTAGCCATTTTAACTTACAGAAATCTTATAATAGGGAAATAAGAATCCTTCTTCAAGCTTGGGAGTGTAGGCACTGTCATGTACCATAATCACTTCTTTGTATCATCACCATTCCAGTTTCTTCGCCTAATTGTTGTACCGTCTAAAAATGATCAGTTAATGGAGTGTTCTTTTTGTTAAAAATATGTACGAAATATTTTAAAAATTCAACATTAAGTTTTATTTGTTTCTCTTTCTCAATTTCAATTTTATTTTTCTGTTATAACTTTTAGTTTTAATTTTAGTTTTTTGTGAACGTCTATGTATTTATATTGTAGTCACTGATAATAATTATATTATAGATAAAAGTTAAAGATAAATTATTTTTAATTAAATAAATTTATTTTAATCTCTTATATAATATTTATTAATATACTATTAATAAAAGTATTTTATCTTATAAATAAATAATATAAAAATTAATTTTTATTTTATTAAATAAATAGTTTAAAATTAAATTTTTTATTTACAAAATAATATTTGTTTTAAATATTTTTAATTATTAAATTATTTATTTAAAATTTATATATTTTGAAGATATTTTAAATTTAATTATATTTAATAATAATTATTAAATATTAAGTAAAATTAAATTATTCATAGTTTATATTAATAATCAATTTTAGTTAATTAAATATATGTTATTAAATTAATTTTTTATAATTTTATTAATAATATATATTTGGTTGATAGTACTTATTTAAAAAATAGAAACAAAAAATAAAAATTAACCCATTCTATTGTTTTTTAAATAAGTTTAAAAAATATAATCTAATACATTTAATTCTATTAAAATGAATCATTACTTATTAAATTTTAAAATTTATTCAAAAATTTAGTCGTCGTCATCATCATCATCATTATCACCCAGTTCGAAATCCCGCAATGAAGCGGGGTCTGGGGAGGTCCGATAGTACGCAACCTTATTTCTACACAGTAGAGAGGCTGTTTCCGGTGGACCCACATGCGAATGAGATAATATATGAATCATGCAGGTGACAGAGAAACGGGAAAACGAGCACAGAAAAAAAAGATCTATGTAACTAAAATTTCAAAAAATACATAAATAAATAGGGTTAAAAGATTAAAAACATAAAAAGCTAAGTACTGTGACAAAAAGGTTTTAGAAAATAAATAGATAAATAAAAATGTGATAAAATAACTAAATACAAAATAAATAAATAAATAAATAATAATAAACAGCTTCTAATAATAATAATAATAATAATAATAATAATAATAATAGAATACGATAATAATAAAGAAACTCCAGTGTTATTAAAAAAGATTGGTTAAAAATTTTAAACTCCAGTTATCTCTGTTAAACCCAATGCATCATCAAGTGTTAAAATAGTAAATACAGGGCGGAGGGATGGCAATTCTAAGTTGACCTGAAGTTGAATTATTTTAAATCAAAACAACATCGTACCTAATTAAAAAACAAAGTATTCTATATTTTTAAAAACTTGTCACAGCTCATTGCCATTTTAGGGCGGACTTTTTCCAGACGTTGCCGTTTTCTTTTGATATGAGAAATAAGACATCAAGTACGGACCGAGCAGATCAGTCATCAGAGACAGACCGAGCATTCGAGGGAAAAATGCTTCAACACCAAATCGTACAATCTCCGGCGAGATTAGGGTTAACAAACCCTAATTCACCATCTCTCCAAAACCCTACTCCTCCGCGATTCCCTTCCTCTCAACAGCACCACAGCACCACCGCCAGCACCACCACCACCTCAACTACTACCCCTCACCCTCCGACCTCCACCACATCCTCCGCTCTACTCCCTCTTCTTCCACCCTTCCTTAGAGCTCAGTCTCTACTCCTCCAAATGGCTTCCTTAGCATCGAAACTCTTCGACGTCTCCTCAAACCGATCTCACTGGCTCTCTGCCTTTCGAGGCTCTCCTCCTACCTTCCTCTCCTCCTCCGCAGCGCCGCCACCGCCGCTCGACTCGTCGCCGACTTCCACCAAGGAAGTCATTGCCGTCTTCACTTCCTTGCAATCACAACTCTTTGAGGCTGTGGCGGAGCTCCAAGAGATTCTAGATCTCCAAGATGCGAAACATAAAATCTCACGAGAAATTAAATCCAAAGACTCGTCTCTCCTCAATTTCGCCAACAAACTCAAAGAAGCCGAGCGCGTCCTCGACATGCTCGTCGACGATTACTCTGATTACCGACGCCCCAAACGAGCCAAGACGCTGTCGGCTAGTGATACTGAAGCTACCGACACGACGGTTGCTTCACAACTTAAGTTATCTGACATATTGTCGTACGCTCACCGCATAAGCTATACCACGTTCGCTCCGCCGGAGTTCGGCGCCGGACAAGCGCCGCTTCGCGGAGCACTACCGCCCGCTCCACAAGACGAGCAAATGCGTGCTTCGCAGCTGTACAATTTTGCAGACCTTGATATTGGTTTACCTAAAACAACTGAAACTAAAGAGAAAACAATTGAACCGATCATTGAGCTCCCGCCTCCACTTCCAGCGGTGGCAACGGAGGCCAATCCTCTGAATTTTGCGGCAATTCAGGGCTTACTTCCTCCGAACATCACGGTCCCGTCGGGGTGGAAGCCAGGGATGCCAGTGGAGCTGCCTACAGACTTGCCACCTCCACCGCCGGGATGGAAGCCCGGAGACCCATTGCCACCATTGGAGTCTCTGCCTGCGCCTAGGGTTTTGGATCAACGTTTGCAGCCGCCTGCTGGGCATAAGCCACCAGAGACGATTCAAGTTCGGCATGTGCAGATTGATATTCTGGATCAGGATGATGATAGTAGTGATTATAGTTCTGATGATGGAAGCTCGGATGATGATGATTGAGGTCAATGCTTAAGGTACCTAATATTCGCTTCCGTCATTATTTGACAGTTTGTGTGTATTGTGTGAAAAAGGGATAGGAGGTTATAGTTTGTGGAAGAAACGAATGAGTACAGATGTCAAATTGTTTGGCTTTGGCAACTAAGAAGTTTAGAGCTCTCATGTACATGGAGGTCTCCTTTCTTCCATCATATATAATTACTGAAACTAAATCAATGAACGCATGGAATAGAGCTCCTTGTCTTGGTGGCAATGGTGGCATATCTAACATGCACTCTATCTGTATGGCTGTATGTCATATAAGTGCATTTAGTACTAGTGTCCATTTCAAAGTAATCTGCAATTAATCTGGTTAATATGAGGGTTCTTTTGAGCTCAATACAGCTTCTGTTCCTATGGCATGTAGGTGAAAACGCTTCTATTCCTTGTTCTAATTGGGACGAGGGGAAGCTTCTTAGAATGTTTAAGTTTGTTTGGGCAATAATTCAAGGCAAATGGTTCTTTGAACAAAGGTTAATACCTTACTCTTAAAATTGGCATTCAGATTGTAAGAAAGTCACTCTTAATTTGAGCAGGCATATGCTTGACCTGTTACGTTCTTTACTTTCCCATTATGTGCCATCCTATACACTTCCTACCGTTATCTGACAATTAGACTCTTATTTTGGAGCTCTGGCTCTTTGGCTTGCCTTCAGTGTTAACTTGTTGATAATGTTTCTAGGACATCCTGTAATACATAATCTTCACACTAACTAGTACGAAGCCTTATCCTAAACTATCATTAACCAAGTTTGTTTCAGGTCCTATGCCCTATCCGCTAAGGAAACCAACATTTCATTCGTAATTTGAGAAATCTAGTGCCTCTTTAAGATAATGTTTCTCATGTAATTGTTTACAGATTGAGTTGGTATTTTACTTCAAGCTGTTGTGAACATTAGCTTAAAACTCAAGTTTTCTAATCTTTTGTTGACTTTATCGCAGGAGAAACTACACATCAAGTCTTGTTAAATTTTGTGAGCTTCTAGCAAAATAGTCGACTGGACTACACGAAAGATGGGAAGCCGTGGATCCCTGAGAGAAACGGACGCCGTAAACCATTAATCCTAACGTTGTATGAGATGTTATTAGCTGTCATTTTTTGCTACATAATAATGATTACTGATTCCATGTTCGAACGGTTAGCCTTGACATAACTTCTGCTTGGTCCTGCCGATAGAAGATCTGTTTGTACATGTACTGTGTTATGCAATTCTATGCGAAAAGAAAAGACTAACATAATCACAAGTTCATTACTACTGGCTCTCGGTTGGAAACATCCAAAAGCAATCGATTCAATCCCAAAATGTTTCAGATGGTCCACAACAGTGAAACTCCAAACTGGTCTACGATTTAAAGTATATCCTGATATATAACTCAATTATTTAATCTTACCGTCAAGACAAACAAACTAAAAATCACATTTGATGAGATCAAAGGGAGCAAAGCAAAGGCCTCCTCCTCCTCCTCCTCCTCCTCCTCCATGAAGACTTGATATAATCTCCTTCTCTGCTACTTAGTGAGATTTAATGTGTTGCTGAACAACATTAAGGCCCTCACTCTCCTCTCCAAAGTCCTGCAAACTCAAGTGGAATGGAAGTGAGAAAACAAGGCAACACAAATAATGAACTTCCAGGATGTAGTAATAAAACCCATACCTTCACAACTACGCAAGAGCAACCAACAACCTTCCTTGCCTTGCCCTCAGAGTCAATTTTACATAACTACATCAAAGTGCCAAGCAATACGATTAGACAAAAAGTTTGGGTCAACAATTGGGAGTTACAAACAGAAAAGCTTCAGCTTACTTACACCAGCCCATTCGCCGAGGGTCTTGGCACTAGGAACTGTCAACAGGCTTACACCATGATCAGCACATAGTCCTTTAACCAGTTTGATGTAGTCAGGCTGATTGCAATCCTCGGCCAAAACACACAACTGTGCAGCATGCTTCTCAATCACTTTAGCACCTTCATGAAGGCCCTTGCAAAGACCTCCGTGAGCCAGAGATTTTCTCAGAACAAGCTGCAATGCCGTCATTAAATCCATGGGCTCACCCAGAGCCTGAGCACCTGTCTCGACAGTGACTGCACCTTCTTCTCTGCACACAATCCGCCTCATCTCAATATTTCAATCAATGCCATTATGCCTTAGAATTTAACACATTAACTAAGGAAAACAATTAAAAACTAATAACAATCAAGCATCTATCTTATTCTTACACTACCATTTTGATTGCTAAGTATTAGTTCCAAGAAACTTACGCCGCCATTTTGTTTGCAAGTGATACTTCAACGAGCTTCTCCTTCCTGTCGAGTCGAGCGTTTAGTGTATGCAGACTTGGCCGCTAACCACTGACTTGGGATTTAGGGTTTCGTTGACGCTGCGTAGATGTGGCAAATCAGAGAGTATATATATATATATATATATGGAACTCGTTCTTCACTTAAACGACACCGTAGATCCTCTATTGAGCGCTTCAGTAACAGGGTTCACTGTGTTCAAATCATAAACGACGACGTCCGACGTTCTATTTCCTTTTCTAATTGTTACGAATCAGAATACGTTCTGATCTGGACGAAGAATAGACTAATTCGAGTGGCCAAACATACCCCCTGTAAAATGAACCCTAGAATGCTAGTATATATAAGTTCGAATCATTTTCTTTGCCAACACTCAAAAGCCTTACTGTCTCTCAAACCCACCGAGACCGATGGCAGCCGCTGCTCGCCCTCTTGTGACCGTCCAGTCACTTCCGGCGCTCAACGATATGGCGACTGACTCTACCGTCACCGTCGCGCTACCCGACGTCATGAAGGCTTCAATCCGACCAGACATCGTCAACTTCGTCCACTCAAACATCTCCAAGAACAGCCGCCAACCCTACGCCGTCTCCAAGCGCGCGGGCCACCAGACTTCAGCCGAGTCCTGGGGAACCGGGAGAGCCGTCTCCCGTATCCCCCGTGTCCCCGGCGGCGGTACTCATCGTGCTGGCCAGGGTGCTTTCGGAAACATGTGCCGCGGCGGCCGCATGTTTGCTCCGACCAAGATCTGGCGCCGCTGGCACCGCAAGATTAACGTCAACCAGAAGCGCTACGCCGTGGCCTCCGCCATCGCGGCCTCTGCTATCCCCTCCCTGGTGATGGCTCGAGGGCACAGAATCGAGTCCGTTCCCGAATTGCCCCTGGTGATTAACGACAGCGCCGAGGGCGTCGAGAAGACCTCCGCTGCGATCAAGGTGCTGAGGGACGTAGGCGCCTACGCGGACGCCGAGAAGGCGAAGGACAGCCACGCTATCCGTCCTGGTAAGGGTAAGATGAGAAACCGCCGCTATATATCTCGCAAAGGTCCTCTGATTGTGTACGGAACCGAAGGGGCTAAGCTGGTGAAGGCCTTTAGGAACATTCCAGGAGTGGAAGTGGCCAACGTGGACAGGCTCAATCTGTTGAAGTTGGCGCCGGGAGGACACTTGGGGCGGTTCGTGATCTGGACAAAGTCGGCGTTCGAGAAGCTTGATTCCATCTATGGATCCTTCGATAAGGTTTCTGAGAAGAAAAAGGGTTATGTGTTGCCTAGAGCTAAGATGGTGAATGCTGACTTGACAAGGATTATAAACTCTGATGAGATCCAGTCTGTGGTTAGGCCTATTAAGAAGGAGGTTAAGAGGGCACCACTCAAGAAGAATCCACTGAAGAACTTGAATGTGATGTTGAAGTTGAATCCTTATGCTAAGACTGCTAGGAGGATGGCACTTTTGGCTGAGGCTGAGCGCTTTAAGGCCAAGAAGGAAAAGCTTGACAAGAAGAGAAAGCCTATTACTAAGGTATATTGTTTATTCCTTTTCTCTTTTTGCGTATTGATTTAATAATTTCTGAGATTATATCAGTTAAAGCTTGCTGGTTTTGCTGTCTCTTAAGATTCTTTTGATTAATCATATTATCAATGTTCTGTCGGTTGATGGGCTGTTGTGTTTTGGCTTAGATTTGGTTTTAGGTGTTGTCCCATTACTTTGAACCTGCTATCATACGATGTTTTGAATAAATGTATGTTGCTCCTTGTTGTTGTCCTATGTGTTTTTGGATTATATTTCCATGAAGAACATGTCTTTGTAAGTGGAATTTGTGATCTTTGTGTCTGCAATTGCTTGTCGGGCGTAGGATTTGGTTTAATATGGGTTCTGGTTCTCATTTTTTGTACTTGTATGAGTCATGGTTCTTAAATTCCAAGTGCAAGAATGACTGATGATCTGGTTTATTACCTATGTTTTTAATGCGTTTAACAAACTGCATTTTCTCACTATGAATATTTTTTGTGTGTCATTCATGTTTCATCAAAATCTGCCTGCTCATATGTGACATTGAGGTCCAATTTTTGTGGAGTCTTCTACCCTCTTGGGTTTACTTGTTGTATAATAGCTTAAGTCGTGATCAGTGTAAGTGTGAATTTTTGTTTATTGCTTTTTGTTGAACTATGTTCAATGCATCCTTGTTCTTCCTTAACTTTTCAGGAGGAAGCAGCAGCAGTTAAGGCAGCAGGAAAAGCATGGTACCAAACTATGATCTCAGATGGTGATTACACTGAATTTGAGAACTTCTCAAAGTGGTTGGGCGTATCTCAGTGATTCTGAAGTGTTTATTGTATCGTTTTATTCAATTGTCAACTTTTCATTAGTTTTGGTTTTGGACATGAAAGAGAATGAGTGGGAAGGAAATGAGCAGAATGATGAAAATGTAGAGTCGGAAATCCCTTTCCTACACGGTTTTGGCGTTTTGTTAGACCAAAGAGTTTATTTTAAGATTAGAACCATAATTAAATACTGTAATACTTGGGTCTTGTGTTTTGGAGAAATCAATCAGATTGGTTCCTCAGTTCTAACAGTGGTTTGTTTTGATGTGTGGATCTTTCACTGATTTTGCTTTGTTATTCTTTGATATCTGGATCTTTCACGGATTTTGCTTTGTTCTACTTTGATATGTGGATCTTTCACACTGACGTTATAGTAACCATCGAGCCCAGTTCATTGGTTTCTCAATCCTCAATCCTGTGGTTGATTGCATTCGGGCTATCTTTCCAATTTTCCTATGAACCTTTTCTTCTGGGATCCTCTGACTTGGACCTTTCATCATACTTCTTCCAACCACTATAAAGAGCAGGTCTCAATTTCACAAAACATGTCTACTTCAAAGAAACTGTGGTCGTGTGTTCCATTTTCTCGGTGATCATTACATCAAAGTGTCATATACATCGGTGAATGGTTAGGATTACTCTGCCCTAATCACTCAAATTAGTCATGGATTTCATTTGGGTATATTTATATGCTTGCTTTGTATGATATTGATGTGCTCCGAGATAGAACTAAGTCGATTGTGTCAATGTCTTTAGCTCTTGGAATATGAAAGCCGTGGGTTGACATCTTTTATCTTTTTATATTAGTGTAGTTTACTTCAAGGAAGCCTCTTTTTCTTTCTCAATCAGTCCTTTCATTGCCCAAATTTGAATTATTTGTTTAAATAAAACTCCACTTCCATTTCATGCAATTTAAAGTATCTATTTATTAATATTCTTACATTTAATTAATAGTAATTTCAATTAATTAATATTTAAAATTATTATTTTATTGTACTTGTGTATAAAAATTTTGATATGAGAATTTTAGTTAAAATTGTTATTTTGTATGGATAAAATTATATGTATAAAGTAAGACTAATTCATGTTTAAAAAAAGATATGTTCTACCTTTAAGATAATTGTTAGTTAAATTGTATTTCAAATTATTCATTTTATTTATAATTAATCTACAAATAGAACAAAAAATATGTAATATGTGACATTATAAATAATAATAATTTTAAGCTATAATAATATGTCGTCATCGTTATTTTTGTTAAGTACTTGTATACAAAACTATACTTACCTCCATAAAATATGAACTTAGTTAATATATTAAATAGATTATATTAGTTTACATAAACAATAACATCTAATGAAAGGTGTGGGGTTGAGATCAGTGTTTAGAATAATTGGTTTATATAAACAATAACAACATCATCCAATGAAAGGCGTAGGGTTGAGATTAGTGTTTAGAATAATTAGTTTACATAAACAATAATAACAACATTCAATGAAAGGCGTGGGGTTGAGATCAGTGTTTAGAATATCGGCCGATATCGAGAGTTTTCGTTTAGTGTCGTCGGTTTTCAAAATATCGACTGTATACCGATTGATCCCGTAAGTTTTAAAAAAAAGAGAGATTATTTGGCAATAATAAAAAAAATTACCAAAACCCCTCACCCCTGTCTCATATGCACACTCTGCTATATTGCTTTGTTTTCTCTTTCTCTGACTCACCTCCATTCTCTCTCACTATTTCACACTCTCGTCTCCATTTTCTCTCTCTCGTTCTCCTCTCCATCTCTGACGGTGCTTCTCCCTCTCTGATGACAAGACAACCATGAACCACAGCACCACACGACTGTTATCTTCCTCCACTACCACGCGAACCCACCACCACCTAGCCTCCTCCATGAGGACCACCATGCCACCACCGAACCTCCACTATGCCTCTATCATCAGCTGCCCTCCTCTTGTCCTCCACACATCTGCTGCTGCCAGATCTAGAATAATACCAGATATAAACCCAACCTGACCCAAAAACCAATTATGAATTTGTTTGGGTGTATTTTCACTTTTCAAACAATTTTTTTTCTGCTTAGTTGCATTTGTGATTGTGAATGGGTTGAAAGTTAGAATCAAACTATGAATTGGTTTTGTGATTTGTGTTAGCTGGATACTGGAATGGAGTTGAATGAAATAAGTTTGGATCATTGGTTGTAGTTTGGTTCATGTGAAATTCATCTTAAATTTTTTGATCATTGAAATGCATGACATGCATGAATTGAAAGTTAGAAAATTTGAACTTAAATTAAAACCTTAAAACTGAGAATGTAAAGACTTTAAAGTAAATAATTAATTGACATATTCTTAAAATTATTGTAATGGTATTCGAATATCGGGTAAATAATTAATTGAGTATAATAATAATTCGGTTGTGGTCTTGTGGAAGAGCCGAAGATGAGGTTTTGTAATTGTAATTACTGCATAGTAAATTAGCAAAAAAGGTAAAATCAATATCTCTAAGTTGTCTTTATCCCAAAATTAGTCCATCTCATCAAGTCTAAGCATATTCACCTTTATTTATCCTAAAATTAGTCTATCTCATAGTCTTTGTATATTCAAAATTTTATTTTCTAATTATTTTGTTTTTATCTCATCTATAGTACCTTAGCATTGGGTCTTTGGATAAGTGTGAAAGTTTTTTAGTTCATCTTAATGAAAAAAATTACTCAACTTGTGCATTCCATTTCAAGATATTCATTAAAGGCAAGGATTTTTGAAGATATGTCAATGACAATAATCATATTCCTGAAAAAAAAACAAGAATAAAGATGAACATACTAAGTGAAGTTAAGGATGTTTAAGTCATGACTTGAATTTTTGGATTCATTGAGCCATCATCTTAAATCTTTGAACCTTCAAGACTACAAAACATAACATTGTACATCGACGTTAAATTTAGCATGAAATTACTACTCTCCAATAGGAAAGTTTCTCTATTTCTGAATTTTACTCTAGTTTTAGGAATATTTACTTCTTTAGGTTGAATGTAAAGAGTTAAAGAGAGAGAGAGTGGACGGACTCGGCGGCGACAGTGAGTGAGTGAATGAGCTCATGTTTGATTTGGACCATTTAATCCTGTCTTTGTCCGGGTGGGATTCGTTCGTTCGTTCTTCACTCAATCTTTACTCTGTTATTTTTTTCTAACTAATGCATTTCTCTTTTAGTGCTTACAATTTATCTCCCGTTGTGGAATTGGCAGAAAATTCTAGCTTTGTAATGCCATTTTCATTTGCCACCCTCTTCTAAGAAATTTTTTCCTGGTGTTTTCTGAATTTTGTTGGGTTTTCTAAAATTTCTGTTCTTTGTGCGTTTTTTGCTTTTGAGATTAGCCTCTTTGTTTGTCAATCTTAGTTTGTCACAAGTTTTAGTATCTCTTCAATCGATTTTCTCCTGTATGCTGTGATGTTTACATTTGGCTCTTGAGAAAATGGGAGAAAGAAAATAAGTATTTTACCATTGTTTATGTGATAAAGTTATGATTTTTATCCTTCTTGGGTAGATTTAGATGTTATTTATGTAGATCTGTACATAGGGTGTGTTTTACGGTGATAAAGTTGATTTCTTTGTGTTTTGTTTTTTTTTTTTGATTTCTTTGTATTATGTTATTTGAACATTGTCATTGGAGAGTTTGGATTTTGCTTCAAGGAAGCTAGTTTTCGGAGTTGAATCGGTTTAGTTGACCTCACTGTTACTAAATCTTCTCAAGTTGTTTCTGGATTTTGCCTACTGAGGAACTTGTCTGAATGCATCATGTTTGGCATTTGTGAATTTAGGCTTTCCTCTAGTCATGTGAAGCACACGGATGTTTTCTTAGACAATTCAAAATAAGTAGACTATGCCTCTTTTGTGTGTTAATGTAATATCTTGTCACCTGAATTAGGGTTAAATGGCGATTATTCGAAATTAATAAGAAATTAGGAAGCATAATCCATGTTTATGAATACTATGACGTACACGTACACGATATTATTGATCTTGCATATTACAATTATTTGTACATGCATTCATTGACATTTTCAGGTAATATTAATTGTTAAAAATGCAATTAAAATGTGAATTGTAAATTAATTGAGCTAAAATTTTATTTGGAGAACCTTTAGATTATTTCAGATTTTTGGTGAATTTTGGGAAAATTTTGGAAAATTGGAGTATTTTTTTACTAGGAAAAATATTGAATTTTGGACCAATTACATGGGGACATGTGACAGCTTTAAGTTTTTGAAAAATGGCACTCATGCAAGGATGACGTGAGTCAATGTATTATTAAACCACGTTGTTTGGTGTTCAGTAAAATGAATTCTGTAGCTCTTTCTCTCGTTCTTTGATTACTTCACCGGAAGTACCCATCACTAAAACAATCTTCTTGATTACCCATTACCGAATCATTGCATGCCTCTGGTTGTTTAGTTGGCATTCCATAGATAGAGTTGATTGCTATTAACATTGCTGGAAACCTAATGGAATCAAGTAAGTTAAACTGTAAACTTTATGGTATCTTGAATGGCTTTTTGATGATGAATGAATTTGATTTGTTTTGTGCTGACAAGCCAAATTTTAGTTAGAAGAATTGGTAGGAGTGTTATTTGTGTAGATTGAAAAAGATTGAAGTAAGAATCAAAATCTAGAAAAAAAATACAGTAGAGAGAGAGAGAATTTGTAAGGTTTTGGATTTGCGATTTTTGATATGTAAACTTGAATTTGATTTGTTTAGGGACTGTATAGAAGTTAGAAATGCATACTGGATGCATTAGAAGTGTATAAATCTGGAAATGGAAGAAAATGAAAGAAGAAGAAGAGAAGTAGAGTTCAGTGAAGAAGATGAAGGTTTGAGTTTTAGAGAGAGAAAAGGTGGTGGTTGCATGTATGAATTATGAACTAGAGTATTTCATTGAAATAGCTCTAAGGCTTTTGACTATAACTTTTGCATCAGAACTCTAAAGGACTTGAAACTTGGATCAATGGATTCTTAAGATATTTTTCTTTCTCTCCATAAAAATTTAGAGCTATCTGAATTGATTTGAAAGTGATTGATAAGATGAAAGCGTGGAAGTCTGTTGGAATGTTATGAACTGGAGCATTTTCATGAATATGCTTTGGTATTATGATTATAACTTGATCTATAGGTTTCTAAATGTGTTGATTCTTCATTCAGATTAAACTTGAGACTTGTGTCTACAATTTTATTGAAGAAATCAAATTTTAATTCTGTCTCTAAGACTTTCAAAATTGGCATGAAATTGAAACTTGGTTAGGCTATAGCACTACCAGGGACAGGAATCATGTCCTGTAGTTATTGAATAAACTGTATTGATATATGCAGAATTAGACTAAGGTGTCTTCACCAAAGTTGTATCTTATTCTCTTAGCTTTAAATTGGTATAAATTTTGTAATTTTTGGAGATAGGAATTGAGAGATATGGGTTGTACAACTTGAATGCATAATCATACATTAGCCAAAATTTCAAAAGTGAATAGTCTGTGGTATTTTGAGCATAATGAATCAAATTGAATGATCTTGGTATCAATAGAGACTTAAGACATAGGAGAATAATTTGTTAGAAGGAAACATTCCCAAATTCTTTCACTTTACTAATGAAATTAATTATGCAATATAGACCCGAAAGTGTACCTTTAAACAAATCTGAGTTAATAAATTGAATGTGGATATCCAATTGATTATTATGACTAGATTGATGATAAGAAACCCGAAATTGTCATGAACATGCATTTTACATATTCAATATACATGAATGTGCATAAATGAATACATAATTGTGCAATATTGTGATATGTGAATGTATTGTCTGTATAGAGGAACGCATTGAACGACAGCATCTAGACATTGCCGATACTTCAAGGCAATAGCTGTTTGGAGCATACTGTAAGTAACCTAAGATGGTCTCACCTTATTGTTTTGTACATTATTGAATTGTATTGCTATCTTATTGAACTGTATAGAATTGTGCTAATTGTGTGCTGGATTCCGGACAATATTTGTCTGAGGCGTTTTAATGCATGAGAATGATATTGAAAGTGCTGATTGAATGTGAATGCGTCTGCCTCCTAGTCCGATGACCACTGCTACTGTGATTGTTACTATAATTTATACTGGGACTAATATACTGTTATATTAAATGCAAATGAAAGTGATTGAATTTAATGACTAAATTGAGGCATGCATTTCATTCTGATGTATGTAATATAAAGAAGTTGTGACTAATGTTGCTACTGATACTGTTACTAATAGGAGCTTTAAGCTCTCGCATGTGTGGTTTGAGCCTATGGCTCACTATGATCAATAAAGCACAGACTGATAGACTGAGCCTGATAATTCAGGATACTGTAAAAGCACACAGTCACAACAATATAAAAATGAATGTGAGTCTAATACATATCGCATCCACATATAATTTGAATTCATTGAATGATTTGCAAAGATGTGTGAATGTCATATATGATTGAACTGTTAATTGAGAAATGATTTATCAGTAATAGTATTTGATACTTGTAAAGTGGATTTGAACTGTATGATTACATATGTTAATTGATCTTGTTTTATGGCATGAGTGAACCATCGAGGATGGTTATTTTGCTGAGTTCCCAAAGCTCATCAAAATTGCACTGTTGTTTTTCAGGTTTGAGAGTAAGACGACCTAGCTGCTAGGACTTTGTAGAAGTATATTTTGTACAACTGTTATAGTCAGATTTGGCTCAAAGGTCGATAAGCTGGATTTGAGGACATAGTTGTTTATTTTGAGTTTATAGTATTCGGTGTGTATTAAGTTGTTTATGTTCATAGGACAATGTTGTATAAACATGGTTGATATTGTACTATATGAAACAATTTGATATAATGTGATAACATTTTGGGTTTTAAAAATGTGTGATTGATGGTTTAGTGTATGATGCCGTGTTATGTAGAGTGAAAGTGAGATAGTTAACATGTCATTTCTGACAGGCACGTACACGTATCTCCGATAGTCATACGTGCATATGTCAGTTGAGAATGAGGTGTTACAGTTAATGTCCAGATTTTGGGGGCTTGATGTCGGAAAAGTGGCATTGATGAGTACTTCTACCTCATCTGAGTTAATGTTTTGGCTGTGTTACTAAAGTTGAGATTTTTATGAAGTGAAACAAATTTTAGTAAGGTGTCCCCGACGATAGAACCATTGTCACCAAAGGTTTCTGCATGTGAATTTTGCAAAGCTTTTGGAAAGCCGCCTAAGAATCATCAGAAAGGAGGCATTCAAGGTAGATCACGATAACTTTTCTGGAGTGTCTTTCCTGGTCGCTGTGAACCCATTATTATATCTACAAACAACTGTGAGTATCATGATCACGCTTCTTTTATCACTCTTAATTTTTAATAATCATATTGTATTCTTGAGATCTGGCCACTCTCACAATCTCAGACCTTCTCTCACCTCCTCTCTTTTCTTCGTTTAGATTAGAAGATCGGGGTTTTTGATTTCGATTCTTAAATCTATGATTTTTTTATAATGTTGTTGTATTATGTTGATCTGATTGACTTCTAGATCTGTCCTCTATTGTATGCTGCATTGTTCTGTTCACATTTTCTTCCCATATTGATTTTGCGCTAACCCTTTTTTCATTTTCGAGGCCAAAGATTTTTTTAATTTTTGTATTAATTTATTTAAAAAATATTTTTATTATTTTTATAATTTATTTTTCATCCT
>JANZXR010000004.1:31840230-31879618 GCA_027575705.1 Erythroxylum echinodendron | reverse complement strand
CTTTCAATCTATCCAAAGAAACCCTAGTTTGGATGCCTATAGGAAAAGTTATATTAATAGCCCCGAAGCAGGTATATGTGTAAAGTGTGGACTCACCAACACTAATCCTCCAGGTATTCAGGTTGAAAGGGATAAATGGACTAGTCGACTATCATAGTAGTAGTCGATTGTTCTTAGAGCTGAGCTGAGCCTAGAAAAGGGGAGTTTGAGAAGATGACCCGATAATGATAAGTCTCATGATTTTCTGAAGGTTAGACTCCAGAAACGGAGCCCGACATTGTTAGTATCAGAGCAAGTAGGAGTTGGACTCCGATAACGGGGTCTAACAATTGTGGTATCAGAGCAAGCAAGAGTTAGACTCTGATAACGGAGTCTAACATGCTCGTTACAATTTAATGCTTCGGGAAAGGTATGTTATTATCATTATTAATTTCGATATAATTTCTTATAATTTTCCTTTACTGTTTACTAGGAGTCTTAATAGCATAAGTGCTTTAATTGATCCAATTTCTATTGATAATATTAATCTTTTAACGGATTAAGTTTCTGAGGAACTAAATTTGATCGATTTGAATGACTTGGAAGATAATCTAGGTTGGCAAAGCATTGATATGTCATTTGATGCATTGAATTTGAATGATGATGATGATGAAACTCCTCTCAATGATGAGGATTTTTGTACCAAAAGAAAACTGAAGTCAGTGTAATTATAGCGAGTATCCTACCATAGACGATTAAATGAAGTTTCAGGTTTTTGTTTTTCCTCTTTTTTAAATTTTACTTATATTTGATGCATATGTTAAATTATATATATGTAATGTCATTGTAAATGTTTTTGTTACAGGTTTCACTTCTACTTGATTGGTTTCTCATCACAAACTTTTGTCGTAAATTATAATAGTTTGAGAGTTAAAGATATTTATTATTATTTTTATTGATGTTTTGATTTAATTATTATTTATTATAGGATAAAATTGTAATATTTTAAATACTTTGTATTGTTCTTAATTTTATATTTGTATGATGATAATTATTTTTATATTAATTGTGATTATTATTTATATGTGAAATATCTGAAAATTAATGTTATTTCATATTAATTATGGTTATTATTTATTATTATGATTTTTAAAAATACGGTTGATGTAAACTTATAAAGTATACAATACAACAGTACAATATGACAATGAATTATTTTGCAATTTCTAAAAAAATTCAGGGACTATTTTATAAATTTAAAAAATTACCTGAAACAATACCCAGTATTGATGGGTACCAGTATAGTACCATATCAGAACTCATTCCGGTACCACATTCGGTACAGTATTCGCAACTTTGGTCGAGATAGATTCATATGTAATGTAAAATAACGATAGTACAAAATATAAATAAATATGTATAAATAAAAATATAAAAATATTTAATGCAATATATAATCAATAACATATAGAACATGGTAACGATTAAAAATAAAATATATAATAACTAAATAGATACACCAACAAATAGAAAAAACAAGTATAAGAATAAATTAAACCAGTCAATTACAAGAAAGTAATTAGACTAAGTAAGAAACTGTTTAAACCTAAACAAAAGCTAACTACAAAACGAAAGACTTGAAAGAAAACGTTTAAAAGACTTAAAAGAACGAGAAAGATATCTCTTAGTTAGATCGTTTATCTATATTCTATTACACTAAAATTTTCTATTACGGGTCATATTCTTGATAAGTTTTTAACATAACTATATTATCAATGATTACTTCCTCTTAGTTCTTTTTAGGCCTTTTTTTTCTTTTACATTCTCTAAGTATTATTTTCCCACATCTTCTTATTTGGAGTGTCAGGTTGTCTCTTTTTAATATATATGAATCACCTAAACTTCGTCTCTCTTAATTTATCATTAATACCAGTCACCTTTAATATGTATCTTACCAATACATTCTTTAACTTTATCTCTTATAAGAACGTTATACATCCAATGGATCATCTTCAATTATGTCACTATTAGCTTATGGTAATGTGCTTGTTTGATGGGTCAACATTTCGTCCCATGAAACATGGTCAACTTAATCACTAAAAGATAAAATTTACCTTTGAGTTTGAATGATATCTTTTATCAAATATGGGTAAATTTAGAATGTTAATTTTAAGGGTAATTTTATATCCTTTGTCAAAATTAGAGAAACTATTTGAAGTTTTTTTTCAAATATTATTAATAGTAAAAAGGTAACTCTCTTATTTAAATAATATAGACTCACCAAATCATCTAAATTTAAAGTTAGAGTATATGAATTGAAAAAAATTAGAGTAACTTGATAAAAGTTTTAATTCAAATAACTTAAAAACACTTAAGATAAAATTTTAAGGTTTAAAATGGACTTTATTCTGATTAAAGAACAAGCAATTACAAACTCAAAATGAAAATTAACAACTACAAGTTTAACGGTGTTAGCCGAAAGCACACACCGTTAGATTTGTTTGTACATTTTTTCTTTTTGTTGATTGCCACCAACATGTCGGTCTTTGATTGAAATATAATTGTCATGAGCTTTTCCTCTTGACTTCCTTTCTTATGTCGGTTCTTGGTCCTTTTTATTCTGCCACTAATTTGCAAATTAAAATTGTAAATGAACAATAATTTTTTAATGAGCTTCGAGGACACTTCTTATTGCTATAATGCCAAAATATATGCTTTTATCTTTTTTTAAAAAAAATAACAATTATTTTTAAAGTTAAATAATATATTTATTTGTTGGCCAACTTATTCTATTTCTTGAAGGTAAACTCAGGTAATGTTTAGTATTGTTTTGTATTTACAATGATTTAGAAAGTTATATCATACCTTTTTTTTTAGATTTTGTCTATCATGATCTTCTATAATTATTTGAGAAAAGAAGAAAATAGGAATTGTTTCTTAATATTTTTAAAAAAATTTAAATTAGTTCTTATCATTATTTATAGGATTACATTATACCCTAAAGCTTTAAAATGGGAAGGGTTAATTACTAAAAAAAGGTTAAACTTTGGTCAAATTTTCAATTACCCGAACATTAAAAAGTAACAATAAAATGCTCAAATTTTCAAATTTTTTCAATTCTAGCCCAACGTTAGTCTCACAGTTATCCTTGCTGACGTTATACTGTCACGTGTCATAGAACCCTCATTAATCAGAAACGTCGACGTAATAGCATAAGTCAATCTAATTTTTGAAACGATGTCATTTCATTATAAAACTAAAACGACATTGTTTCAACAATTGAACAACACACTTTGTCGTTCTCAATCTTTAACCTAAATCCTTAAGTTTTATTTCACTTATGCACGAAATCACGCTCACCACTCATTCTCAATCTGTGAAGCCCACTCTAGCTTGCCTCCAGGCACATCAGCCAAGTACAACATATTAATCCCCACCTCAAAAATCAAAGCAGGTTCCAATGATGCAGCCAAGAATGGTGCTAGATGTGTGACAACATCTGAAACGCCTATAATCCCCTCTTTCCTTAGAGAGGTTCTTGATCACCTCTATCTTCCCAGAAGCCACTGCTTTAACTATATATACAATCGAAAATATTGTTGCCCGGAAGCTTTCTCCTGGTAAAACCAATGATCTTGACATGCTCCTCTTGTTTCGCACAAAATCCACCATTGAAGAAACCTAATTGTACCTAATGGCTAAAGAATTCTCACTATCAACTAACTTATCCCCAGCTAGCCTACTCATCCTCTTTAAATCAAACTCCTGAAGTAATCTTCCAACTAACTCAATCACCACCTTTGAAACAACATCAAACCTATCCAACATGTTTTGTCTGATCCGAGTCCACGAATCTAAGACCTTGTCCAACAAATTAACGTTGTTCTCATAAAGAGCAACGACATCATCTCACACCAAAATGCATCATAATGTTTCAGTAATAAAAAACAACAAATAATCGCTTAGAGAATCGAAACAGGTGGAGATTTCAACAATGGAATCGATGATCAACTTAGAAAGAGCGTAGTATGGTATGGCTGCGAGAATAAAAATGGTGACGACGATGACACGGGGATCGGGGAAGTGGAGATCAGAGCGAATGTTAATGCAAACATTGTCCCAGCGATCATTAGTGAGACGAGTTGATTGAATTAAGTCAAAAGCAAGCTTTTTGCATACAACAGAGGCCAATTGGGCAGCGATTTCTTCGACGACTGTCTTCATTTAGGTTAAAGATTGAGAACGACGGGGTATGTTATTCATTTGTTGAAACAACGTTGTCTCAGTTTTACAATGAAATGACGTCGTTTCAATAATCAGACTGACTTATGTTAATTACACTAACGCGTCTGATTAATAAAGGTGTTAATAGGGCCACATTAGCAAAGATAACGATGAGACTAACGTCAGGCTATAATTGAAAAAAATTAAAAGTTTAGGTATTTATTGCTACTTTTTAAAGTTTGAACTATAATTGAAAAATTAAAAAAATTGAGCTTTTTTTGGTAACTAACCCAAATAAGAATAATAACATCTTAAATCATAATGGAGTAAAGTTTTTCATAATTTTTAGTATACAATAATAACAACAATATTTAGTATAAATTCCGCTAACATGCAATACCTGGAGAGATCTAATAGTATGCAACCTTACTCCTAGCTAGTTGAAAGACCGTTTTCAAAATTTGTTTGAATATATGAGTTCTAAATTTTGTTTATATCATATCACAACTATGCAATTTTAACTTAATATAATGTAAAACATGATTTTTTAAATATTAATTAAATATGTAATTTTCATTTTAATGTTACACAAAAGATTTAATTAAACTCACACTATTATATTTATTGCTATTTTTAAGACTCCAAGAGTAGTTAAATTATGATGTAAATAGTATTATTGTAGTAAAGTTATAGTGTAAAACAATAAAGTAGTATTAAAAAACAATAAAATTTTAATTAAACTTTTTACAAAATGTCAAGATACAAATTTTACCCTATACTAGTGAAAATTATCAAATCTAACTTAATGGCATTTTACTATTTTTATAGATTTAACCCTTGTAAGAATATTAGAAGAACTAGTCTTGGAATCTTTAAAGGTGTGCCGGTTAAGAGATGCCAAACGATTAGACGGCTTAATTGGTGGGATCGAAATCCTTAAAATGGTATGATTGTATAGAGTAGTGAAACGAATCCTTAAACTGCAATGAGTACGAGATGGTCGACCCATGACAAAAAGAACATAAAACTTAGGACAAACAAAGAATTACGAAGATCAATGGTTTTAGAAACTTAGGCCAATCAGGTTCACACACGTTGCCAAATTTAGGTCTCCCCAACAACTCAAATCTAGTTGGTGCGGTCTAGTCACAATCCCTTAACATCCACTCTTTCTTGTTCAGTTAACCCTTTTCATCAACAATATTACAGCTGCTCTAGTTCTATGAAAGCAATAGAGTCCTAATCTCATTTTATTTTATATAAGTAAATTTTAAAAGACTTAGAGAATAAAATTTTAAGTACAAAAATGCTAAAGAGTGTTAAAATAATATTTAAATTAAAGAGGTTATCTGATTTAAGAAAAATAAAATACTGAGAGAATTTGAAAAAATAATAAAGTTCGTATTTTTAACGAATAAAAAATTCAACTGGCTCTGTCGGTTCAATCTTAAAAATTTTGAACTTTTTGATTTTTCGATTCGATTTGTCAATTTTTATAAATTAGTCAGTTTTTATAAATCAAAATAAGACAATTAATTTTCATTTAACAATCTTTTTAATTAAATTTTAAATTCTTCGATTAATAAGAACAATCACTTTCAATCATATTTTAAATTCTTCAATTTTAATCAGTCTTTAACTAATTTTATAGCAGTTTAATATCGATTGAACCTTTTAAATTTTAAACCTCTTGTCTCATTAGTTATTATTGGTGTATTTATATTATTTCGAATATAACTCTTTGGAATAGTATTTTTTAATGTCTATAAATTCTAATAATTATGACTTTATCAACATAAAAAGATAAATAAAAGAATGAAATAATTATATATAATTTATTATTATTATTATTATTATTATTATTATTATTATTATTATTATTATATTAATTTTTCCAACTAATTTTAAACATTTTTAAAATTAAATAAGATTATATGTACATCAAAAGTTAAAAAGCGTCGAAAGTTGAAATATCACAAGCTAAATTGACAGATGAACGTTAGAAACAAAAAGTACACTTAGAAGTTAACAGTATTGAGAGAACAAAGAAGGAATGTCTTGAGAGTAACTTGTGATTAAGACAGAAGAACTGGTCTAATCTTGAGTTTACTCTCTAATTAATCACTAATCACAATTAGTACATATTTACCCGGCTCACGCTAGATTCCCTGTTTGGCCAGACTAATCCCCAGTGCTTAGTACTATAATTAACCGTAATCCCTCACTAATTACATTGCGATTTATTTATATCCCAGACACTCTCAACTCACTCTACATGATTTCGTCTTCGTGGCGTTTTAGGAGCTGAGACTTAAACGGCGTCGTAATGCTGGATCTTAACTTGAGCATGCTTTCCGGTGAGTCCACCACCGCCGGTGAGAGGAAAAGGAAGCTTCTCGAGGTTTTAAGCTACCAAATGGAGAGTTCCGGAAGCCTCAATTCCTCCTCCATAGTCAATGCTGCTGCTGCCGCCGACGAGGACTCCTGTTCTAACGCGGAAGCTTTCAGGTACAGCTGTAGTAGCTTGAGCAAGGAGCTCGGAGGAAGCGTTGTCGGTGATCGGACTATCGAGCTTTTTCCGGTGGACGTGGAGCGCTCTCGGCGTTTGGATCTTGGGTGCAAGGAGGTGGAGTACGATGGCGGTGCGGAGCAGAGGATTGTGGGTCAGAGGCCTCAGGTTAAGAAGAGTCGGCGTGGACCAAGGTCTAAGAGCTCACAGTATCGTGGCGTTACGTTTTATCGGCGAACTGGTCGCTGGGAATCGCATATATGGTTAGTTGATCATTAGTTCTTGAATTTTCTTTCTTCTTCACTTTTTTTGTAGAGTACTTTGAATTTCATCCATGAAGGTTGTTTTTTGGTGTTAAGTTTGAACGTGTATCGTTTTTTGTGCAGGGACTGTGGGAAGCAGGTGTACTTGGGTAAGCATAGAAGAGTAAATGTTTTAAGTTCTAGCTATCTCTTCACTGATTGGAGATCAACGTTAAATCTTTGTATCTGAGCTAGTTTTTTGTTTTACTGTTCTTTTGTGATTCCAGGAGGGTTTGACACAGCTCTTGCTGCTGCTAGGTAATCATGAGAGGACATCAGATTATAATCTGTTGTTTAGTTCATGAGGAGACTTGATGGTTTCATGGGTTTTGGGTTTCAGGGCATATGATCGAGCAGCGATAAAGTTTCGTGGGGTTGATGCAGATATCAACTTTGATGCGAGTTATTACGAGGATGATATTAAGCAGGTGAGTTTTTGATTCATGTTTTACTTTTTTGTTTGTTTTCGTAGATGCTATGGTAAGGATCCTTGTCTGTTTTGATTTTGTTATCAATGGATGTTGGGTCTGATTGGATTCAGATGAGTAATTTTACCAAGGAAGAATTTGTGCATAATCTTCGGCGGCAGAGCACGGGGTTTTCGAGGGGAAGCTCGAAATATAGAGGAGTGACGCTGCATAAATGTGGCAGATGGGAGGCTCGTATGGGGCAGTTTCTTGGCAAGAAGTGAGATTTTTCTTCTCTATGTTTATGGCGTGATCATTTGTCTCTTTTCAATTTCTGAACATATAGTTTTGTCCTCATTGAGATTGTCATCTACAATGCTGTCCCTAAGATTGTGTTTCACTCCTAAGCTGTATGCTGTTTTGTCCCTTATATTGTGTTTCACTCCCAATATATGCCATTTTGTCATGTAGTAGGAAAATGAACTAAAAACATGAGAGTTGGATACATGTTCTAATGATTTTTACTGGTGGCATTCATTTGTTTCCTGCAGGTATATCTATCTTGGGCTATTTGATACTGAGATAGAGGCTGCAAGGTCCTACCGATCCTGAATTGGATCTTTTTATGAATAAAGTCTTCAGTTTTCTTAATCAGATGCTTAATTTCAATTGGACGTTGCTTTTCGTTTATTAGCAGGGCATATGACAAAGCTGCCATCAAATGCAATGGAAGCGAAGCAGTCACCAACTTTAAGCCAAGCTCTTATGAAGAGGAGATTCTATCTGAGGCCAATAGTAGAGGTTTACTACCAGTCTCTTTGTCAGGAATTCTTAATTAATCAACTGGATTTAGAGTACACCAATAACTTAATCTTGATGCAGATGTCACCCAAAATCTCAATCTGAACTTGGGGATTGCACCACGTGATATATATCATGGTGCAAAGATGAACAGCAACCTAGAGACGTTTCCGCTTGAAAGTGGCTGGCATGACGTTTCTGGGAGGGCGCCAACGGTAATAATGAAATCAAATTATGATATTTTGCTAAGTTCCTCGGCGATCCCCCTTGATATTTTGAGCGAGCTTCCTTGATATTTCAATTTTAGCTCACCTAAGTATAGTGGCCATGGTCTTAGGTTGGTTCACTTTATTGTGCCCTTTCAGATTCTGAGCTTTGCACCAACGATTAATAATCAGTTGCTGCATAGCCCTTCAATCGCATCAGATCATCCTCCTACATGGACTGGTATAAGTTCCAGTATCTGTCCTATCTATAAGGTAGTGCCCTCTTGTACTACTTTTCACACCTGAATCTACTTGTCTTTTTATTAAGAAACGATCATTCTATTTGATTAAGTTTTCCAAAGCTCTGTATTGAACACGAATATAGCACAGATTTGGATTTTTATGTTGAGAACTAAAATTCCACCAACTATTCTTTTCCACAGAAAAGAGCAAAAGAGAAGAGTATGGAAGTAGATTTGTTGACAAAATGGGCATGGCAAAGCCAAGGGTTCTCGAATCAACGGCCTCTCTTCTCTACTGCAGTATCATCAGGATTCGCTTCTTCAACAATTACAGCACCTTCAGCTGCAGCTTGTCAACTTCATCTTCCTAAGTCTACATGACATCTTTTTGGCTTCAACAACCAATCACTAACCCCATTTCCCTTTTCTTCTTGAAGCTTCAAGGTCTTAAATACGTAATTTAAGGTATAGTAGCCAGAACTCAAGAATCAAGACACCTTGGGCTAGGCAACTAGGCATACACAGAAACAGTCATTGACTTCTAATCAGATTCACACGTACACCTCCACTTCTCTCCAAAGTATTGTTATTTGCAGCTTTCATCCTAAAGCTTATAGCTTGGAGAACTTGGACCCAGATGGCATGATCACGGAGAACTAATGGTCATCTGCATTAATCGCAAGTCATTTCCTGTCATGGGTCCCCTCTTTTTCCTCGGCTTTATGCAAACGCCGCATTCCTCGGCTTTGCATTGGGACAGCACACTCTGCAAAGATTGAAAAGAGGAAGTCCTAACCCTATCTCTTCTGTATCAGCAACCATGAACAGCATGTTGTACCTATTTCTACAGTAACAGTAGTAGCATCCTGTTACCACTTGTGACCTTCGTAAGGTCACAAGGGGCCTCTTTCCACGTTGGGTTTTGGACAATGCATTATTATTGATCAGTTCAATGCTCATCTTGGACATCGATCTACCTCCATTTTGTCTGGTCTTCTAAGGTTTCTTCTGTTTCAGTCTCGGGCTGGCGCCACTGCCCACTTTTTACAGCTTTCCCTATAAAAGGGAAAAGCATAGGCACGAGTTTGCTGGGAATGGCTTCTGTGGAATCTAATTTAATACTAAAACTCTAAATTCCTTCATTTTTTTACAAATTACAATCCATTTATTTCATTTTAGTCGTATTTATTGGAAATTCATAAACAATGCACAACTCCCTAATCAAAAAGTGGGTGGATAAGGAATCTTAATAATCTCGGGTTTCAATCATATATTAATTAAATATAAGTAAAAAAAATCATTACCATTCGTTGATATCAAACAGTGGTATAGTTGTTAATTTTTATAATCTCATTCTTAATACTTTATGTTAAATACGCATAATTTGTAATTTTATTTTTAATTATTATTGTTTATTCTCATTCTCTGTTTTTATCCCATTTTTTATTACTAAATACCAAATTAGGCATTAGTTTTAATTGATAGTTGGTCTTTCAAAATAGGCAGTGTCACTAACGCCGACACTTCCTACCCGCACACGTGGCCGCATGCTTTTAAGCCCTATATCTTGCAGGCTTCGGTCTTGGCCTTGTACCAAAATACACGTCGAGTGTTTTCACCTTTTTTTGATGATTGGACTAAAGAGTAGTATGTCGGTATGTGGTGGCTGACAAGGACTTGGATTGATGGATCGCTACTAGTTGATAATTTGCATAAATGATTATTTATATATTTGAAATTGTTATTTTGATAATTGCTGAAATATAAAAATAGATGTTTAATTGATATGATTTCTGTTGAAAAGATATAAAATAAATAAAAAATTTATTAATTTAATAAACTATTAATTGTTATATAAATAATTTAAAAATATATTATTAGTCATATAAATTTAAAATTATAAATAATAAAATATTGAATTAAAATAAGATAATATAAATAAAATAAATTTAATAAATAAATTATTTAATAAAAATATATTATTAATCGTATAAATTTAAAATTATAAATAATAAAATATTAAATTTAAAAAGAAAAATATAAATTTAATAAATTTAATATTTCATAAAAATATTGTTAGTTATATAAATTTAAATTGTAAATAAGAAAATATTAAATTAAAGTAAGAAATAACGAAGAAGAGATACGTTGGACTTGTTTTCTATTAATTGAGGGTATGATGAAAAATAATAATTATTAGAAGATTATTAATAAAAAGTAAAATTTCTACTGCATAAATACTTTTTTACTGTAACTCTCTTTCTACTTATCAATTTATACAGTGGCATCGCAATTTCTTCTAACCTCCGATTTTTTGCCTGCAGATCTGAACATGTGATTACGTTTGAAAATTCGGTAGATAAATACTTATCTTCATCTTACCGCAGATCCAAATATAACTAAAAGCTATCACGCAAGTTACTAGTTACAAATTACTGGCTTGTTGTGGGGACAAATCCTTTGTTTTAATTGTGATATTTTTGTTTTAGTTACTTTTTTTTATTATATCCCATTAAATCTTATTTATATATTTATGAAGATAAAATATTCAATGTGTAATGGGTCATTGACAAAAGCTATCCAGCAAGTTACCAATTACTATCTTATTGTGGGGACATATTTTCTATTTTAATTATACTCTTCTTATCATGTTATATTAAATTTCTACATATTTATGTGAATTCTATATAAATATGTAAATGAAATCTAATGGAACAGAATTAAAACACAATAATTAAAACATACGATTTCATATGGACTTAAATTAAAATATAATTGAGAAAATATTAAAGGTGATAATTTTTAAGGACATTAAAATCTAAATAAAAATAAGATTGATGAAGTCTTAATTATGCTATAGAATTAATTATAGTTAAAGTTTATACAATTGATGACCCTCCTTTCACACTCACAAAGCCAAGAGGTTTGTGCATTGAGATTTGTTCTTTTATAATTATAATATTTATCACATTTTATGTTCATTTTATACCTTGAATTATAAATATATCTTAAATTATAAATAAATAAAGATATATTTATAATTCAAGGTATAAATATTAAACATGCTGAGTGCTTTATTCTCTGTTCTTTGTTGAACTTCATATTTATCAAATATTTAGTTTTAAAATATTTTAAAATACTTTATGAATGAACTTAATTCTTTATTCTTCTTAATTAATTAATTATTTTTACCCAGATTATTTATTTATTTATTTTCTAAATTTTCAATCTTTTCATATAGGATTTTTTCTTAATTGGGTTCACATCATTCCTTATGTCTAACTTCCATGTCCAAATCTAAATATATAAATGCTTAATGGCTAGAAAATGGAAAGCTACATCATACCAATGGACCACAACATCATGTGAGAGCCAAGAACTCAACAGAACATATGCTTTAGCTTTTAGATCGGAGCAAGTCATATGAGCAAGATTTATTATTCTTGTTACCAAGCAAACGACGACGTATAAGTGAAAGATCCACAAGAAACGTGTTACTAATATAAAAACGGAGAAAATAACCAACGGTGTTGATAAACCTCGTTGTCTCATCTCGGTCGTCTCCTATCTCCTCTCTTCTCCAGCGTCCGATTCCTTCTCGAAGTCTTCTGATTCTCTCGCGCGCTTTTTTTTTTTTTTTTTGTTCTTTAACAAACTCTCCACTCAGGTAACGTACACTGATTCACACACGCGCGAGTCCTTTACTCTCCTCACTCTCCCTCTCTTGCTCTATCCCCACTCCCATGTTTCATGGCGTTGACCGGTAGTTATTGTTTTGACCTAGGGTTTACGTGGCGGCGATGGCAACGGAGGCACCGGCCAGCCCCGAGAGCGGGGACCATAGTCCTCGCTCGAATTCCAACGTTCGGGAACAGGATAGGTATTTACCGATCGCTAATATTAGTCGGATCATGAAGAAAGGTCTTCCTGCCAATGGTAAGATCGCTAAGGACGCGAAAGAGACCGTTCAAGAGTGTGTTTCTGAGTTCATTAGCTTCATCACCAGCGAGTATGATTTCTGTGATTTTTTTTCCTAAGTTCTGTATCGTTCGTTAGATTAGGGATATTAGCTAGTTTGTTTTGCTCCTTTTTTAATGATTAATTGTCGTTTTAGAGCAAGCGACAAGTGCCAGAGAGAGAAGAGGAAGACGATCAATGGTGATGATTTACTGTGGGCCATGGCTACGTTAGGGTTTGAGGATTACATCGATCCACTTAAGGTTTACCTAAGTCGTTATAGAGAGGTAGCTTCTTTTGGTTACATGTTTCTGTCGTTCTACTCATTTTAAAACGGGCAAAATTGCTGAAGAGAAGTTGCTTTCTGCAACTAAAATGTTGGACATTTAAATTTCCCGATGCAAGATTGCCTTTTTATATCCTTCTGTCTAATTTTTTATCTCCATGAGATCTATGTAACCGATTCGGTGCTTTTGTTTTGTTGGTCTTGTGGATCGATGGATGATGTAGATGGAGGTATGCAGATTCTCTCTTCAGCATGCATGCCAGTGACTCTAGTTTTGTTATTTTTTCGTGAACGTTTAACAATTGGGATGTGATGCTAATAGGGTGATGCGAAGGGATCAGCTAAGAACGGAGATTCATCAAACAAAAGGGATGCTATGCCGAGTTCAAATGTTCAGGTCAATTGGATTTTTTATCTCATTTCACCGTTATGATTAATTTTTCACCATCATTTGAGTTGCCAATATGGTAGATTCATAATTATCAATCTTAGCAAATGGAATCATTCGGCTAACGTGTGGCAATTATACATTGCAGATTTCTCACCAGGGCTCGTTCTGTTGATTACACAACTTATAATCAAGTATTTCTGAGACATTTTTCTATGCAAATTCATAATATTCTAATCTGTGTCTCTTCTATCTAATCCTAAGTATATGGAAAAAAAAATTTCAGTTTAAGGGGAAGACATTAATATTACATGAGTTATCTTGCAATAAAGATTTGACATATGTGTGATATGGTCAAAAAAATGCAATAAAATAAAGATTTTGCTAATTGAATCTTCTTACTACCTTTTATGTGAAGTTCCAAATAGATAATTAGAGGCTGTCGAGGGAATTATCATGGGAAATGTGCAATAAGTTGGGTGCACTAACTTCTACATTACCATTCAGTTGCTTAACAGACTATCATAATTTGTAGTTATTGCAATGAATTTAGGCTGTCATCTTGCACAGCGTCCTGCTTTGTAATTTCTGTATCAGCTCATCCTTTCTGGCATAGATGCATGTTTGAATCAAACTTACTACAGCATATGAATATATGTATTGGATTCATTTAGTTCCTGCACTGTAACTGAGATAGGAGCTTCAACACACAGTTACTGTCTCTGTGCAAGATTTAAAACTTAGACGACAATCAGTAAAAGTTTAAACCATATTATGGTAGTTATTCACATAGCGATGGGGCAATGTGTTTCTCTTATTCCATGATTACACTCTTTCTAAGATAAAGCACACGTCGATATTATTACAAATTTACTGACCAACATTTCAGCACTCTGCTACAGCCTTCTTCATCATAGTTCATTGCCATCCTTGCGATTTACACTTCTCTTCCACCTATGCTATTATACCCTGTCATCATCTTCCTTCCCTGCTCTTATCATGGTGGTTATTGCTACCACCGTACAATTTATACCACTTGCTCTTTCTAGCTTGGAGTGAATCATGGCAAACAAGCAAGTGAAACTGCTTTGAAGCAAATAAAACTTGACATGACTAGGATGCATGGAAGTCTGAGGTTTTGAAATTCTATTGGAATTTGTTTTGTACATGTTAGCTCTCATGGAGTATATTTGCAATTTAAATCTTGTTAGTCGCATGCTATACTCAAGCACTTGTGTCTTCATTCAGTTTGTTAATGAACAATTGAGTCATGTATTTTTTTTTAATACATAAATTGTTTGCTCTTACTGGATACTTGCCTATAGGAGGAAGTAGGTTTCTTCCTGGATGATTAATTCCATTTTGTTCTCTGCCTTATTGATCTGCTTGCAGAACTAAAAGTATGGGTAGCCTCAGGCCTAGCATTTGATGGTTCCTATGAGGGACAGAGTAGACCACTGCTTTTCTACCAATTCCATTATTTGGTATTTATTCAATATTCAGTGGGTACCGCAATTAATGTATTATAAGCATTTATCTACTGCAGAAGCTGACATCTTGGTGCCTATTGGTTCTCATGCGTCCAAAGTTATACTGAAGGTCTGTATAATTAGGTTGTCATTTGTGGTAGAAGAGTCTGTGATGAATCAACCAGGAAACTTAATATTTGATTATTTGCACAATTTTTCTTCATATATTGTCGGATAATGAAGGATGAGTGGACCATAGAAAATTTGTTTCCCCTCTATATACTGCATAGTTTCAATCGCTTCATAAATTTATATTGGTGATATTAATATTCGGATTGGTTGATTGTACCTATTTACCGCCTTCCAAGTAGAATGACTTTGATTGGTAGATTGCAATATCTCACCAGCATCCAATTAGTGAGTGATCGCTTACAGCCAGATTATTAGTAGTTCAATAAGGCCATTTCAGGTTTTATCATGATGTTTGGAGATATTATCTTTTCTGCTTTCATAATTTTGAAGACTTTTGGCTCATCCTCAAAATTTCCTCTCCCCATGTATTTCAATATCCTGTGCATGATGGATTTGCGTTAGAGAACAAATGGACAATTCGATATGAAACAGGGGCCTGATTGTTAGTTACAACAAAACAATCTGCTATCAATGTTGCATCAGAGAACAAATGGACAATTAGATATGAAACAGCGGCCTGATTGTTAGTTACAACTAAACAATCTGCTATGAATGCGACCATCGATTTCTGCAACTTCTACTCTACTTCACTTTACTAGTTAATCACGGGGACCGTGTGCATGCTTACAGGCATTAGTTCTCTGCCAGAAAAAGCTCCTTTGGCGTGATCTCTTTCTTTCTACCGAGAGAGGGGTGATGATATCTAAATTTAAGGCAGAAGGTAAATTTTCTAAGCTGAAGCATGATTTTACATCTCTTAATACAAAGCTTGAACTTGATTATTTGGTGGGGTCAATTCTACAGTAATGCCTTGCTTTTTATTTATGCTGCCCTTCTTTTGTGGTAAAGTCATAGACTTTGTTTGATCAGGTTAGCAAGTGTTCGGAGTCTTAAGTTCCAAGTGTCGGCATTTGCAATTTAGTGGTTGACTACTAATGAAGAAAGAATCTTTCTTCTTGTATGATTGAGGGGACTAGCAAATGAGAATAAATGGTCAAAGACTAATTCAAAAGACAAAGGTGAAAAAGCCAAGCATATTAACGTGAAAGACTATGAAAAAATTACAATTATAGAAAGTTAACCTCAACAGTAATATTCTGCCTAGACAATTATATCCCATGTGTCACAGTTTTGAAGTTTGTCTTTGTAGTAGGGTTTTGTTTTGTCATCTTTCTAGGTTTTTGAACTTCAAACAATTAGGATTAAAAGAGAAAAAACTTACACGGAATCACCTATTTTTTTCTCGTATACTATTTTTAATAAATATTAATAAATTTTACCATAGAAGTGCTAAATTAGTATATATTTAAATTAAGTTAATATATATTTAAACATAAATTATAAAAATAAAAAGAAACCAAACATAAAAATTAGAAAATCAGCAAAACAGAAACTCTCTAAATTTAAAATAAAAAATAAAAACCAAAACCATCGTACGGAGTCCGGAGCATTGATTGAATTGCAGAAAAATTTGACGGTATCTTGCCGATGGAGCAAAAGAAAATGTGACGGCAGTTCCCATCGCAGGAGAACGTGGACGTTACGTTTTCTGTTTTGCTTGTCATTGTCAAATGTAAAAGTTGGCAATTATTATTGAACCCACCATTTAATATTATAAATAAACCCTCTTTCTTTGAAACTTGATGACAAGCAGGCAACCCTGTTCCCATACTGAATATGGATTAAGGGCCTGAGTTTTTGTAAGTAAACTTAACATATTTTTATCGTTTTTGAAGAAATTTTATAATAGAATAGAAATTGAGAGTTTTACTTTACGTTTTATTTTATTTTAAATAGTAAAAATAAAAATTATTTAATTTAAAAATTTAAGATGAAATGTAAACTAATAAATATGTATTACGTAATATACTTTTAATAAATTTTTGTAATATTAATTATTTCTCCTTATTTTAATAAAAATCAATACATTTTTATATATTTATTAGTTTTTTTTAATACTAATTATTTATCCTTATCGTAAGTCCGTAATACCAATTATTTTTATAGAAATAAAAATATAAATAAATTATTTTTAAATATTAATAACGTAGAATAAGATATAATAAAAATTATTAAATAATAAATTTTTTATATAATTAATAATAAATTGTATATAATTAATAATAAAATAATAAAATTTTTATTTGTTTAAAATATAATATATAAAAAATTATTTGTCACTGTTAGAAATATTTTTTTATATATTTTATATTTTAAAGTTATAACTGTGACTTTTTAATTGAACATAATCTCTTTTTTTAAAAACATAACGTTAAAACTTTTATAACAACTATTTTAATGTAAGGAATATAATAGTCATTTATTATAAGTTATATTTCATTTCATCTTTTCCAAACAACTTTTCACTATTTTCCATTTCATTTTATTATAAACCGTTTCGTTCTATTCCTTTACATTATATTCTATTCTATTAATTAACATTCAACCAGATAAACCCTAACGAAACAAAAAAAATGAAATGTCAAACTTATTCGCTGGATTTAGACTCCTAAGACTAGGTAAATGCTTGAGGGGACAATCTAATATTTTCAATATTATCCTCTATACATGTTAGATGAATCTATAAACATCGTATGATAATGCATAATTGTAAATTTCCTCTTCAATTCAAACGCTATCACACAAGAATATTTAGCATTCAAATTAATGACATAATCACTTCTAAATCTTTTTCAACAAACCCAAGTTCTAAGTTTCAAAGACCTCTAATGTTAACTTATTGAAACTTTTGTGAAAATAAAAGAGAACGAAAGTCTCTTGAGTTCATATGATCGTTAAAAAAAACACACTTAGAAACTTGATTGATATCAAGAATCAAGACTGTTTTTGATATTTTATAACTTGTGGGTAAAGTGAAAAAAATTAAATAAATAGATAACATATATACTTTTATGATTAGTTATACAGAGAAAAAGAGATAGAAGAAGATAGTGAAATTTAATAGTATTTTGTTATTAGTTAAAATGGGACAAACTGATTTTGAATCAAGTTGAATGTTTTCCAATCCGATTCGGTTCCGGGTTAGCTTGATAAAAAAATTGTTTCAAACCAATTTAAGGTTATGAAATTTTTACTTTTGTCCGAATCGTCAAGAACTGATTTAGTTTGAAACCGATTTTTTGCTAACCTTACTGTCAAGAGTGTACTATACCCTATTTTACTTCATTTTGTTCTTCATGAATGTCAAAAGTTGGTTCTATTTTATTCTTTATGAAAGTGAACCCTAGGTAAGTGCCATTTCTATACTTACCTAGGGTGAATCGAAGTTCTTGATAGATCCTTTTTAGACAACAATCTTCTTCTATGTGAACTAAGTGTTTTAACTTGAGGAGACAATTAGTATTATACTGTCATAAAATTAATTAAAATTAAATAAATTTTAAAAATTAAAATAAGATTGAAAAAATTATTTTTAATTTGAATTTTAATTAAAAATAAATATTAATAATAATAATAATTATTATTAAAACAAATAGAATCAAAATTTTAAAAATTGGTAAATTCATAATTATAATCGTAGCCCTTCTTACCACCAAGTCAATGATAAAGGATTGGCCTTTACGAAAGAGACTAAACACTTAAATCACCAATTAATATGCCTTAATTATATCAAGACTTAAGTATTGTTGGGCAAGTCTTTATATACCAGATTGTTATTTATATGAAATTTAAGTAACGAGTTATAAATATTATCCTACCATCTTTTTCTCATGACAATTAATTTAAGTGTGAAATTAAGTTAATTATTTTTTAATCAACTAAAAAATATAAATTAAAAATTGATCATGTTTGTAAATAATTGAATACGAATTTTGTTTCTATAATACAAAATTATGCATATACTCAAGTTACTTAAAAATTAATTAAAAATTATATCGAAATTGTAACTTTAATTTATAAAATAACAATAAATTTGTAAGGATTTAGTGATAATTTAAAGTTAATATGAAAAATAAAAAGAATAAAGGAGTTATACAAATCTTATATTTTTCATTATACTTCAAAATAATTATTTTGAAATTAGATAATATTATATTACATTGAAGTCCTGAGATTATGTTTGGTTGGAAGTTTATTAATGAAATGTAATATTATTTTATCGTTTCATACGAGAGTTTATAATAAAATAGAATAAAATAAGATGAAAAATGAGAGTTTCATATTACATCTCGTTTTATCATAAATAGTAAAAACAAAAAAACTCCGATTTGAGGGTTTAGGATAAAATGTAAAATGATAAACAATTTTAGATTATAATTTTTAATATTGAAGTTAAAAAATAAATATTAAATTAAACAAATAATTTATTATAATTATTAATTTAAATTTAATTTAATTAAACCCTTAAAAATACACACATGCAGAGAAACGTAGATATGTACACAAGCCTCTATAGCCCCCGTTATGATTATCATTTTGATCTCACCTCTTGTTTAATTTAACCTCTGTCGCTCTCTCCCGCATCGCCGTGAAGAGTAAGCCGAAGATAGAAAGAGAGAAAGAGAGCAAAAGAGAAAAATCCCTAAAACCAGAAAAAGAAGAATAGAAAAGATATAATTACAAGAATTTAAGTATTTAAGGTCTTCGATTGTGTTTCGAAGGCCGATTAAGCTTCAAGTAATCTACAATTGTTAGGTACTTCTTTTTGTGTATGGTTTAGTTATTCAGAGTTCTGTCAACTGATCATCGTTGTTTTCCTTCTTTTTTTTTCTTGATTTTTTTTGTTTGTTTGAAATGTTTGGGAAGATGATTTGTGTTGTGTTTGGTTTGAGCAAGTTGTTGTTTTTGAATTCTGTTGGCCTTTTTCTGGTCGGCTTTGTGTTTGATTGTTGACATAGCGTGGTTTCTAGAGATTTCTTTTGTTTTTGAGATGGACTCACGCTCGTAGACGTCAAAATCGTTGTAAAGATTCGATATCTGTGGTTCTTGTGATTGTTTTGAGTAAAGAGAGACGACAATGCTTACTTTGTTTTTGATGCAAAAGCTTTTTCAGGTTTCAATAGTGAATTCTGACTTAAACCTCTTTTGAAGTGTTGTGAACTGTATCTTTTTGTTGTGTTTGCTTTGTCTGATTTAATCTCTTGGGGCTGGTGTTAGTGAATATACGATAATGTTTATGTCATTTGGTGTACCTGATTGAGAGTTTTAAATTTGTATTCTGGTTAAAGTGCGTTTGGAAGGAAGACTGGATTAAATATCCAAGATAAGTGAAGGGAAATCAATGGAAAATCGTGGCCATAAACGGCCTGAAATGGTAGATGAATTGCCTGCTGATAAGAGGGCCTGTAATTCATTGGAGTTTCGACCAAGTTCTTCAAACTCATCCGTTCAAACCCACATAGATTCCAATGCTGATGTCCCTGACACAGAAACTCATAATACAGAGATGGACACCTCGTCCTCTGATTCTGCTTCCAGCCACTCAGAGGAGGAAGAACCTGAGAGAGAATCAGCTTATGAATCATGTGATTCAGAGGAAGCAGACCGGAGACGGAGATACTTGGAGAATTTTCATAGGCACAAATCCAGTGAACATGGCAGATTGATGAGAGCTTTATCTAATTTAAGTGAAGAGAGTGAGCCTTCTGAGCAGTTAGCTGCACTCACAGAGTTGTGTGAAGTTCTGGCTTTTTGTTCAGAAGACTCCTTGTCCAATGTGATGGCAGACTCTTTATCCCCAGTTCTTGTTAGGCTTGCAAGGCACGAAAACAACCCAGATATAATGCTTCTTGCTATAAGGGCTTTAACTTATCTTTGTGATGTTTTTCCTCGAGCATCTGCTTTTCTTGTTCGACATGATGCAATTCCTGCCCTTTGCGAAAGATTAATGGCCATTGAGTATTTGGATGTAGCGGAACAGGTAGAGTTTGAAATGCATTCAGCAGTTGCTTAATGGACAAAATTTAATCGATCTCTTAACACAGAGGAGAGCTTATTTATGGTACTTATTGAGGCTTGCTCTTTGATCTTCATCTAGTGTTTTCAAGCACTGGAGAAAATATCTCGCGACCAGCCACTACCGTGTTTGCAGGCAGGGGCAATTATGGCTGTCCTACAATTTATAGACTTTTTCTCGACCAGTGTACAAGTAAGTTAGTGTGCAGCTTATCACAAATATCCATTCTTTCCATTTATTTATTGCATTTAGTTTATCATATCATTCTTGTGGGGGAATAAAAATAATCTTAGATTTACCCCTGGTCTCCTTCAGAGGGTTGCTCTTCAGATTGTGGTTAATATGTGCAAGAAACTACCAACTGAATGCTCTTCACATTTCATGGAAGCTGTTCCAATATTATGCAATCTTCTTCAGTACGAGGATAGACAGGTATCAATTGTTTAGCGTGTCTTTTATATGACTACTTTCACGAAACTATAATTGCAAACATTTCTTTTTGATGACCTCATGATATATTGTGTGAATTTCTCAGCTTGTTGAAAATGTAGCTACATGCTTCATCAAAGTAGCAGAACGAGTCAATCACTCTTCTGACATGTTGGATGAGCTCTGTAAACATGGATTGATAAATCAAGCTACGCATCTGTTAAACTTGAATAGCCGTACCACTCTGTCACAGCCAATTTACAATGTATGTTTATTGAGCTTACTGACATTTTCGAGATATACAAACATATTTGCTTCTAACAAATTATATTATCTTTGACAGGGTTTGATTGGGTTACTTACCAAACTTGCTTCTGGCTCAACTGTTGCTTTTAGAACTCTATACGAGCTCAATATTAGTAGCATTTTGAAGGACATTTTAGCTGCTTATGACCTTTCACATGGAGTGTCGTCTCCAATTGCACTTGATGGACAGGGAAATCAGGTTAGTATCAGTAACTTTATATAACTTCAAGCATAGAGGAGTTAAAAATTGAAGAATTTACTATTATGTGTTTTGATGGTGTCTAAGGGTTGACGGTGAGGAATGTTGGTGGGCAAGATAATGTTGTAGTTCCATTTTCATTTTTATGTTGGATTGCTTATTCTTTTCTGTTGTTCATTTCCAGGTCAAGGAGATCATTCTCTTTGTTATTCAGCTATTTATTCTTGCTATTTTTGCTTTGACTTCCCTTTTGAACAATATCCAAATTCTTCTATTTCTAGATAATTGAAATGGTTTGTCACTGCATTTCTTTCTGTTCTCTTAGGTACTTGAAGTCTTGAAGTTTCTAAATGAGCTTCTGCCTGCAGTTGCAAAAGATCAAGAAGTTCATGAAGTTTCGGATAGAGAGTCATTTTTAGTAAATTACTCTGATATTTTGCGTAACTTTGGATTGAATGTGCTGCCCATGTTGATCCAGGTTTTGCTATCTGAACGTATCATTGCATTGGCTCATGTGAATTCTTTCCCATTCCTCAGTAAATTTTCCTTTACATTCACACAGGTTGTTAATTCTGGTGCAAATTTATATGTTTGCTATGGGTGCCTCTCGGTTATATACAAGTTAGTTTATTTCAGCAAATCTGACATGCTCGTTGAATTGCTTAAGAGTGCAAACATTCCAAGGTGAATTGGGCATTCTTTTCTTTTAAAAGCTTTTAATTTTAAATGCCTTCATCCGTAGTTTATCTTTCTCCATGGATGTGACACAGTTTCTTGGCTGGGGTCTTCACTCGAAAGGATCACCATGTGCTAATGTTAGCCCTGCAAATTGCTGAAGTAATTCTTCAAAAGCTTTCAGATGTTTTCTTGAACTCTTTCATCAAGGAAGGTGTTTTTTTTGCCATAGATTCCCTGCTGACACCAGAAAAATCTTCGCATCTGATGTTCCCAGTTCTCAATGAAATACAGTTTCCATTTCACTCTAGTCAAAAGTCTGTGTCAAAGGTTGCTTTGAGATGCTTATGCTATGCTTTTGACAGCTATCAGTCTCCTCCAGCGTCAGAAGTGGGAATGTGCAAGCTTGAAAAGGATAGTGTTCAAAATCTTGCAAAGCATATAAGAAACAGTCACTTTACTCCTGTATTATGCAACTCTGACAAAGGATTCACCGATATCCTTCAAAAGCTCAGATCTCTTTCTACAGAATTGAGTGATTTGATGAATTCATCTTTACAAACTGGTGTTCCCAACAGTAATGAAGAAAAGTTCCACTGTTTATTACTTCAGATTATGTCAAAGCTTAATGGTGCAGAGCCTGTTTCCACGTTTGAATTTATTGAGAGTGGAATAGTGAAATCATTGGTAAAATATATTTCAAATGGGCAGTATATGAAGGAAAATGTGGATGTTAATGGGGTATTGGATCATCGCCTTGTTGTACAGAGAAGATTTGAGGTGTTTGCAAGGCTTTTTATGTCTTCTGACGTGACCGAAGAGTTGGCTATATCTGTTTTAATACGGAAACTACAAAGTGCACTATCTTCTTTGGAAAATTTCCCTGTCATTTTGAGTCATGGATACAAGCAAAAGAACTCATTTGCTGCTGTTCCTTATGGTCGTTCTGTATCTCATCCATGCGTAAGAGTTCGTTTTGTGAGGGAAGAAGGAGAGTCTTCCCTTGCTGACTATTCTGAAAATGCTTTGACTGTTGACCCCTTATCCTCTTTGGAGGCTATCGGGGGGTTTTTACTGCCTAAAGTTCTAGTGAAGAAAGACAAACGTATATTATGTGCGCCTAAATTCATACAACCAAGGGAAGGTGTGCAGTTAGAATTGCCTGCAGATGCAAACCTCAAACAGGGAGAAAATTCAGATCTTGTGGGCTCTGACAGAATGTCCATTGATTTGCCTGAGTTGCAGGTTGCTCCTATGCCTCAATCTTTGTAATCTGGTTTTTCTTTTATGCTTCTTTATTCAGTTCTTTTTTGTTGCACATTTGTTCTGTAGAATCTGCTCTGACTTGTTGCATTCTTTTGCAGGAAACTGTGGCTGACTTATCACAATCTTCACCTGAACAAGCTGCTAATTCAGGACAGGGAAATCCTGGCGAAACATTATTTTCAAATCCTACTATAGATGCTATAGATACTGTAAGCACATCTTACCTTCATTAATGCATTTTCCTGGGAATGTGTGAAATTGGCCCTCCGATGTAGGTCAACATGGGAAGGGGAATAGAGTGAGATGATGAGAAGAAGAAAGGAAAAGAAGGGAGAAGAATGAAAGATATAGGCACAAGTGGCTCCAGATGACCATATTTGTAATAAGAGTTATGGCCTAAGATGCTAGAAACAAGAAAGTTAAAAAAATAAAGTCTTATAAATATAAATTAAATGCAATCATTTATGCTCCATCTTTAACAAGTTTATACTTTGTGTAGTTTAAAGGTGGTAAATGTGTTTCTCAATTTTGATTGTTTTTCTTAATTCATATTTTTAGTTAAAATTCATGTTTTATGTTGTTTTCCCTGCCTTAACAAAGGTACTGTTAATGAAGTCTTAGGTTCTTGACTAGATAATCCTTGGTATATGTACGTCTTCTCCTTAGGTTCTGCTTATTGATTTGAGTGAAAATTTCCTGAATTTGACACTAGTGGTGCTTTCCTGCGCTCCAGGCTGATAGAGAGCATGTAATACAATCTCCATCTGGTGCAAACAATGGTGTAGCAACTGAGGTTTCTGCCTCATGTAGCAATGAAGAATCTTCCCCCAAACTATTGTTTTACCTAGAAGGACAACATTTGAAGCAGACTTCGACACTATATCAAGGAATTCTCCAGCACAAAGTCAAGCTGGAACATGAACTTGATGCTGGGGCAAAATTGTGGAGTCAAGTTTACACACTCACCTATAAAATGTATATGGAACCTAAAGATGATGAAAGTCCAGGATGCCTTGGTGTGGCTCAAAGTTCCTCATTTTCAGAAAAAACTGGGGCTTACATTTTATACTCATCTTTCCTTTCCAGCCTATTTGATTGTGAAGTAGCTTCTGGCTTGGATGAATCCAGTCCTACCTATGACATATTGTTTCTACTGAAAAGTTTAGAAGGTTTGAATAAGTTCAATTTTCAACTGATGTCCCATGAGAGAGTACATGCATTTGCAGAAGGTCTAGTTGATAACTTGGATAATTTGAGAGTAGTAGTTCGTTCTGTATCACAGAACGAATTTGTGAGCAGCAAATTGACTGAAAAGCTGGAGCAGCAGATGCGAGATTCTTTGGCTGTATCTACTGGGGGTTTACCTCTCTGGTGCAACCAGCTTATGGCTTCATGCCCTTTTCTATTTGGCTTTGAGGCTAGGTGTAAATACTACCGGTTATCAGCATTTGGTCCCCAACAAATATCTACACAGGCACCTCCTCATGATTATCCAGGTATCTTAAGAGATAGGCGACCGAATTCTGGCAGTGCATCCCGTAAGAAGTTCTTAGTTCACCGTGACAGAATTCTAGATTCTGCAGCCCAGATGATGGACCTTCATGCTCGTGTTAAAGTACCAGTTGAAGTAATGTATGAGGAAGAAGTTGGTACTGGTCTTGGTCCAACGTTGGAATTTTATACCCTGGTAAGCCATGAGTTTCAGAAATTTGGCTTGGGCATGTGGAGAGAGGACAATGTTTCAATTTCAACCCAGAAAAGCTTGCAGGATGAGGATTCTGGAATCATGATATCTGCTTTTGGACTTTTTCCTCGCCCCTGGCCATCTACATCAGATGCACCTGAAGATGCACAATTTTCTGAAGTTATAAAAAAGTTTGTCCTTTTGGGCCAGCTCGTGGCAAAGGCTCTTCAAGATGGAAGGGTCTTGGATCTGCCGTTTTCCAAAGCCTTCTATAGACTACTTCTTGAGCAGGTAGTCCTTGAACAATGAACTTGAGAACACAAGTAAAATTTTTATCAACCATTGATTAGGCATGCTCTGAATGTCTCTCTCATTTTTTCTTTGCACAGGAACTTAATTTGTATGACATTCAGTCATTTGATCCTGAGCTTGGTAGGACATTGACAGAATTTCAGGCTCTTGTCAAGAGGAGAAAGATTCTGGGATCTTCCTGTGGAGAAAATTCATATTCTATCCCTGATGCGTGCTTTAGGAATACTAGAATTGAGGATCTCACTCTCGACTTTACTCTTCCTGGATATCCTGATTATATCCTTTCTCATGATCAAGATCAAGATATTGTAAGTGATCTCTCAATTCCTTTTAACATGATAATCCTGGACTCCATTAACTAATTTTTTTTGCTTTTACTTAGGTGACTATGGATAACTTGGAAGAGTACCTTAGCCGTGTTGTGGATGCTACCATTCATACTGGAATTTCCAGACAAGTTGAAGCGTTCAAGTCTGGATTTAACCAGGTCTGACTTGCATACTTTTTAGTTGTTTTTTGATATGAGTGGTTCCCTGTGGCCTGACTTCTTTTTCTCTTATCAAGTTGGCCAATAGTTAAAAGGTTTTCCTACAATAAAGATAGTGGAGACACAAAAACTTCGTCGATGATATATTCCTAGTCTAGTGGTTTTTTGGTTTTTCTTTATCCAGTCTAGCGTGATGCTAGAATTCTTTGATTCTCCCCACTGCATTATAGAACTGGAGATTAATAGGCTTATTTCATGATATAGAGACTTAATCAGAGTTTCCTATGTACCTAATAACTGTACTCAATTTGTCAGTCTTGTTAATTTTTTTTGTTTGACAAGATCTTACTTTTTGTCATTATTTCAGGTTTTCCCAATTAAACATCTTCAGATTTTCACAGAGGAGGAAGTAGAGCATTTGCTTTGTGGACAACGTGATCTTTGGGCTGTAAGCATATCTGCAATTTGATTGATCAATCTTTGTTTTACGAAATTGACTGTAGTCATTAACTGACATTTTGAACTTTATGTCTCTTATAGTTTGATGAGCTGCTGGATCATATCAAGTTTGACCATGGATACACTGCTAGCAGTCTGCCAGTCAGCAATGTCTGTGTGCTTTCTGATTGAAATTAGTCACAGCTTTCATTTTGTTGGTCTTTGTGGGCACTCACTTTGTATTGAAATGCAGTTACTGGAAATTATTCAAGAGTTTAACAATAATGAGCGACGGGCATTTCTACAATTTGTGACTGGGGCACCTCGACTTCCTCCTGGAGGGTTAGCATCTCTGAATCCGAAATTGACAATTGTCAGGAAGGTTTGTGAGATTGGCACATCTTTGTCCTTCTCTACCTGTGCCTCGTTTATTTACAGCAATCTCAATCATCTTATGTTCGTTGTTCTTTACAGCATTTCAGCAACTCTGATGATGCGGACTTACCAAGTGTGATGACTTGTGCTAATTATCTAAAGTTGCCACCTTACTCTTCAAAAGTACCCATCTTGTTTTTGTAGCTTCGGTTTGTATCTTTCTATAGTATAATCCATTTGTAGATTTCTCACGGACATCCTTTTGCAGGAGAAGATGAAAGAGAAACTTCTGTATGCTATAACAGAAGGACAAGGCTCATTTCACCTCTCATAGTTTCACTGAACATAAATTGTGAATTTGTAATTAGTAGAGCAGGTGTACAGGTAGATTTAGCTTCCTGGTTAGTGGTGGTATATGTGGGAATATTCAGATACCAACGGAGGAGCTGATTGTGAAGGAACAATAGGAAGCTCCAATCTGCACTTTACGACTTCTGGTGTACATAACTGGAAATACAGATAGCTGATTGACTGAAGTTGGTAACTTTTGCACTGGAAAAAAAGAGGAGGGAATTACAGTTGGTGGCCTTGGCATTCTAACATGTCATGTACAGAGTATTGTATACACATCTCTTCTAATAGAAATGACAGACGCCTTTGAAGAATGGTCTTAACATTAACAGTAGTTTATTAGAAAAACTTCACCTGTTTAGTTTGCTACTTATTCAACGGAAGGATACAGACCCAATTCGTGTGCTCTAGTCTTACATTGCTGTTCTGTTTTACTTTAGGATTGGTAATGGGCACGGGCTGGGGCTTAGTCGGGTTAATAGTTATATTAAAATGATGTCGTTTTAGTTAAAATATGAGTCTTTTGGGTTGGTAGGGTTAAGCCGAGCATTCCAGCCTGAGTCTTGGCCTTGGTTTAGTCATCCCGACTTTGATCGGGCTAGGTTAGGCTACTACCAGCAATGTGAATTTTTCCGACATCGGAATGATAGTTTAGATAAGCATCTGCTTCTAAGCGGATTAAAGAAAAGAAGCTTAAATATGCACTTGAATTGATTCAACGTGCAAGTGTACCAACTCATTGAAAGCTATGATTGGAAACAAAGAATCCATTGGTGACATACTACAAGATGTTTGATGGTTAAAAACTAATAATGAAGCTTGAACAAGTGAACTATGGTTACGAAATGTCTGGTGTGGACCGATTGGTGGTGAAATAATTGTCATTTACTCGAGAATTATGTTAGGGTTATTAATAGTAACATTTTAAAATGATAATTTGAAGTTTAATTAAAAAGAGATTATTAAATAAAATTTAGTGTCTGTTTAGTTGAATTTTTGGAGAGTGAATAAGTTTTTTTTATCTCAAAAGTTTTTTGTAATGAGTGTTTGACTGTAAAATTAAAAAGTATTTTTTAGTAAATATAACTTTTTTGACAGTTAAAATACAATTTTTTAAGAAGCTCAAATTTAGAGCTTTTCAAAAAAGCACTTTTTAAGGTAAAATTTTCAGATCAATTAATAAGCCTATTTTTACTCCCTTTTTCCCTTATATTTTACACATAATTCCTACAATATTCATAAGCACATCTTCATGTTTATTTTGAGATTTATATGATATTATTTGACTTTTTTATATGTTTTAATATTTATTTTTTATATCAGTTTTACTTATGTTATAATCCATACAAAAGTTTTGGTTAGATATATTTTCATTTATGTTTCATGTGGTTTAAAATTATATAATAATTAATATATTGTACTTTGCATACTGTTTAATATATTTTAAATAATTTTTATATGCATAAATAATTGTTATTACAAAATAAAATATACTTAAAACTAAAAGTATTTTTTTATTTTTATGTTGCCAAACAGTCTATTGTATGAAGCTCTTTCAAAACAACTCTTTTGTAAATGACAATCAAACAGTCAATTAGCTTCTTAGAAAAGATCCTCAGAAAAACTTTGCTGACAAAAGTTTTACTGACAAAAGCTCTACCGATATAAGCTCATCCAAACAAACGCGTAATTGATTTATAAAAACTTATTAATTTATAAAAATTGATTGATTAATTAATAAATGATCGTTCTTTTAAAACAATAGTTGTTAAAGTAAATCGAATAAGAAAGTTAAAAATTGAACCAAAAAGTGACAATTCAAAATTTTTACAATTGAATCAACTAAACTGGTTAAATTTTTTATTCATTAGTTAATAGTGTCACTTAATTTTAATTATTATGTATAATTCATTTAGCATGCATAGTAATTAGTAAGTTCACATTCAAAGAAATATATGTATATATATTAGATAATCTAGTTCTCATTGGATATGTGGAATATGTGGAATAATGCAATTGAGAGAGGCTTGTTACAAGTAAATGTGAAGAGGATTAGGGGATAGAATATACTCCACGTGGTACACCCCCTGTCCACCCCCTGTCCACCCCGACTGAGCTTCACCTGAAAGTGATTCCAGTTTGCCCCTCCACACAATTATCCGATTAATCTTCTTCTTCTCCTTCTTCTGTCTTAAAGTTAAGTCTTGTCCTGTTTCTTTATCCTTTTGCTGTTCAATCTCAGATGGAAAAGAGTTTGTATCACAATCTCCAAGCATGAACCTTCCATTACCCACTTCATCTTCATCGTCTACTTCTTCCACTTCTCTCTCTAACGCGCTTCCCTTTACTCACTGCTTTTTGCCATGCCAGCAACCAACCTCTGTTCGTTCCAAATTCTCAAACTCATCTCGGGTTAATTCTGTCTCCAACCAAAACAGCATTACCACCGTTGTTACTTCCACCACAAATATCACTGTCGATCAGACCCTTTTGTGGCTTCTCCGGCGACGGAAAACTGAAGAAGCATGGACCCTTTACACTCAATGCAATCACCTTCCAAACCCCACTTGTCTGAGTCGCTTAGTTTCTCAGCTCTCCTATCAAAAATCCAATCTTGGCCTGACACGCGCTCAGTCCATTCTCACGCGCCTCCGCCATGAGCGTCAACTTCACCGCCTCGACGCCAATTCTCTCGGTCTTCTGGCCGTCGCTGCCACCAAATCCGGTCAGCTGCTCTACGCTGTCTTCCTCATCAAGTCCATGCTCCGGTCCGGATATCTCCCGCATGTGAAGGCGTGGTCTGCCGTCGTCAGCGGCCTCTCCTCCTGCGCCGACGATGGTCCAACGCAAGCCATCAAGCTCTTCAAGTCTATCACTCGACGTGTACGGCGATTCTCCGATGAGGATATGGTGTCTGACTCGAAACCTGATACAGGTGCCTTCAACAATGTTCTTAATGCTTGTGCTAATCTTGGAGATGCCAAAACATTCTTAGCCCTGTTCGAGGAAATGTCTTCGTTTGGACTTAAACCTGATATTTTGACTTATAATGTGATGATTAAGATGTGTGCAAGGTGTGAAAGGAAAGATCTGCTTGTTTTTGTAGTGGAGAGGGTCATTGAAAAGGGTATTCCTTTGTGTATCACTACTTTGCATTCTCTTGTTGCAGCTTATGTGGGGTTTGGTGACTTGGAAACTGCAGAGACAGTGGTTCAAGCAATGAGGGAAAGAAGGAGAGATATGTGTAAGATACTTAGGGAGGCCAATTTCGAGGTTTTGAGCGATGATGAGGATGATGAGATTGAGAATTCAAGTCCGAACTGGGTGGATGTGTTTGAGAAGTTGCTACCGAATTCTATAAGGGATGGTGGTGGTGAGCCACCATTATTGCCAAAGGCATTTGAACCTAACTCTAGAATCTACACGACATTGATGAAGGGTTATATGAAGCAACGTCGAGTCAGTGATACTCTGAGAACGCTGGAGGCTATGAGGCATCAGGAGGATAAAGCTAGTCATCCAGATCATGTCACATATACAACTGTTGTTTCAGCTTTCGTCAAGGCAGGTTTGATGGAACATGCTCGACAAGTGCTGGCCGAGATGACAAGAATTGGTGTGCCTGCTAATAGGATTACTTATAACATTCTGCTCAAAGGTTATTGCCAACACCTGGAGATAGACAAGGCTAAGGAGTTGTTGAAAGAGATGACTGATGGTGCTAAAATTGAGCCTGATGTTGTCTCTTATAACACCCTGATTGATGGGTGCATAAAGGTTGATGATAGTCAAGGGGCCCTTGCCTTCTTCAATGAGATGCGAGCTAAGGGAATTCTACCAACCAAAGTCAGTTACACGACCTTGATGAAGGCTTTTGCACTTTTGGGTCAACCAAAGTTGGCTAACAAGATTTTCGACGAGATGATCAAAGATCCACGGGTGAAAGTTGATATGATTGCTTGGAATATGTTGGTTGAAGGGTATTGCAGAATGGGGTTGGTCGAGGAAGCAAAGAAAGTAATCCAGAAAATGAAGGAGAATGGCTTTTACCCAAATGTAGCTACTTACGGAAGTCTTGCAAATGGTATAAGCCTGGCTAGGAAACCAGGAGAGGCACTCTTACTTTGGAAAGAAGTGCAGGAAAGATGTGGAGCGAAGGAAGGAGAGGATTATGATCCGAATTTGCCCTCTCCCCCACCATTGAAGCCCGACAAAGGGCTGTTAGATACTCTGGCTGATATTTGTGTAAGAGCTGCATTTTTCAAGAAGGCTTTAGAGATTGTTGCTTGCATGGAAGAGAATGGAATACCACCAAATAAGACCAAGTACAAGAAAATATACGTAGAGATGCATTCCAGGATCTTTACCAGTAAGCATGCCTCTCAGGCAAGACAGGACAGGAGGAGAGAAAGGAAGAGGGCAGCTGAGGCTTTCAAGTTTTGGTTGGGTTTGCCCAATTCATATTACAGTAGTGAGTGGCAATTAGACCCATTTGATGCAGATAACAATGGCAGATATTCACTATAACTTGATTCTTGCCTGTAATTTAATATAATATACTGTCTCTCAAATTATCCTAAATTCTGGGAGATCGTATATCATCATGATCTAGTCAGTATCAAAATTATACAATATAGTGAACCAATACTTACTGCCTATTTGGCCACTGTTTGATCTATCTCGGAAAAGTTAAAGAGCGTGTTCCGAGTGTCTTGGAGCTCTGAGGACTTCAGAAGGCTACCACCTGGTGGTCGGTTGTGTCTCTTTCACGATGATAAAAGTCACTTCTTGGTCGTAATTCTCAAGTCTTTGATGAGAATTTTATGATGAAATAAAATAGGATATAATATTATTTTATTATTTAAGAGGAAGTTTTATAATAAAGGGAATTATAACATACATATAATTCCTTTATACAATTAAAGGAATTATATGTATACCCACTCGTTAAATCCAACATTTTGCCACTTGGGTCATATATATATATATATATATATATAATTTGTTTAATTGTATATCATGTCATAACCTTATGCGCAAAATTTGTCATCACTATCAAATGTATCTTTAATCAATCTCATTCATTAATTATAATAACATAGGATCAAAGCGGTTTTTATTATACTCATATCATAACTAAACTCATTAATGGTCACCTATGCTAATATAATTGATCAATATAAGATCAAGCATCGATGTGTAGCATGCAAAATTACATGTAATATGATCTTAATATGTCTACTTCCAATTGGTTCAAATTCTTTTTTCCTTAATGAGATCAACCAAATAGACTTTAAGGTTCAAATAAATCATAAGAGTATCTATAACTGCGAATCATTCAAAATAACAAACTCTCACTAACATGTCAATAGATACAACAACCATATGCGCAACATTCTCATGAAAGACCTTGGGTGGTAATTCCTTAGTGAGCGAATCCACAACCATGAAGTTTGTCCCAATATGTTCAATAGACATTTAACCATTTTAAACTCTTTCTTTCACAACTAGGAACTTGAGGTCCATATGCTTTGATTTCGTTGAGCTCTTATTATTGTTGGAGTATAGTACTACTAACTTATTGTCACAAAATAAGTTTAGTGGTCTTTTAATAACATCTACAATGAGCAGCCCAGTGACAAAATTCTGCAGCCATATTCCATGATTGAATGCCTCATAATATGCTATAAACTTTGCTGCCATAGTGGAAGAAGCTATAAATTTCTACTTAGCACTCTTCTAGAAAATAACTCTTCCAGTTAGCAGGTAAATATAGCCCGATGTGGATCTCTGACTATTTTGGCATCCAGTGACATAAGAATTAGAATACCTAATGATCTCTAGCTGATTAGATTATTGTATATGATCATGTAGTCTTTTGTTGTCTGCAAGTACCACACAACTCGTTTGGTTGCTCTTCAATGATCCATTCTAGGATTCGTTAAGTATCTGCCTAGCATTCCAACAATATACACAATATCTGATACGTACATACTTGAGCATACATTAGACTCCCTGCTGTTGAAGCATAAGGAATCTTCTGTATTTTTTTAGTTTCAAACTCATTTTTAAGGCATTGGTTGAGACTAAACTTGTCTCCTTTAGTAACAGAGGTGTCACCTGGTTTACCATCCTACATGTCAAACCTTTTAAGAATTTTCTCGATATAGCTCTTTTGTGATAACCCAAGTATACCTAGAGAGCGATTTCGGCGTATTTGTATCCCTAATACAAAATAGGCATCACCAAGATCTTTCATTTCAAATTTCTTTGTCAGAAAGCTCTTGATTTCGTGCAACAAACCTATATCATTGCTGCCAAGCAGTATGTCATCGACATATAAAACTAAAAAAGTAAACTTGCTCGTACTGAACTTGTGGTATATACAATCATCAACTGCATTGATGGGAAGCTTGCTTGAGCCCATAGATGGATTTTTTCAATTTACAAACCATTTGCTTTGGGTCTTTTGACACAAAATTTTCTGGTTGCACCATATAAATTGTTTCATCAATGTCACCATTAAGAAACACAGCCTTTACATCCATCTGATGCAACTCAAGGTTGAAATGTGCTATTATAGTTCTAAAAGAGTCTTTCGATGAAACCAGAAAGAAAGTCTATTTAGAATCAATGCCTTCTTTCCGTGTAAAGCCTTTGGCAACTAAACGAGCCTTATATCCCTATACATTGCCCTTTAAATCCCTCTTGGTTTTAAATATCCATTTGCAACCGATAGGTTTCATCCCTTCAAGCAATGAGACAAAATCCCAAACGTCATTGTCTTTGATGGACTTTATCTCCTCATTCATTGCATCAATCCACTTTTGAGAGTTGGAACTTTGCATGGCCACATGGAAGTTGATTAGATTATCTTCCACAACGCCAATGTCAACCTTATGTTCTTGGAGGAATATGATGTAATCATTTGGAGTCGCACTTCTCCTTTCTCTAGTGGATCTCTTTAATGACAATAGTTCCTGAGGTTGGTGAGTTTGTTCTTCTGGAATAATTTCTGTAATCTGAACAAGGAGTTCCTCAACAATGTCTTGTTGTTTTGGATTTGTTACTTCGACAATATCAGGAATAAAATCCATATCATCATCAACAACAACTAGAGGAATATTAACATATTCCTCTTCAAAGACAATGTCTCTCACCTTATCTCCCCTCCCAAACTCAACATCCTCAAAGAATCGGGCATGTCTCGTCTCAAAAATTGACTTTACATTGGGATCATAAAACTTGTAACCCCTAAACCTTTCGGAGTATCCAACAAAATAGCAACTAACAGTTCTGGAATTCAGTTTCTTTTCATTTGGCTTATATGGGCTTGCCTCAACTGTACAACTCCAAATGTGCAAGTGATTCAAACTGTGCCTTTTGCCTATCCAAAGCTCATAAGGGGTTTTGGTAGTTGTTTTAGTTGGAACTCTATTGAGTATATAAGCTGCAGTCCTTAATGCTTCTCCCCAAAGAGATTTTGGTAAAGTAGAATGACTAATTATACTCCTTACCATATCCTTCAGTATTCTGTTTCGCCTTTCAGCAACACTATTCATGCTAGGACATCCTGACATAGTGTACTGTGGGACGATATTGAATTCTTCAAGGAACTTAGAAAATGATTCTAGACGTTATTTACTTGATCTGTCATATCTACCATAGTATTCACCACCACTGTCAGATCTGACACTTTTTATTCTTTTGTTGAGTTGATTCTTAACTTCAGCCTTATAGTTTTTGAACACTTCTAGAGACTGGGACTTCTCACGAATGAGATACAGATATCCATAACAAGAGTAATTGTCTATAAACGTATTAAAATATTGATGACTATTCTATGAAGTTGTAGGAAATGGCCCACAAATGTCTGTATGTATGAGTTCTAAGACGTCCAAAGTCCTGTTGGCACCTAATTTCTTTAGGTTTGTTTGTTTCTCCTTAATACAATTAACACAATTTCAAAGTCTACATAATCAAAGGGATCAAGAATTCTATCAAACACAAGACATTCAATTCTTTGTTTAGAGATATGCCCTAAACGCTTATGCTATAATGAAGCAGTATTCTCATTGGTTAGTTTTCAGTTTATACCTCTACATACATGCAAAGTTTCATTATATGAGGTAATCATATTAATCAAATATAGGTTATCAACAAATGATAAAGAAAAGGTACCAACAAGTATTGAATCTTGAAAAAGACTAAATTGACCATTTCCAAATGAACAAGAGTAACCAAATTTGTCCAATGCAAAAATAAAAACTAAATTCCGTCAAAATAACAGTACAACATAAGTCTCATTCAAATCCAAATAATAATCGGTCTTTAACAATATCCTAAAAGTTCCAACAGCCTTAACTTCTACCGCTTTACCATCGCCCACATAGATATATCTTTTACCATCAACTGGCTTTCGGTAGCTCAGACAACCTTACATAGATACACTGATGTGAGTAGTAGCACCAGAATCTAGCCACTAGATGTGTATAGGTATCGAAGTTAAATTAACCTTAGAACAAGCCAAAACAAGAAGTGTACCTTTCTTCGCACACCATGCATGATATTTGTTACAATCATTTTTCTTGTGTGTGGTACTTCCATAGTAAAAATAGGCAAAAGCCTTATCTTATTGTTTCTGATGTTTCTTTTGTGGTGAGGCACCTGCAGCTTCCTTACCCTTCTTTCTTTTCAAGTTCTTATCCTTTGGGTAGTTGCCAAATAAGCACTCTCTATCTTCTCTTACTTTGGCCTTTCTTCTTCTTGCACACAATAAGAAATGAGCTCATTTAGAGTCCAAGCGTCGTTTTACAGTTGTAGCTAACCTTAAATTGACTTAATTGTGTAGGAAGAGATATAAAAACTAAATGCACAAGCAAATTCTCAAAAAAATCTAATTTTAATACCTTTAGTTTCGAAGCAAGATGCGACATCTCTAAAATGTACTCCCTAATGTTTACCAAAATCGTACTTGTTTCGGGCTTTTCACTTTTGGCAAACCTCTTTTTGATTTTCTCAAGGTAATCTTTGACAGTAGTTACCCCTTTGGACACAGTGCCCCTGAATGTTTCCAGAATAGCACGCTTTATGATCATAAGACTCATGCAATTTGAAAATTCCCACCTTTTCATGTCCCTCTTATCATCAGAGGGACTATTAGCTGTAAGTCAGGCCATTTAGTCTTTAATGCAAAGTCTAGATCTATGACACTGAGAATACTCATAACGTTCTCTTTCCATTCCTTAAAGTTTGTATCGTTAAGTACGAGAATATAATTGATGCTGGCAGTAATAGTAAAAGCAGAAGTAGCAACTATATAGAGAACAAAACAACCAATAAACAAGCTCACATAAATTTCACATAATCATGTACAATCAAATAATGGTATATCCCATCACAAGATACCTAACACAACATTGATATGTAGTCTTTGGATAGAAATATTAACTTGCAGTGGTATTCTTAGTGCAATAATCAAATATTGACAATAAAAAATGTTAAATAATTAACCTTTTTTTTGGACCGATTAATTGTTCACATAGCTAATCTCATAATTGTCACATATTTATTACCAAATTTGTATATATATTTCGGCCAAAATATTGTCCTTCCTTTAGGCCGGTTAATACTCGCATGAATTATACATACACGACCATCTTAATCTTATAAAATAAATTAATTTGCACAAGAAAGGCTACTTTGGCAGCATATTGTTTCAATCAATTTATTTTACAATATTAATAAAAGATCAATTATACCAATATTTGAACAAACCTTAAAAAATCAATTTAAACATTGATTATATTAACCTTATTTAACCGAATTCAATTTCATAAAACATATAATAAACTAAATGAACGTGTAATTGATTTATACCAAAATCACACATACCGAAATATCATGTATGAACCAAATATTCCATTTGTTTCTAAAATAGGTTTTACAGTAACTTCATAGAAACAGATATTATAATTTATAACTAAAAAAGATTTGGTTCCAAATCCTGAAGCATGTAACATGTATATAGAGCTGCAAAATTGTTTCTCTTTTCATCCAAATCCAAAAGCAAGTTGCATGTATAAATCTTTAAAAAAAATTTCTATCGTTAGCATCTTAAAGAATAAAATTATTCTCGTCTTTATCCAATAGTGAAATAGTAAAACCAATGATTTGGATGTCAATGTCTTGCTATCATACCTGAAATGCTTACCAATAGCCACAAGGTTCTTGTGTTAATCCACAATAGTAAAGATTTATAAGAGGAAAGCTTTAGAGTTGTATGCTCGTGAGGAGATAAGGGCTTTATGTCTCAGTATCATATCTGGAATACTTACCAATAGTCACAAGTGATGATTTATATGCACCCATGAGGGGTTTAATGGTCGTTGTTCTTTTAATAACTACCAAAGGTAGTTAAGTTTTTTTTTTTATGTAAAAACTAAAGAACGAAAATGAATACTGCTCTGCGTGTGTTGTTTTTCCTTCTAGGTGGTTGTTCATACGAAGAACAAGATCAAAAACAGAAAAACAAAGATCTGCTGAAAAGTGGTTCTTTAACAGTGGAAATAAACAATAGTCCAAGTATGTGATTATTTGTTATATATGCATATGAAATGATCCTGATTAATATGATCTAAGTGATTATGCTCTTACTTAGTTATTTCTAACATTGGTATCAGAGCATTGGTTTTGCATGCTTCGTTATATATTCTACCGAATAGATATGTTTTCTGTCTTTGCAATGGATACTTCCTGTTTATTCTGATTGTGGGTTTGTTCTGATTATGGGTTTGTTCTGATTGTGAGTTTTGTTATGTATTCGATTAATCAACAACACATAATTTTTTTTTACTGTTTATCTGGTTCACCGAATATCTGCATTATTGTTAACGGTGTTACCAGAGACCAAACCACGAATTATTTTCGGTCGGTGATAAATGGTTTCATTGTTTTTGTGGCTTTCCTTTGTGTTGTTGGATGATTCAATCAGACATGGACAAACATACCACTCAAGTTTAACTTTGTTTCAACACCACAACAAAAACAAAAAAAAATCAAACATGATGGTTTGATGCGTTTGCGATGTCTTTGTTGTTGTGGGTGTTTGTTATGTTATATAAATGCTCTTGATGGTGCTTAAATTAGTTTCCGTTTGAAGAAAAAAAACAGACATAAAAACGCAGAGAAGAAATCACAGGAAAAAGACAACTTCTTCTTCTTGAAAAAGGCATGTGGCCTTTCATGCTTCAAACAGAAGACACTTTGGTTCAAGTCACGTGGCCTTCATGTTTCAAATAGAAGACAATTTCTTTAATGCCAAATGTGGGAGCTTGTGCGCACTGTATTACCATTGAACATAAGTATAATAAGACAAAACATTAAGTAGTTTTGTCTGATCCATGTATATATATATATATGCATATATTATATACATTTGTGTTATAACCACTTATGAATATAAAGAATTATATATATGATATAAAGAAATAGAAATTAGTTTTCTAATTTACACAAACTAAGTTGTTTAGTTAAAATTAAAAAGGGGCTTTCATTAGATATTAGTTTCTAATTAAACCAAGATAAATTGATTAGTTCAATTATACTTTACAAATTAAAAATAAGTTTCTAATTCTATTTGAATATTAGAAATAAGTTTCTGATTAATCAGAAATTAATAGCACAATTTGAATAGTTCAATAAATTGCTAATAATAAATTAAATTATTTTCATATATGAGTATAAGTTCACTACGTGTTAGACAAAATAATTTGTTATTTTGTATACTCTTCTAATTCCTGAAAATTTTGTTTTTTCAAGAAAATGCCTATTATTAAGCAAACACCTAAGCTTATTCGATGTGAGGCACAGAAAAGACGAATTGGCAGCATGTATGTACAGTTAGTCAACATGTGTTTAATGCCTGGAGATGATCTAACACAACATGTTATTTCAGTTAATAACATGATGCAAGAGTTATATTTTGG
>JANZXR010000004.1:31816850-31833590 GCA_027575705.1 Erythroxylum echinodendron | reverse complement strand
TTGGTTGATGATTGTCATGTTACCCAGATGCCTTGTGCTAGATTCTTTGGATTGTAGTGAGGACTTTTATCAAACAGATAAAATGCAAGGTGAATATGGGAAGGAAAGAATGGTAGAGAAATGTTAGAGCATCTCTCTCTAACGGCTAGATTTAGTGTACGGTGCAACCAATGGCTCCGGTGATGCCTTTTGAAATGGGCCTCTCGTCATGATTATCTTAGTAAGGTGTATTATCTACGAATAAGAAGCTCAACTCTTCTGGTGCTCAGTGTGCGCGTATACACACATCTCCTCCCAAATTTTCGTTACTTTATTTTGAACCGCCACCTCTCTAAATTCAAAAACCAAAATATTACGCGAAATAAATAAAAATCAAAAACAAAAAGACCTCGCGCTTTCGGTTTCACTCTCTCTCTCGATATTACGTGTGCTTAGTTCGCTTGCGATTGTAACGCTCTGTTTGTCTCCGACAATTTTCCGGAGAAATGAACGAATCGGCTGAGCATTTAGGTTTTGAAAGTAGAAGGCTGAGTCTCATCGATGTCTCCTTCGAGGACGATTGCCTTCTCAACACTTGTCCTTCTCCCGACCTTCAGATTCATCAAGTTTCAGGTTCTCTTTTGATGTCTTTGTTGGTCTAAATGAACTTTATGTAGGTTATACGATTGTTTTTCATGGACTAGATAATCTGTTTCTTACATTTAGCTGATCGGTGTTGGCGATTAGTGTGAAGTTCATGCCTCAGACTCTCCTATGCTCAAGATTTAGTTTTTTAATCGAAGGAATGAGGTGTAGACTAGGGCATGAGATTGGAAATACTTCATTTTTCGATAAATCTCATAGAAAAATTGATTGCTGGTGAATTGAGTTAGATGTTATCATAAAACAAAAATTTTCATGTCTAGTTCCATTTACTTAGTATCATGTCATTGTTATGGTCAGATAACTCCACCGGAGCTGGTGAAGAAGTGTACCAACCGATTATGTCATCGGAATCAGAAGGAACAAGAAAAAGTGGAAGGTATAATTTGAGGAAAAGTCTGGCTTGGGACAGTGCATTTTTCACTGGTGCAGGTATGCTTCTGTGTACGCCCGAAAACAGCAGAGTGATATGTCATCTTTTAGTTAGAGATTCATTTTGGGTGTAACCAGGTGTTCTAGAACCAGAGGAGTTGTCTAGCATGATTGAGGGGGATGAGAAGGGCAGAATGCATATGCTGCCTGGAATCGAAGAGGACGTACAGAAATCTACCGAGTCAATATCTACATTTGCGAGTGAAAGTTTGACAGTTGAAAATCCTGACGGTGATTTGTTGGGAGATATTAGAGCTTCTATCTGGAAGTCTAGTCAAGCACTGAATCTGGTGAATTCTAGCAATGAAGTGCAATCTAAAATAAAAGAAAGCCAAACTGCACCACGTAAGTTGCCTAAGTGGACATGACATAAAAAATTCAGTGTTAACTTCTGCATCTGTCTCATCACCCGCCTTCGACTCCTCCAGTACCATTTAGTATAAATCCAACATGTGCAACCGTTATTAACTTTTTCAGCATTCTGTTTAATGCATCTTGTTCGTAGTCATTACTTTCTATTGTTCCATCGCTCTGACCAAATACTTCTACTTCAATTTCCACTCCTACCACCAATATGCTGGTGGCTTTTGGCACTATCGTCAGATCAAAGTTAAAAACAACCCTGTTCGACATAATAAAACTTTAATTCTTAAGTACGATTTATTCCAATTGTGGTTGGATCTTGCAAATTAGCTCATATTTGTTATGAGTTTACAATTAGACTAGTTGTGTCTCATCTACTTGTTTTATTTATGGACGAGATAATGTGGTAGAACATTGCACTTTTGTACTCTTTTTTCTTTCCACGTTTGAAGAAATTATAAATTGTTATTAGTGCTTATTTACCTACATTCTAAGCCTAGACTCTTTTCATCTCAAAATCTGATTTATTGTGCCACACCATTCGTTAACCGCTTGGTTGGAGACCTAACTTAATTTATGAAGTGCTTATACACCAAATGAGCTATTTTTTGAACTAAGAATAAATTCTTTTTTAGATACAGAAAAAGTGGACACTGCTTCTGAAAGCAAGGTAAGTTCAATAGTTTGTATCTGCAAGTCATTATTAATTAACTAGTTTGTTTATGCCTAAAGACTGTGATTGTCAGTCTCAGCTAAAGACAAAAGCTGCTCCCAAGAAGGCAAATGTTATGCAAGGATCTGGTAAAGCAATGAAACAGGTCTGCTTCTGTCCCAAGCTTATTATATTCCAGAATTTTAATATGCTGCTTCTGAACATGAGTAAGTTAACAGTAGTCAGTTTAATTGAAAGTTGAGATTTTCACACACTAATGTGTTTTCGGAAGTCATAGACTCAATGAAAGGTCAAATTAATTATACGTGTTGTATGATTCAGACAAATTTAGCAAGTGACATGCTGTTAAATTAATGTTCTTCAATAATGAACAGCCTATGTCACTTACAAATAAACCACCCAAGGTAGCGGACAGAGTTGGTCCCATCACGGCATCAGTGACCAAAAGAGTTTCGCTGGGTGCAAATCGTTTAAAGCTGGAGAAGGCCATTGGAAATATTTCGCCTGGAATTGCAGACAATGAGAAAAGAGCAACTAGTAATTCAGATCATGTGAAAAATCCTAGTGGTAAAAGAACTATTTTATCTTCAGGTCACACCTCTGCATCCAATGAAAATGCTTAATATTCCTCTTCTCAATTTTGCAGGTAGATACGTTAAAATTCCTACTTCAGGCAGTTCAAAAAACAGTGCACCCAGGTCCATGCTACCAAAGAAACCTTTAAATTCTTCAGGGGTAACAAAAACACAGATAGTAACTCCTGCATCATCTGTGGATAGCTCTGGAAGTCTGTCATCTGATACTAATAGTAATTTGTCCTTGAATTCTACGGCAAGAAAAGTCAATTCCAGAACTGCAAAGGATCACGCTTTGTCTGGTCCAACAATTAGAAAACCAGTGAGAGTCTTATCAGGAAATGGCCATCAGCCAACAAGATCAAATCTGTCACCTCGTGTGAAATCTATAAAGAAGCCCCCTTCTAGCCTATCACCTGCTAGCTCTGTCAGCGAATGGTCTACAGAGTCACACTCACCCACCTCTACTCTTAACAAAAGGTCCAACAGTTCAAGGCCTAGCTTTGACACTAGATCTGACAATGATACTTCAGAAGATGGTGATGCGACCCTAGTTATGGATTCTCAAAACCATTCTCATGACAAATGGGCAACTGGGCCAGGTACTCGGAGTACTGAATTCAGTGGTGAAGCTGTAAAGAGAGTTTCAATAGGGAAAAGTGGGACAACTGCACTTCTTGGTCCAGCTTCTGTTAAGCCTTCAGGGCTGCGGATGCCATCACCAAAAATTGGTTTCTTTGACGGGGTAAGTTTTAATTTCCCCTTAACTATTCTGCACTAGTTAATAGGTGATCTGAAGGAAGTTTAAATACCATGAAGGTATTGGATGTCATTTTGGAATGTGCAAGTAAATTAAGGTGTTTTTGAGTAATCAAAATCACTTCCCTCTCACATCTCTAAATATTGGTTTTTGTGGAAAATTATTCCCTAACTTGATTTTAATGACGTACAGGTGAGGACACTAGGACGCACTCCTAATGGAAGCACACAATCTCATCCAGCTATATCCAATACCTTAACTAGAGTTCGAGCTGGAATGGGAAATGTTAGCCTGATGGGAGAGTCACAGGTGTCAAAGAATCATAATTCTCAACCTGCTGGAACTGTAATGGTTGTTCAGAGCTGCAAAATTGGTACTCATCAACCTGCCTCGGGTATCAAACCTACAACTCCAATACCATCTCAGGAATCTTGCAATGTGATACATAAAGTCAGTGCTTTACGAAATGCAAAACGTTGTTCTGGCATACCCCTCGAAGTTCGGAGTAGGTCTCCAGGAAACAACAGGGAAAATCATTTAATTGATGAGGAGGTTAGATCCACAGATTGTAGCGGGACTATAGGTCATTCAAATTCTAGCGTCGAAAGAAAAATGAACTTGTCTGTTTTGAAGAATAAAGTAAGCGAGGATCTTGCTCCTTTTAAAGATATGGAGTTTGCTTCCTCCAACACACCTGAAAGTTCTCTTAGCTTAACGTCCAGTTCCATGGTTGAAAAATCAAATTTGTTAGAGAAAGTGGCGGATGTTGCAAAGTGTGGCCAAGATCGATTCGAGAACAATTTGCATTCTCCTAGTTTCCTTGAAAAGGAAAGGAGTGCTTCGGAAGAGCAAGTTGTCAGTATGAGGAAACAATTCGAGTTTCTGGACATCGACGGGGAGGTAGAAACCACAAGTATTGGTTAGTCTCTTCCTCTTCACCCCATTAACATCAGCACGAGATTGCATTTTAGTATGTGAAGCCTTAAAAATCTACTCTTTGACTATAGGATCAACGATATTGGAAGTAGATTAGAGGGTCCACTTGTATTCAGAAAATCACATAGCATACGTTAAGAGCTGAAGCTGTAATATTACTGCATCAATTTTCTGGAAGCTAATAAGCTGGGAAGGGTAGACCATCTCACAATTTTGGCACGAAAAATTAGTTTATCTTCGATTATATTATATCTAGAGTAGTGTCTGTCCTTAACCTTTCTAGAGTTATGCGGTTATCAGACCCACTTGGCTCTTGTATTTCTGATCACCACTTATAGCTTCTGCCTGGAGACAAATGTTAGAGAGGCTGTTTTCATGGAGACCATGTATAGATGCTTACCAACGGCATATGCATAAGGTATCCTAGAAGTTCTGCATGTGTAAATGTGATCGAGATGCAAATGTCTTGTTTATTTAAGAAAAATGTACACTTTGTCCCGAAATGCATTTTATGCTCATAAGCAGCTCTAAAAGTACTTATAATAATTGTGAGATAGATTTTTCCTTGAATTTTAACAATTCGCATCCACTTTTTAATGAGATTATTTGGACTTTTTTGAAATAAGGAGCCCTTTATTGGAGTGGTATGTATGTATACCTTCGAGTTATAGAAGTAGAAAGATATAAAATGAAGAATACAATCAAATGGATTATGGTGCATGCGTTTTAATGTAGAATGTGGAATAAGATTCTCATTAACCTCGACACAAAAATCAAAATCAAAATGCACTTCATGATCATTGTCAGTTTAGCGGAGTGAACTGTATCAGTAAAGAAGTTTAAATTGTTCAGAGGTTGAATGGATATTATATAAATAGAATTTATATATTTTATAATTATATTATATTATATTAGTATATAATAAATAAAAAGTAAAATTTAAAAAATAAAATATTTTATTAAAATAGTAATATTTATTAATATATAATAATTACTAATAATAATTTAATATAATATTGAGTAATAACTTCAAGAAAAAGACTGTCAAATAAAAATAAAAGATTTATTCTAAGTTTATAATAGGTAATTAATTTGTAAAAATCAACTAAAATTTAATAATAAAGGTTATTAAAAATAACCCAAAATAAAAAAATAATTTGTTTAAAATTGGTTAAACTAAATCAATTTTTTAATCATTTATCATAATTATACTTTTAAATTCACTTAAATACAAATTCATGAGATCCCCTATGAAGTGTTCAATTGTTTTGCAGTTTTGCGCTTAAATGTTATGAACTACATAGCAACGGGGAAGTTTCAATTTTTATTTTTTGTTTTCATATTTAATTTTATAATTTTTCAATTACATAAATTTTAGAAGTAAAATAATATAATAAAAAATTAGTAGAAAAATTTAGAAAATAAAAGAATTGAGAACTTTATGCTAAATACAAACAATATTTAGCACATTTAATACTTTAAAATTAAATAATAAGAAAAACAAATTAAAATTTTATTAAAACTACAAATTACTCCTTTTTTTTTTTTTAAGAAGAATCCACAACCGCTATCCTTTAAATATGCACCGAGTAAATTTTCAAATTGACGCAATAATTTACAAATTTAAACAAGTCTTATACGACAGGCTCGATAGAAAAAGTGTAAATAAGAAAATTCGAACACAGGACCTTCTAAAATAAAAAGAGAGTAATTTGTAGTCTTAATTGACGCACATTAAAACTATCCTTTAAATACGCACTAGATAAACTTTCGAATTAATGCAATAGTCTACAATCACGCCAAATATTCCGTATTAGACAAATCCTATATGACAGGCTCGATCGAAAATGTAAGGAAAGTCAAATACATCGAAAATGTAAGGAAAGTCAAATACAGAACCTTTTAGTCTCATCCCCCTAATTCCACTCGACCACCCTGGGGCACTACAAATTACTCATTCAGTCAAATGCAAAAACTTCTAAGTTTTAAAGCTTTAGAGACATTCTTCAACAGGATGTAGCATGACAGAAATTTTCATATTGTTATCTGCAGATTTTTCTTTCATAGAAGTTGAAATCCAGCCAGATTCAAGAAGCTGAAGTCACCTGTTTGTGGTCTAATAATGTCTATAATTGCAATCAGTCACAACTAAAACAGTGGAACTGAGAATTTGAAACCCGAAATTCAATGCAATAACCAGTAAGACAGAGAAAGATTTGTTCCGATAGATCCACTCAACAAAAAACAGTAACCATTCCAAAGTCTTTAGGAAGACTAACAAATAAGACTATAAAAGATGATTAGCTACTTAAGATCTTGGCTTTTCCTTTTTCTCCTTGAAAAGTGCTAAGAGGGAGACACCAGAAACCTTCACAACCTTGAATCTAACACCAGGAATATCACCCACGGCGTGTCCCTTTCGTCCAAATCCAGCAATCAACACTTCATCCTGCAAGCACCATTCAATTATCAGTCCAAGGCAATGCATCAAAACACTATGAATTCCCAAAGCCAATCATTATTTTATTGATACACTCAACACTTACATTCTCTTCGATATAGTTCAAGCAACCATCATTAGGAACAAAGGCAGCAATCTTCTTGCCATTCTTGATAAGTTGAACTCTGGCACATTTACGAATGGCAGAGTTTGGCTGTTTGGCCTCAATACCACTGCATCAAAAAGGTACCTATTAAATCTATATGCTTAATTCTCGCAGCATGAAATAACAATCAAGGTTCACTTCCTTACATCTTCTCAAGAACAATTCCTTTAGCATGAGAAGACCCTTGAAAGGGTTTCTTCCATTCATTCCCAAGATGAGATTTCTTGTATGACTTGTCAGCCCACCTTTGCCTTCTTCGGTGAGACTTCAGCTTGCGACCAGATCCCATACCACGTGTCTTCCTGCAAGATCATATGCATTAAACACAGGAAAACTGACATCGTTATGACAAGATCTGAGTCAACCCCATATGATTCAACTTTTTCCAGAAAACTATCAACCAAAAGTTCGCAAATAGGAAATTTTCTCACAAACAACATAACCATCAATCAAACATGTGACGAGAAAAATGAACGAAAGAGTGAAAGAAAAGAGACAATACCCCATGGCTGCAGAGGTAAAACGCTCCGACGGCTACTAGAAGTTGGAGAGCACTGCAGCAGATAGTGAAGCAAAACCCTAGACGGCTTTTTCATCCTGTGATTGCTCATTTATAGAGGACTTGTAAGATAAGTCGGCCCAATAAAATGCTGCTCCTGATATTTCTATTGGGTCGGACCGGGTCGGTTTGAATCCAAATTTACCAATTTATAAATTTACCCTGACCTCAACAAGTAATTACACGTCAAGTTATAAGTTAAAAATTATACACAAAGTTGAAGGCTTAAAAATCAAATTAGTTAGATCATGTAATTATAAAAATTTTGAACCGATTAATTTTTAAATTTTATTTATTTTAATAATTTTTGTTATTAAAAATGAGCTGATTTATTAATTAATCGATCAGTCTTATAAATTAATTAGTTTTTATAAATTAAAATTAAGGATGATAATTAATTGGACCTGACCTGACTACTGTTACTAGAACTCAGGCTGAGCCCAAAGCCTGAGGGAGTGAGCTTGAGTCTAATTCAGCCTAACTCAAGCTATTTTTCCTAGTTAAAAATGTAAAAATAGCATCGTTTTAAACGTTATTTTCTACAATACAACATAGTTTTACATATTTGTGTCGAATTTTGGGTCAAGTTAGACCTAAGCTGTCCAAGCTCGAGCCCAACTTGAGACCTAGTCAACTCAAGTATAATCCATTCACCTCGAACTGAAAATCTTCAACCCCTTTCATTGGGTGATTAAAATTCAACTAATAAATAGTTCACAGCACTTTGGATTTAGAATTTTTTTAAATCTTGTTAAAAGCTTAAGCTTTCCATTAAAAATTGAATGATGAAGTTATTGGAGAATTGGTATAACGTTAACTTGGAAGCAAAGTTAGGCATGGTTCTTACGCTTAAGCGAATAGTAATTAAGATTGGACAATACACAACTTTTCTACCTCACAAGATTCCAAATTATAGTAATTGCAGTGAATGATCCAGATGAACATGAAGGGCAAGAAGATACAATATCCTGTAAAGGGTATCAGACAATGTCTTGTCTCGGTAACACTCCAACTATGGGGCAAAACAGAAAGTCCTTGGTAGAATGTGGCCAGTAGTGCTTCCATCCCACATACCTATACGTTAGTTTTCGTCTTCAAAACCAAATTCATCCATTACATTGCTTCTTTACGAGTTGCCAGCCACCAAAACCTGCAAATTGTTAAGAACGGAATGATTGAAAACTGCCAACCATAATCAGACATGCTTAAATAGTGACAAGTGAAAGGCAAAACCTCTCAGATGGTTTTTCTACTTCTGACCCTTTTTCCACAGGACTCCAATCTTCTTCAACATGTTTACATTTTTCTTCTTTGGTGAGTCATCATCCATTTCTTCCGAGTAAGGTGAACCCATTGTCCCGGCAATAGTATTGTAGTTGTTATCAAGAGAAACTGCTCTGTCGACCAACTTCCCGGTGTTTCCTGTAGAAAGCATAGAGGCAGCTGCCTCGGCCGCCTTCCTCCACTGGTCTGCCTGTACCTTTAACTTCCTCAACTCAGCCTCCAATTCTGTATTAGTAGCTTGGGCTGCATCTAGCTGTTCTGCTACTCGTTCTGCTCTTCTGCTATGTTTATCAGCTTCTTCGGTCAGATAACCGAGTCTCATCAAGGCCTCTTGCTCTGCGGCTCTTGCTGTTTCTGCTAATCCAACAGCCTCATCGTTAACTTTGCTCCTCTCGGTTACTGCCTTTTGGATTTCCGTCTTGAGAAGTTCATTTTGCTGTGTCACATTCTGTAACTCTGACTCCTTGTCCAACAGACCCAACTTCAACTCTTCCAATTCATGCTCCAACTTCTTCATCTCAGTTGCAAGTCCATCTTTTACTTCACCTGGATGATTCTTCTCAATCTTCAAATTCAGCCCTTTGTTCTCCTCTGAAACACTTTGCAATTCCTTTTCTTTATCCTGAAGTTCAACCCTCAACTCTTCAATGTTATCTTTGGCTTTCTTCAGTTCTGCCTGCAACTCTGATTCTCTTTGGCCCGATTCAAATTTTGTCCGTTCAATTTGTTCATAGGCACTTCGTATCTGCAACGTACTTTGAATATATTCTTGCTGATACCTGGTCTCTGACATTTCTAGAGCAGATTTGAACTGCCCCATTTCAAATTTCAAAAGTTTAAGCTCTTCCTTAAGCTGCTTGGCTTCCTCATTCCCTCCATTTTCACGCACATTTTCCATGTCTCGTGTAGTATTAACCGATGTTTTGCTGCCATTAGCTTCATCTGATTGAAGCTTGTTCACAACTTCCTCCAAAGATTTTATCTGAGCTTTTGATTGCTCCAATTCCAATGACAGTGAGTTATATGCCTCGACAGCTTTTATGTGATCTGACCTCAGCATTTCTGCAGCTGTGTTTGCTTCTTCCAATTGATTTTGAGTTTTGCTAACTATTTCTTGGGCTTCAGCCTCAGCTTCCCTCCAATGATTGAGCTCATTTTTCAGCTTTTCGACAAGGTTGAGAGTTTCAGTAAGTTCAATTCTCAAACTTTGTAACTCAGCATGTGCCGATTCTGCATGTTTTGATTGGGAAGCTTCTGATTCTGTCACCATTTCCAACTGATTCTTGAGCTTTTGGATTTCATTCATGGCAGATGCTAAGGCTGCCGAATCCATGGATTGCTGCTTCTGGACAGCTTCTAACTCAGACTCCCAAGCTTTATCCCGATCATGGGAAATTTTGCGGAGCTCCTGAAGTCGACCATCCTCTGAAGCAGTAAGCTCCAGCAGTTGCTGTTGGGACTCCTCAAACTGTGATGACATAGCTAAGAGCTGTTTCTTTGAATCCTCAGCCTCTTGTTGAGCCCGCCTTTTCCATAACTCAGATGTGTTCAGTTGATCTTTTGCCTTTTTAAGATCATCCTGGAGTTGTGTAAGCTGTGATTCCAATTCAGATACTCTGCTCGGACGCTTCTTCTACATTTCAAAAGATGATAGAGAGAATAGTAAATGACTAAAATAAAAGTGAGAATTCATTAAAAAAGAAGCAGTAACTCCTCACTTTGCTAAAGCACTATCAGCGCAGACATTTATAATTTGAGATTAACATAATATGCATCTAAAGCTTTAGGGGATATTAACAACTGCACCACTTTCCTCGATAAGCCCCTCCTAACATAGCAATTGCTTTGGTTATAAGTACCTCGGTTACTGGACTTCGATGTGATTTGCGTTCAGTAACAATAGGACTTCTGTCTTTTGGTGTTCTGCTTGCAGGGTTTGGAGAGGGGATGGAGTCAGATTCTGATCCTGGTGTCTTAAGTTTGCGTGCAGTTCGTGGAGTTGCAGGAGATTTCCTTTGAGTCACTTCTAAAGAGCCAATTCTGTTCTCAAAAGTCAATGACAGGATGACCCCATCATTAGAAATGCATAACAATACTACCTAATTCCAACAACAAAAAAACAGAAACACAAGAATCAAGGAATCACAGAATAAACTACAGGTTCTTGTTAGACATTTTATTCAAAGAAAGTTAAAATAAGCATCAATCAAGGTGTAGAAGGTTACCAATAGCTCATTTGGTGATAAAATTCCAAAACCTGCCACCTCTGGAATGCATTAACCATGCTAAAGTCCAACCATTAACTACCACATAGGTAATGCATCACCAAGACTTTCAAAGCACATGACATTGCTTTAGAAAAATTAGTCTTTCATCAACTTTTCTCATACTGACCAATAAAGTTTGCCACAAAAAGTCTACATGAGAAAGAAGATTGAACCAAATTGAACACCAGCTGAGATCCTTGTTACTGTTAAGAGAACTTATCAGCCACATGATCACACTGAAACCCCATTGTTTTACTGAATATTCAAGTAGTTAAGTACTTCCGTACAAAGAATACCACGAATGTTATAGAATGCTATAATTGTATCCACAATCAACACGGCTTAATAAGTCCTAATGACATGTACAAGTACTAGAAAGCCAGTGTAAATGGATTCTTTCTAAGTCTTACAACAGATGAGACAGGTAAGCAAACTATGAAATGAAAACACTCCCCAGAAGCAAAAGCTAGCTGGATTGAATTGTATTCAGTATGGAAAAACGAATTACCCAATGGGCTCACCTGCTTACCATTAAACAGAGAACAGGATATGCATAAAGATTCGGTGCAGAAAAAAGCACAAGAAGTAGTTCCAACAATAAGAAACAAAAGGAAACAATGAAGCAATATGAATAAGAAGCTGAATATATACAACTAGCTCACTTTGCTTTTGGTGTCTGCATTGTTTATTCACGCTTCTTCACCAAGTGGTAAAATGGCACTTAGATGTCTTCTTCAGCCCCTACGTGTCCCACACTTCCTGCAATGGTTCAGAGAAGCATTTTCCTTAGAATGAACTTCAAAAGATAAACCTATTACACATGTATTTACAAAGACCAATAGTAAGTGAGCTCCCCATAAAATAAAGCCGGTCTGATTGCTATATACAACGACTAACAAACAAACAAGCAAGCAAACAAACAATGCAATCCCTTCAAAGGAACTCCTCGTAAACTACCTGCACTACCAACAACCAGTACCGCAAGACACAATTTGAATAGAAAGGAAATGTTTAAAACTAAGCGTCTCACTGTATATTAAGACACAATCAAACTTTGAAACTTTCTTTCTTTGTTTTCCTTCCCTTTTACTCCAATACTTGTATTGCACTCAACACTCAACAGGCAAATGGACCAACAATGGGCCAGCAGATAGCTAAATGACCATTGTAACCTATAGTTGATGGCTATATCACATTTCCAAAACGTAAAGTTTCTTTCTTTAAGCTCTATCTTTTGATGCCTATCCTACTGTTTGTTAAATGATAATTTCCAATATCTGCAAAAAGTAGCAAACCGCTTTTTCATCATCATCTGCTTCTGACCCAAAAAATTATTCAGAAAAATCAAATCTTCCAGCTCTCAGTTGTAGTAACTAACATCAAAAGGGGAAATAGGAGTAAGGAAGGAACTAAGTTAATAAAATGTATCCATTGTAGAGATTTTTCACAGTTCTTCAAAAGCCAAAGGTGACAGAAAATGAAAAGGGAAACTAAACAAAGGGTGAACTAATTCTTTCCAACTTTCGTAGAGAGTATTTTACAGAAAAGCCTCCATTGAACAGTATAGAATCATTTTCAACCATCTCCAGAACCTCAGAATCTTTGAAGAAATCTTAACTTTGAGAAGATTATAAGCTGCTGGTATTAGAAATAAGGGGCAATACAAGAAGAAATGGAAGAGAAAGCTGAAAAAGATAATCAAACACATGTTTACTAACTTGTAACAAAATGTAGAACAACAATAACAACACAGTTATAGCATTCATTTGTAAAGTTCCAAACTTGGAAAACCTTTATCTGCCAAAAGCTCAGATCTACAATCAAAATCGACCTGCACCCAACCAGGCTAAAACAGAGATAGCAGCAGACAGATGCCCAGTTTAACCGATAAGTAGGTTTCCATAAAAGCAACTTTAAGCTCCTCAAGAGCAACCAGAAACCAGCATTTTCGAAACAAAAGGACTTAACGAGTGAGATGTATGACAAAGAAACCAAAAAGCAAGCATTACTACAACTGAACAAATATATGCAACCAACAGATTCAAAAAATAAAGAGAAGTTTTTATGGCATCATGAAGGGGGGAAAAAAACACGAACTTTGCTGTCAAAATCCAAACTTTTGAACTCAAAACCAACCTTACAAACTACAGAAACAAATGAGGACTACCCCGTCACAGAAAAACGCGAAAGGAACCAAATGTAAGACAGAAATCATGTCAGAATCACTCTTACCAGACTAAGCTCTGCACAGAGAAAGGAGGGGTTTTCTATGGCTGAACGCTAAGTATCAAAAGAAGATAAATAGTTTCAAAGCCCAATAAAAGCTTAAAGAAGCGTAGAGCAATGGAGCAGACAATGTCTTGTGTTGTTCCCAACTACAGTTAAGTAGGTAGCTGCTTTCTTTGGCTCATTAATCTATCTCTCCTCTTATTGCCTCCATGTGCCAAATTTTGTCACATGTCAGTGAACAAGACAGGGCCAGCTTCATTCAGCCGCTGCACCAATGCCATTGTTTCTTCAAGTGGCAATCCTCTTTGTTTTAGCAAAGATTTCAATATATTATTAATCCAAAATCTTTATGTTTAATTCTTTATAAAATTCAAACACCATCACCAATTATTTGTTGAAGACACGAAACATTATCTGTAACAAAATCGAACAAATGACAAAAGCAATAAGAAAGTTGACTGAACAAATTGCAGGTTCTTATCTACTGGTGCTGCATTACCTTACATTACATGTGCTGTTTCTTACTGCATTAATCGTCTTCTACGTAACCATCAGCAAGGTGTCTGGTGAGGCACCAAAACAATGATGCCAATAAGACCATTATTATAATGCTTCAGGTCTAAGCCATGTACCACTTCATCGAGTTTGCAGTTGCAGGACTTATCTGATATCTCAACTTTTGACTGCTTTAGCTCTGCTACCTTGACGCGTTGTGGACGATATGGACATTGGAATGGTAAAATTGCTTTCCATGGATTTACGATATTCCAAATTGAACACCAAATACTTTTTAATATAGCAACGACCTTAACAGGACCGTTTCTCCGTAAAAGTTAAAGTTATTTTGTCATGTTAACTTAATTGATTTTTACATATTCACTAAAATAAAGTTTTTTGGATTTGAAACTTACACAGATTCAATCTACGTTGTGATGAATAATAAATGGGTGGTAGGATTCCAACTTACGACCATTTGATCACAGAGACTCTGATACTATATTAAGTAACTATTTATTACAAAAACTTAAGCTATTGTGTGAGGTCAATTTAATTATTTTTATATATTTACTAACACTTATGATTTGAAAACTAAATTACTTTAGTCAATTTAACAATAAAATTTTTAAATTGACCAACTTTTCGATTCGATTAAATTAAGTTTAATAATTTTTTGATTAAAAATTGACCAGTTTATTAATTAATCATTTAATTTTAATAAATTAATAAGTTTTTATAAACCAAAATAAATTGAGTAATTTGTAAACCCAAATAAATTGAATAATTTTTATCTAACAATTTTTTGAATTAAACTTTATATTTTTTATATTTTTATAAATAAGAATAATATTCTTCGATCATTTTAAAATTTTTATAGATAAGAATAATATTCTTCGATCATTTTAAAATTTTAAAATTTTATTTATAATGGTTTAATGTCGATTAAACCTTTTAAATTTTAAATCTCTTGTCCTACCAGTTTAACTTTCGATCTCGTTTTTAAAATATTGATAATAACTTCAATTAAGTTGAATCAAAAGATTATTAAATTATATGTATTTCAATTTTATAATATAATTTACTTGACTATTTTGTAATTTTAATTTTATTAATTTTAATATTTAAACTCTAATATTTCCCTGCTTGAATTTAAGTCCATGAAGGCCATTCATTTGTAACTTTTAAATTAAAGATATGGATCAACGATAATTCTTAATAAATTAAATTGGTATAGGGAATAATACATTTAAAATTATTTACTCAATTAACAATAAAAAGAATTTTAGGCTCTCAAACAATGGTAAGATTATTATTGTTATGTATCCATAATATGAGACGAATAGAAGAAATATTAAATATTAAATAAATTGTTTAAAATCATAAAATTAAAAAATCTAGATTATAAAAATTTGGGTTCAAGTTTAAATTTTGAATTTCACATTTAAATAAATTAAATCATTGATTAGTAATAAGGGTAATTATCAAATTACTTTTGACAAATATTTAATAACAAACGTAAATAATTTGAAAATTAATTATTAAATATGTTTCAAGAAACAATATAATAATAAAGCATACAATTTATTCATTTAATCCCGAATTTAAATATATTAAATGATTTACTAGTATAGACACGACGTTTATTTTTTAAAAAATTAAATCTTTTATTTACGATGTAAATAATTTTTAAGTCAATACAAAACAAACTTTTCATATTAAACGTAATTTTTGAAGATTGAATTTTTAAAATTTTTTATATTGAAATATTTACGAAAAAGTTCAAATTTCTGAATTATATCTATGCATGGTCCTACATGGAAGTTGGGCTTGAACTTTATGGAAGGGAAGAAGTAGACCTATTAAATGGCTTGGTTACTTAAAAGTAATTTTGGACTAGTAATTAGTAGGATAAATTTGGAATTAATTATTTAATTATTAACTAAATTTTATAAAATTAATACTTTAGTAAAAACCTCAAGAAAATTAAACTAATTTAATGGTCCTAATAAAAAAAATCAAAATTATTTCTTATCGAGTGTGATTTTTGTTAAATTTAAATCATTTATATATATTTGATTACTTTATTTAGTGAGCCTTATATAATGAAAATTAACTATAAAAATATGAATCTATTGAAAGATTATATTTTCAAAATTTTAAACCTTTTAAAAAATGTTCTTCCTCCATTCCAAAAAATAATAAACCTACTATTTGCAAAAAATTAAGAAAATGTCAAAAATATAAATAAATAAATAAATATTCTTCTATTAATAAAAGATTAAATCGATAAAGCGATGACTAATTTTTTCTGACATAACTGTAGAAAAATATAAGGACTGACTTTAATGCGGAAGCGGTCGATCGATTTTCTGTTTGTCAGTCTACGTTTTACAGTTGGCTACTAGAGTTACTGGTAAGTCACACCCCAAACTCTAACAACCCAAATCCTCTGTGCCACCAACCCTGTGCCAACCATGTTCCACTCCATCCTAACCGCCCATTTATGTGGGACCCACATAAATAGATGGTTAGGATGGAGTGGCACATGGTGCACAGAAAATCAAGTCCCAAACTCTGAAGCCTTTTGATGGTTTGCTTCACGTGAGAGATAATGATGGAGAAAAAATTATTTTTCTCTTTTTTACAAAGTTATGAATACCGTACCGGACTTGCTACCGGATTTGGTCTTGGTACGGTACTATACCGGTACCGATTAATACCGGGTACCGTTTCGGGTAATTTTTTAAATTTATAAAATAGTCCTTAAATTTTAAAAAATTACAAAATAGTTCATTATCATATTGTATAGTTGTAGTTTATTTAATTTAGCTTTTTTATGTCATATCCATTTTAGTTTATATATATCTTTATTATATTCTAATTATTTCTATATATAATAATTATCTATATATAATA
>JANZXR010000004.1:31784114-31796245 GCA_027575705.1 Erythroxylum echinodendron | reverse complement strand
TTGATATAGAGGGGAGTTAGATGAAGTGAAAGGGTTGTTGAAGATGGCAGAAAGATACAGAAAATGGAAACATACGTGAGTGAGGATCGGATTTTTGATGTTTATGTTGAATCCTAAATTTTTGATTTGTTGTGTTATGTTGAAATGAAAGGGGAGTAGAAAAGATGATTTATGTGTTATTTGAATAAGATAGGAGAGTTAAAAATGATAAAAGAATAAAAGAAGAAGTACTGCAAAATCTAGAAAATAATAAGTGCACGATTGTGCACCTTAAGGTTTTCTAAAATTGAACATACTTCACTTTTTTGTTATAACTTCTTCTCCTGACCTCCAAATGACATGAGACTTAAATTAATAGATTCCTAACACATTTTTCTTCCTCTATATGAAAATTTATGAACATCGGAATTCATTCAGAAAAGAATGAGTGATAAATTTAGGATGAAATGGTGAGTGTGCTGGAATATTGATAATTGGAATGATTTCACTATCATGTTTCGATATTTTAGCTATATTTTGATCTGAAGATTTCTAAATGAGTTGATCATTGATTCAGATTGAACTAGAGACATATGGTTAATTTTTTTCATGAAGGAATTGAATTTGAATCTGTCCTTAAGAGTCTTGAACTTTGGCTTGAAGTTAAGAGTTGTGTTATGTTGAGGTATAAGAAACAATATGGAGTATTTTGATTATAACTTACACGATATTGAACCAAAATGTCTGAATTTGATGCTATTAAAAACTTAAGACATAAAGGAACTTTTGATTAGAAGAAAGTGTTGCCTAAAAATTTCTAATTCTAGATGGCAAGAAAGAAGGCAGAAAACACAGCAGGTCACGATTGTGCATCAACACGATCGCGACTCTGCGGAAACATGAAGGAAGTCACGATCGTGTCTGCTGATGAAGGAAGAAAGTCACCCGAGAGGCTTTATTAAAAAGTGATTTTTGGATGATTTTTAACCTAATTCAAGTAAGAATATTAGCATATGAAGTATATAGGTTTAAATGAGCTCTTAAATGATTTAATTGATGTTGACTAAAGGGATTAAAGTGAATAAAAGGGGTATTAAGGATTAAAAGAATGTTTGGAAGGTGTTGAAATTGATTATAAAGAGTATTAAAGAAACATACTCGAGAAATTATAATTGAACATGCATGTTACATGATACATTCACAAATGTATTTATGACTGATAATGCACATGAGTGACATATAAATGTATTTGATTGTATATAGAAGAGCAAGTAGAGCGATCACTTCTAGATATTGCTGGAACTTTAAGGCATTAAGCAAAAAGGGAACAATTGTGGGTAACCTAGACAGTCTCACTCAATTAATTGTTTGTTTTGATTATGCTTGAGTTATCTTATGAATGTGTGATTGCTTATATTGATTCTAGACATGAAGGTCCGAAGATTCTGATTTGATGAATGTGATATTAAAGTGCTCCTTGTATCTGAATTGGATGAAATAAATGTGCTCAAATTCATTGAGTTCATAAAACTCACTCAAATTGCATGTTGACATTGTAGGACGGAGAGAGGACATTAGCTACTGAGAGACCCTACAAAAAGCATAATTTTTGTACTTTTTTGAAGAAGAAATAGCTCAAAAGTCGGTCAGCTAAGACTAAAGGAGTAATTAGCAATTTTGTTCAATTCCTCTTTCAAGTAGTATGTTATGTATAGGGTTTTGACATTGTATATATTCGGATGGTTTTGTAAAGTTATAATGTAAATTTGGTTTTTATACAAGGAAAAGAGGATTGCAGTTTGTTTTTTGTATATATTTGGTGACTTTTATGTATACTAGTTGATTCCATGACTAAGTTGGATAAGTTGCCATGTTATAAAGTGAAGGAGAGATAGTTAACACACCATTATTATAGATTACATACTACAATGTCCACAGGATGTTCTAATATGTAATTTATAGTATTGGGATGTTACAACTTAACATAAACCTTAACATCTTGTTGCATTCCCTTCTAGTAAAATGATTCCCATAGCCTCTGATAAGTAGTCTTACGTCCTGAATGCCCTCCCCAAGGTGAACTATGGTATACCTCCAACATTTGCTACTTAAGCATCTTGTTATTACCAATCACAAGTTTGCTTTTGTGTTTGAGTATGTTGTTATCCCATGAGTACTTAGATGAGTCACTAGGATTAGCTTGTAATCGTTTAGATAACCTGTTACAGCTTAGGGTCCTGAAGTCAACTATCCTTCACATTATCCAACAAGGGTGAGTTGACCATCGATAATGCAGAAAGTAAAGATGGTGCAACTTTGTGAGATAAGGCATCAACCCCCTCATTTTCAAAGCCCTTCTTATATAAAATAATGAATTAGTAGCCTATTGATTTTCTTAGTCCCCCATGTTGCATTTCAATAGTTGAGGTCGCTCCAAAAATATTTAAGACTTTTGATCTATGAAAATAAACCTACGGTAGTACCCTATAAAGCCAAGAAACCAGCAGAGCTACTTCATATTTGTTGGAATTGGCCAATTGAGAACATCATTAACTTGTGCTATCCATTGACACACCATCTTTAGAAATAATATGGCCCAAGTAGTCAATGTAATCCTTGCCAAAGCTACAATGTCCCTATTGACAAAAAATTTGTGTTGTAACTCTTGAAAAACATTATGAAACTGTTATAAATGACTTTCCCATGTCTTATTGTGAACTAAAATATCATTAAAAAAATATCAACACATTCTATTGCAAGAAAGGTCTAAAAATAGAACTCATAATTGCTTAGATTATGGAGGGTGCATTGGTCAGACCTAATGGTGTCATAAGCCACTCATAATGACTCCCATATGTCTTAAAAACAGTTTTTGGAATGTTCTCGAGAACCATCCTAATTTGATGATATCTTGATTTAAGATTGATCTTATAGAAGAAAGTTGTCCTCTGTAACTTATCAAGCTGTTCTTCATTGAATGGCATGAATAATTTACCTTTGATAGTAATTACATTAAGTTAATTAACACAAAACTTCCATATAGCATTTTTCTTTTTGACTAGCATAATGGGAACTATAAAGGGACTAGTGCTCTCTCGAATTAATGTAGCTTGCAACACTTTATCTACCAAATTTTCAGTGACTCCTTTCTGCATGTGAGGACATATGTAGGGCTTACAATTAAGAGGCAAAGATCTTCCAACACAGGCATTTTATGATCTTGTGGCCTAAAGGGTTGTAAACTATATGGCTCTTGGAAAACCACTATGAAAGCCTCGAGTAACCCCCCGAGTTGGTCATGTTGTTCTTTGGTCAATGAGTTATGATCCACAATTTTGTCATCACGTGCTTTGTTCTCAAGTTGTAGAGCAAAAGATTTCACAATAGTGTTATAAGACCAATCTTCAACAACCAATAACTCCAACTCACCCCCTATTCCTTAGAAATGCACTCTCTTTCCCATGTATATGAAGTTTATGGAAATAGTCTCAACCAATATATACGTAATATGGCACGGTGATTAGCAAATAGTAATATGAGTAAATCTGTGTGAAATGCAACATTGCCACATGTCCACTTCAAGTTCTCACAGCAAGAGGTAAGAAATACAACATTGCCACATATCCACTTCAAGTTCTCGCAGTAAGAGGTAATGTCCATTGTCTCCTTATTAGCATTTGTGACCTTATATCTCTTAGTCACCTAATGTTTCAAACTTAGTGCTTTCTCCAGCTTAGCACTAAAAAATTATGTGTACTACCTATATCTATTAGGAAATACGTTGGCTGTCTTTTCATAAATCCCCTTACCCTAATTGCATGATTACCAATTTCTCCCTATATAGCATTCAATGACATATGAACTTCGTGTCTGTTCTCCTTACCATTTATTTTGATGAACTTGTAGTTTTAATTGTCACTCCCTACTTCTATGGATCCTTCGACATCTTCCTTCTTTACATCTCTAGAATTAAGGCAAACAACTTGACGTTTTTGCATTTGTGGTTGCAGGAATATTTTTCCCCATATGAGATACAAAGACCGTCGATCTTCTTTCAACTACGGTAGTATATTTTATTATTCTTGTGTTTATGTTTTGTTGCTTATATGATGTATGTATATGAGTTTGCTTGTGGATAAGTTTATGTTTGAGTTGGTTGAAGTTGAGTGTAATGTTGAGTTTGATTGGTTCGTGTAGGACTAATTTTTGATTCTAATATAGTGGTTTTGTAGGGTAACTTTTTGGTTAAATATGTTTTGTTGATTGTGGTAATGGTTACGGTTTGTAGAGTACTTAGTGTTTGGAAAATACTTGGATTGTTTGTGGCTATTGGTGGATAGGTGAGTTCCTTTTGCAATCTAGCAAGGATTATAGCTTTATTAACTATTTTAGGTTTGTGTATTCATACAGCCTTTTCTAAATGTCCCTTCAATCCACCCAAGAAACAACTCATTGCTATAGAACTATCTAAGTTTGTTATAACATTTAGCTCATCAAAATTTTCCATTTACTATTCAACACCGCCAAGTTGCTTCGAATGCATTAGTTCAACAATGAAGTCATCAAATAGAGAATCCTGAAATCTACAACCCAAATTTGTAACTCTTAGAGATGTCAATAGACCAGGCCGAGTCGGGCGTCCCACTATATTTTTTAAAAGAAAAACATTAAAAATGACATTGTTTTTGAAGTAACAGTTAAGTCGGTCGAGCTATGGCTCACTCGACCTTGGCCTATAGTCCGATCAATCCGGGCCAAAATTAGGCCAGGCCGAGTCCTTTTTGACATCCTACTAACTTTAGCCAAGTAAGGGGTTCATTACCTCAATTCTTGAGATATTATTGTTGTTAGGAGAATGCCTTCCTTCTAAATGCAATAAGATGAGTTTTGCCTTTTTTTCGTCCTGGACCTCCTCAAAAGCGAGGAATTGCTTAATCTTCTTTTTCCAGTTCATGAAATTTGTACCATCAAAATTAAGGAACATTACCTTCATAGTTTGATTTCTATTCGAGCTCCACAAATCTGTTCTAAATTCCTCCCCTCTTTCTAGTTGTTGCTTTCTCTTCAACTCACTTCCCTTGGTTGATAGCATTTAACACCTCCCAAAGAATTTATTTCCATCGATAATTTCTCCATCTTCTTATCTCTCTCATCCAACCCTTTAGCCATCTCCTTGTCCATAGAATTGAGTATGGTTTGAAGCTCTAATATGGTCACCATCGCAACCTGCTCTAAGACCAAAATGTAACAATAAAAATAAGAGTCGTAGGAATGAATAGAAATCAAGGAAAAAGTTCAAAGTTGTATTGATAATGATATCGTCCATGAAAGTGGACCCAAATTAAGGATACATTCCTAAAATCGCCCCTACCAGAGAAGAACCATCCCCGAGATGCTCAACTTCCTATAACCTCCTAACATACTCAACAAAAAGCCCTTCGACACTTGGCACCCATGCTAACGTTAAGTAAAGAAAATAAAAACAAATCTTAAAACAAGTATATGTAAATTAAAATGACTATAAACACACCGTGCGTCGCTTTAATAAAACATTGCGCTTGGAATCTTCTATAATACCAGCTATAAATTAACTAATGGCTTGTGTTGATAAGGAATGATGCACATTAAGGGGCTTAAGGAGTATTAAACTTCTATCATTAATCACAAATCTAAAAAGAGTATTAATACCAAAAGAAACACCAATTATTACAAAGTCAACCACGAATGATATTAAAGGTATAATCTTTTCAGTTGCAACGTAATTTAAATGTCAATGTCAACGTCATTTCTCAAAGAACAAATCTAAAGATTCCAAATACATGAACAATGGAGATGTAAGAGTTTAAAATGATAACAATAACCATCATAAGTAATTTCAAGGAACCAATTTCACCCCAAACAATTCTAAGCAATGAATAAATACAATACCCTTTTGGCAGGGGAAAGAAAAGATTCAGAATCCAAGTGATCCTTTTATTTTTCCATTTTCTTGGATTGTTGAAGACCAAGTGATAACAAGTGGTTAGATGCCATCTCCAATGGCCACTGTGTTTTGAGCTCTGAAGTTGCTTTCAATCTTTGGTGGACCTGAATGCCGCCTGGGTCTAGCCGGTGACGGTGGATAAGAAAGCCGCTTCTTTGCAGGCCCTGTTGACCCTTTTTCCTGGTCTGATATCCGATTCTTATCTAGCCCCCGTGGACTCTGCATCCGGGATTTCGCTCTTGCAGACTCGGTGGCTACCATGTAGCTTGGAACAGTTGAAGAGCTCCCCATACTCTCATCATCTTGCACTGATGACCCTGCAATGCTGTGTCTCCTAGATTGCGTGCTGATCATGCTTCTGGAGTCATCATCTTGACCCCCAATAGTGCTCCTTGGGCTTGCTGACTTCAGTTTTCTAGCAACTGCAGAAGAAGCTGGCTTGAGAGGAGTTGGAGGAGAGTGTAGGCTCACAGTTTTGCTAGGCTTTTCACTTTCGCTTGGTGATAGTTTCTCCGAATTCAGCTGGTAGCGTGCATAGGACTTTGTAATCTCCCCTCCAATGCTACGGCGTGCACTCTTTACAGATGAGTGGTCATTAAATTCTTTCTCTGCCATGCTCCGGCTATCCCATGGATGAGCTGCCATCCATCTTTCCAACCAGCTCCAACCCCAGGTAGGATTGCCTAGATTCATGAACATCGGATTTGCAGATCTTGGGGGATTTTTCCCAGTTTTCTACAAGGGAGATCCAAGCAAGGTTAGATATAGAAATCATATGGAACGCCACAAAATCTGAAGGAACTTGTCTTGAAGGATGAGTTTTTTCCCTTCCAGTGACCATGTCTTCACTTGGGGTACAAAAATATTAATTGCATTGCAGTATTTCAGTATGAAACTACTAAATCAGAAGTTCTCTTGAACCATGGCCTTTAAACTTGAACAAGCAAATGAGTCCAATATTGCATGTAGTGAATAAAACAACCAAAATTATCCCATCACGACCTGGATTCCTCATAGCATAATACGCTAAATTGAAAAATTCAGTCACCTGATGAGAGAATGCATAAGCCAGCGATCTTTCCCTTCTCATTGCAGCCTCATACTTGCTAAGCAGGTTAGCTTCGATCTGTTCCTTTGATTGTAAGCGGTCATCCCATTCCTCTTTCATCTATCACAACAACGAAATAGTCATAATCTTAAGGGAACATGACTAGAAGCCGCCAGAAATAGCACGTAGAACATGAGGAAATATAGTTGCTGATCCTATAATTTTTCCATCTTTGTAAGAAACATAATTATACAATCATTTGGAAGTTAAGTTTTGACGCCTTTTTGGGGAATATCTTCACAATATCACTTTAAGTTTATGTTGAAAATATAACTCGAAACTAAAGTAGTAGAACTGCCACCAAAAATCCTGGAGTAGTAAAGAGATTAAAGACTTGATATTTTAAAATGACATAGTATGAATATTGAAGTTCTGATACTGTGAATCTAAGACAAAGCAACATGAGAAATTCACATATTAGTATGAAGGATAAAAAGGCAAACCCGCAAATTCTCCAGCTCTTTTGCATGCTTCTGTAGGAGTTGTCTTTGAAGGGCCTGGTTCTCTTCTGACATTCTGATTCTCCTAGTTTGAATTTGAGACTGAACTCGGGATAAAGTTTGCATGCACCGAAGGGTATGTACAGCTTGTCGTTTGACAGTTGGTCCTTCCATTAGCGACTTAAGCCTGACCAACCCTCTTAAAGCATGCAATGCCCTTCTTGCCTGAAAAGAGAAATTAGAATTAATGAAGACTAGCTTATAATGTCTTTTGTCATGGTTAATAGTATAGTTTGCAATAGAAGAAGTAGACATCAGATTTTGGAAGAGAATTTAAATACAGCAAAATTATCTGAGATAACTTGCAGCTTCAACCATCTTTCACAAGAAAACAACAATGTTCATATCAAGAAACTATAAGCTTCCCATACTCTTACTTACACAACTAACAAGTAACAAGAATAAAATCTTGTAAAAATATGGCTTCTCTTAGCCCAGTTAATAGTGAAAGTTCCAAGACAAGTATAACAGCAAATAACTTGAATAGATAATTGGAATGTGGCATTTGTAAATTGAAAAGTGTATGCAACAAAGCAAAGGGAATTTGGAAACAACATATACTGGTTCTCATCAATTGGTCACGGTACAGCATAACCTACCAAGTATCCTCTGAATGTTGTTTGAATCATTATTGCAGCTGCTTGTTCACTGAGTTTGCCAGCAAACCTATTAACTTTAGCAACTTGCACAACCTCCACGGTTGGCTGGACAGGAGTAAAAGCAGGCTCAGCTGCTACAGGTGTTGCAATAGGAGCAGAGTAAGGATCCTTGTGCTCTTCACTTGTGCTTTCAATTAATTTCACTTCCTCTGATTGAGAAGGGGGAGATGGTACTGTCACAGTCCCCAAAGAAGTGGAATTGGAATCCAGCTGCTGTAGCTCGGGAAAGGATTTATCCTTCTGTTGATTTGATTTCTGTAAAATATTTTGTTTATTAGTACAAACTGAAAAGTTACATCCCATTCCAAAGGTATAATGAAACTTGTAACGTTTGTAGGGAAACGGTTTCAGTTACCTTATCCTTTTTCTCTTTGCTATCTGAGCTGAGGGCCTTCTTGATGTTAGAAAACCATTTTCCTTTCTTGCCCATTTTCTAGTGACCAGTTCAGTTCAACCTGTTCCTGAAACAAATCGAGGGACCAATTCTGAAACGAGTCAATACCATTATAACTTATGAATAAAGAAAGGAAAACCGAACATAGTTAAACAAAACTGTTCTAAAAACAGAGCTAGAGAACTTCATGGGCAGTGTCAATGAAAAATCAAGCAAAAGGATAAGAAGAAAAAGAGAGCTACGATCCTGATAGACACAAACTGAACTCCCTAAGGGAGATGGAAAGCAAGGGTAAGAATCGAAAAAATGTAACAGAGGAGGTCAAATTGTTGACTTGGCTCGTTTGGTTAAGTCCCAATCTGGTGACCGCTGAACATTACAGAGTTAGAATAGATTCACCTTAACAAAAGTTCATTAAAATGGTAAACTTAAGAGCTGAGTTTTCCATTTTCCCACGTTTCCAACATATTCTCAACAAACAAGCAAACGATAAGAAAAATGACAAGTTATATGAAGCCACCGACAGATAATTCAAAGCAATTATGCAACAAAAGAAACAGATTTTGAACACAGATTCAGCACAATCCAAAAGAAACAAAGACAGAACTGTACAACGACCAAATGAAACGAAGAAAAGCCAAAATCTTTTAAATGGGGTCTAACGAATTCGGAGGAAACATAAATACCAGTAAGCAAAGCCAAGTGGGAAGATCTCAAAATGCTACCTTGACAAGAGTTTCGCAGATGGGTCTCTTTCTTCGTTATGAATCTATAGAAACAGAGCAAAAAGCTTGAAGAAAAGAAGCTAAAGAAGGGTTCTTTGGGTATGGGGAGACAAATAGATCTTTTGTTTCACCGGCATTGCGAGGCGAGAGAGAATATCGGCATGAACCAGCTGGTTTAGCTAAGTTTGACCCCACTTCTTATTGATTACTGATTAGGGACAATAATGAGCCCCACTTTTCGTTAATGGAAGCCTTGTTCTTTCGGTGGCAAGGACCTTTCTCATGTTTGTGACCTCATGGACAATTAGTTGACTGTGACTTTCCAATTTCTGAGGTAGATACAAATGTAGACACTGTAAATTTCCAAACTGACAGTTCAGATTTGACCACAAGAACATGCTTAACAACATGAGAGTTAGAAAAAGATTCCGCTCTAAAACCATCCAAGTCATCTTGTCTGGTAATGTTATCTAAGTGATTAGATGTTGGAGACCTTATTTATTGGCCTATCTACGTTTGTCAGCAACGTTTGCCTTAAATTGGCAATATCTGTGAGCAAACTGTCTTTCAATTTTTATTCCTCAAATGAATTGTTAGTAAATATATGAAATTAATTAAATTAGCCTTCCTTAATAGCTCAAATTTTTAATGAAACGGTCACTTAATATAATATCAAAACTTTTGTGACTAAGTGGTCGTAAATTCAAATTCTACCATTCACCTCTTATTTAACACAAGATAGAATGAGCCTGTGCAAGGCTTTCACTTGAAGATTATGTTAGTGAGTATATAAAATTAATTAAGTTGGCCACACACAATAGCTTAACTTTTTGTAGTGAAATGGTCACTTGATATGAATGTCTTTAAAATATATCTTATAATATTAAAAAATAAAAATTTACTAATTTTTTCTCGAATTATTTTATCAAAAATAATTACTACTATTTCTAATATTTATATAAGTTTTATTACATAAGCACGGCAATATACTAAAATTCAATTTTTATTAAAATAATTTAATAAATTCTTAACTAAAATCTTTTTTAATTTTAATAATATATTTTTATAATTTGAAATAATAAAAATGATAAAACATACAAACATATGTTATAGTTTAGGAAATTTTAAAATATTATTTAATTTTTAAAATCCCAAAAAATTCTTATAATTTTTAATTTTTAAAAAAAATTCATTCTCTTAGACTTAAATTGAAAAGCAACAATAAAATACAGGGGGCATAAACAACTAATCAAATGTTCTTGATATAATAACTTAACTCAACTCTTAAATTTAGCTTAAATTAAAAAAAGAGTTTTTTTAATTAAAAACTACAAAAAAGTTTGAAATCCTAAAAATTTCATATCTTTACCTTAAATTTTTAAAAAATATATAAAAAACACCTATATTTTTTACGAAGTTTATATTGTCACCTTTATATTGACATTTTATCATAAAAACTATTACAAAAGATCCGAATTTTTTACCAGATTCTCTGTCCTATAAATTAGTTTCTACTATGTTTTATTATATCTTATTCGTATATTTACGTAGGAATTACATAAATATGTGGATAGAATTAATGAAACACGATTAAGGCAGAGAGACAGCCGAATAATGATTCTATATTATATACTACTCAGCACGACCCTTCTTCTGTGCTAGGCTTGTTTCTTATTTAATGTACTTTTGTATAGCTAGATTACAAATGGAGTACAAGTATGTTTAATCAAATAATCAGGAGATGCACAAAAACTGATTTGTAAGGCACAATCAAATTCAAATGAGTTGCCTTCATGTCCTGCCCCATCATTATATGTAGCAGTTGAGCCATATGCCTTTGTAGGGCCAGGAATTTGTTAGCTAGGTAGCACTACTTGAATAAGAGTACAGATCACCTGATGTCGTTACCCTATGCTTATTTTGTTTCATAAAAATTCATCAATTTAATAAATAGGATTTACAGAAATTAGTCTGATGTGAAAACTTGAAAACATGAGAATAGAGTAAAGAGAATAGAAGATCTGTTTCTCTTATTAAGGAATTATATACAACCAAATCAAAGGAAATATGATCCAAAGAAAGTTGTGAAACATAACTCATGTAAATAATAACAATAACATTTAACTAAAGTCTTGCTAAGATGCGGAGTTTAAAAAGATTTAGTAGTACGTAATTTTATCGTTATCAAATAGAGACATTGTTTTCGATATTTTGAATTTAAATAAAAAATTTTATTCTATCTATTTTTTAAATAATGTTTTAATACATTACATTATGAATTATTTCTTCCCTTTTAAACAACTTTTTATTAAATTACATTTCATTCTATTATAGATCGTTCCTTTACTTTCCATTCTATTCATTTCTATTTTATTAATTACTATCTAACCAAACAGGCCCTTAAGAAAGTGGATAATTACTGAAGGACTCTTCTCCTCTATAAAGGGTTATCTCTTTTATAGGCAACATAACAGAAAAAAAAAAAAAGTCAACAGTTGCATTCCAAAAACTCCGGAAAATTGTCTGGACTACTTCAAATTTGAATATTTTTATCATCCCTACTTGTTCTTAAATTACTCCTCTCATTTGTTCGTCCTTCCGGTTTGTCAAGGAGAAAATGACTGCAATATCGTTAGCTAGATGCCCAGCCATACGGAGTTATCACCTCAGCCTCCACTCATTTGTGATGTTGTCTGTACACGACTAGTAGAGTGGTTGGCTGCATAATTATGAATATGAGGTTAATAATAAAATAAGAATGATATAATGATTTGCTTGCATCA
>JANZXR010000004.1:31752309-31775865 GCA_027575705.1 Erythroxylum echinodendron | reverse complement strand
AAAATTCAGTAATAGGTTAAACTATAATATAAGTGAACTTCATAGCAGTAAGCGTTTACAAAGTTGATTAAGTAAAATATGTGACTTAAATAGGAAAATAATAACTATGATTTATAATAAATCTCTTTAGATGATTTTGTAAGCTTTGATGTATAATTTTCGAATATGGTGAAAAAATAATAAAATGGTAGTTAATAGAAATTTTAATGAGGAAAAGTGTCAATAATTATAATCAAATACCTTCTAGAAGAGATAATTAAATATTAAACTAACACAAATTTGAGTTATAAAGATGTGAATCATTTAAAATATTTATAAAGTATAATAATAGACGAAAAATATGTTGAATTTGTTAATACCAGTTAGTTCAAATATAATATTTAATTTAATTGAATAATTTAGAGACGTAATTTGTGAAGTGTTAATTTAATTAGTATACGGTCCAATAATAATAATTACAAATTTCAGTTAAATATAAAAATTTAAAAGATATATATTTGGTTTGGCTTTTAACTTTCTTGTTAGATTTACTTTAATAACTTTCGTTGTTAAAAAATCAATCAATTTATTAATTAATCAAACAAACTTTGTAAACTATTCAATTTATATAAACCAAATTAAACTAATTAATTTTCATTTAACAGTCTCTCTTTTCAATTAAACTTTAAATTAAAAATATTTTTAATTATATTTCAAATTCTTCAATTTTATTTAATGTTTAATCCGAGTTGAACATTTTAAATTTTACACCTCTTGTCTTACTAATTTAACTTCCAAGTTAAAAAATAATTTTTAACAGAACTAGTCATGCTTGAATTTCAAAATACTAGATGTTAAAATGAAATCCTGATTATATATGCTAATTTTGTCTTAAAATTGTATTCCACATATTTGGAAGATATTTAGCTTAATTAGGAGGATTCTAAAATTTTTTTAAAATATCTAACTAATGTTAGATTAAGCATACATTAATCCAATGAGACTCCACTTTATCTAGATTTACCTTTGCATACACGTGTCATTTGATAAGGATGACATTTGGACTCAAGCCTAGCTCAGCCTGCCCCAAGTCCTAAGCTTATTTTTTCAAAATCAAGCCCGAACTTAGCCCGAAATGAGTATTTTAAATATACATTAATTATGCTCATTATTGTTTTAATCGATATTTACTATACCAACAGCATTTACATGCATAATTTCTTAGTTATGGATGAATTTATTTTGATTTACATGTTTAGATCAGCAAACCGTACATCAAAGTCCATTTTCACCGTCTGCAAATGAATGTTTCAAAGAGTTTCATAATTTACACTGCAAAAGGTATGATCAAAGAGGTTAATATCCATTCGTTACAAGTTCTGACCGCTCCCTACTCATCAACCCCATAATCCTCTCCAAAGTATTTGTCAACTAAACCGTTGGCCATATTTCTCAAATCTTCATTTTCATGAAACTGAAATCGTTCCATAGGTTCAATTCCGTCTTCTCGCTCCACGAGCTTCGCACCCTCATTATTTGGTATCCCCCTCAACACCTACATCAAAATTCGAGTGCTGTAATTCTAAGACAACTGGCAATTTCTTGAAAGCAAATTCTAACCAACTGAAATTCCAAGGAACACACTTTGAGGAAATGATTCTTCAAACTATTAGACAAAAATGCGACTCTAAACCAAAATGCCAGAAAATTCATTGAGCATATGCCAAGTTTAAATCTTATTGATAAGTAGGAATGACACCTGAATAAAGCATATGACTAAACAAACCAGAAAAAAGAGATACGAACCATCAAAATGCAGATACATATAAAGGATAGTAAACTGATTCTGCTTACCAGCTCTATGAATTGAAGCCCTAGCCTTGCAGCCTCGGCATCTGCAGACCTCACTAAGTCGATAAAACCAGGAAGACATCCTCTATCAACTAGGGAGGCCAAATGCTCAAGGATTAGGTTTGGCTTTCCACTGCCTTCGGTTGGGGCAACACAGAGGTTGCCCAGAACGTATGCTACTTCCTTTCTAATATCAAATGGTGCAGTTGAAAGGAGATGCAGCAATAATGGCACTGACTCACTAGAATATATCATTTGCTTTTGCTCAACTGAACCAGCAGCTATATTAGATAACACCCAGGCAGCTTCCTACATCAAAGATAAGCCTAAGTTGAGAATAAAGGTTAAAATTTGAAAAAGAAGCCATAGTTACTTACCTTCTTCAGAACTCGATGCTCACACTTCAAGCATTTTGCTAGGACCTCAATGACATTATCTGAAAATCTCATGTGTTAAAATGTTTTAGATAAAATCTAGCAAACGTTGGGACATCTCAAATTGAGAAAGAGAAGCATCACCAACCTGTGATTTCACGACCAGGAAGAAGCACTGCAGATATAGCATGTGAATCACCAGCTATAAGATTACCAAAACTCCTCAGCACCTAGATTAAAAATTTCACGTCTAAGGCCATGCAACTATAAGTTAATGAAAAGCCACTCCCATATAACCGCAATTTTTTTAACGTCCCTCTGAAATTCAAAACTGGACCCCTATTATTTTTCAAAAAAATAAAACTGGACCCTTATTCCAAGGTCCATAAAATTTCACACATGATTAGGATCTCAACTAGCCCAGTTTCGCTTGAACCATGCAGCATTGGTAAAAACTTTGTTTCTCTATTGCATATATTTATATGGATTAGGAACTAATTAACATGAACAAAGAGAGAATATTAAGCAGAAACTAGCCTTCCGATAAATTGTGGAACTTCATTAAATCAACAGTTTCTTTTACCCAAATGTACAAGACCAGACAAAGATATTTGAAACAGATAATCAAAGAACAATTGGAAGAATAAACCATCAAACACTTATTACATTAAGAGCAACCTAGCATTATTTCACTAAAGCTTCGCAAACCATCTTAATGGTTGTTACCGGAATGAGCAACTGCAAGCTATTTGATGTTGCCAATCTTTGTACAAGAATCTGAAGGATATCATATTTCACCAACATTGAGGTTGCTGTGTTTGAGAGCGCTGAAAGATACACAACTACCCAAGCTACTTCAGTTGCCAATTCCTCATCCCTGAATTTGAGATGTAAATCCAAAAAATCTTACACTTGTAGATAAGCAGTCTTGTAAGTATAAGAACTTTAATGTAATAGTAGCAAATAGGTAACACTGATCTAAGCAGATAAACCCAACTTGAATGAAAATGGAGCATAAACCCAACTTGAATGAAAATGGAGCATTGATGTATTCTAGCATACGACAACACTATGGTAACTTGCAACTACAAGGAAAGAGGTGAAAAGTAATGTATGCAATAGAAACAAAGTAGCAACAAATTAAAAGTCAGAGTATAGCCTACTCCATAATAATGAGATTGTGCTTACGCTTTTCTTAAGTGCCGAAGAATTGCATCCAGTACCCCATCAATTCGGATGAGTTCTGTGGCAGCTTTAGGATCTGGCCCCTACATTCAAGGACACTGGACTATGTTGTAAAGGAAATTTTAAAAGAACACACATGAAAACAATGAAGAGACATATCTATTTGCGATGAATCAAAGGATCAGATTATTTTGCTAGCAATTAAAATATAAAGCTCAGGTTTGACCATCCAAACAGATTATTGCCCTAGGACAGTGCATGGAATTGATAAAACTAGGCCTAACCCCATATCAAAAGGCACCTTAAGGGGAAGATGTAAGCCCAAGCTTTATAAAGCTTATTAGATTCTTATTACCAGTCAATATAGGAAATGAACATACTTAGCACACACCCACACTTCAGAGAATGGACATTGTCTGCGTGAAATTTGTAGGACTAGACACCTGCAGGTAGCCAATAAGTTCAGACATCTATGGAAAGCCTATCATCAAACTAGGAATAGCTTTGATACTATTAAAATTTTTAATATGGGCAGAGTGTAGAGTATATTAACAAGAATTGGGCTTGGGTCAACTATTGTCAAAATAACTAGAACTAGTCATTTGTATAGTTGACCCTTACCAATTATAAACCATTTAACATTTTCATGTTTAGTCAATATGGGATACTCTTAATAGATACCATGATAAAACTAGGCCTAATTCCAACCTAAAAGGTATCTTAAGGGGAGGAGGATCCCCCAAGCCTTGTAAGACTTATTGGGCTGTTACTCCTACATCTGCAGTCTTCAACTTAAGGGATCAAAGATCAGAAATTAGATTGACAAAGAAAGCAATATTATAGAGTAGGACCTGCAAGACTAAGATTCTACAGAAGACAAAGAAGACCAAGAACAGAACACGTGTTGTAGATGCCTGGACTGGATCATGTAACCTGATTAGAGAGATATCAAAAGATGCACGACTAAAGATTAATAAGGCGGCAAAATGGTTCCACTTAATCAGAAGTTAGATGTGTGAGAAACAAACCTGAAGAAAGGATAGAGATGTGAGAAAAATGGTTGCTCATATACTTGTAGAGGGGTTCCCAAACAAAAGGCAGAACCAATATTGAGGCATGAAAACTAAGAATAAATCATAAACTGCATATGTACCTCACACGCAAAAAGCACTAACCACCTAATCCTAGTTCAAATTTTATAAAGCACCATGATTTTAGATTCTTAGACAGTGCCTATCTTTCTAGGTTACTTGAGGTGACATGAAGAAATTACCTTTGAGAAAATCTCAAGCTTCTGACAGAACATTTAGAATCACAAGGACATGTCTTGGGAAATGAAAATAACTCTAAGACCTCTACAGTTTTACACAGTTTGGTAACCCAAAATGAGCATGTCAGGCATCTCAGAATACAGGCAACAAGGAACACAAAAAAAAAAAACAGAAGTTATTCAGGAGTAAAATGCCAAAAACCTTGATGAGATTAGATAACGCCCAAGCAGCTGTCCTCACTGTTGAACCCTTGTTTGGCAGCATCATTCTTGCCAGAGCAGGCAAGACTCCTTGGGACATTAAAATGTTCCTGAACTCTTCTCCCTCGCCAGCTACATTACCCAATGCCCAAGCACACTGCTCAGCAACGGGTAAAGAGCTCTTTTCTGCAAAGCATCGCAATCATAAGCTCATCAAGCAGCTGTTATAGAATTACAAGCTACAGTTACCTGATCAACAAGGATAAGATGGTCATCATAACTAAAACAAAAAATGCAACGTTCAGTTTCAGAAGGTCAGAATGGTACAGTTCAAGTGCTAAATCAATATGTCATATTCCAGCTCAGAAACACAATCGCTTAGTTAGTCTTACTTTATTATCAGAATACTGGATTGCATTGCTAAAAAGAAGATACTTGATCGTCGAAGGAGCATCATAAATAAAATAGCTTCCTGATTCCATAATGCCATGTACTGGGAATTACCAACCTCCAAGATGGGCAATCAGCAACGGTAAAGCAGGCAATAATGCCTTTGTTTCTTCAGGTTTTCCTGCTGCAATATTTGTAAGGCACCAAGCTGCTTCAAGCAACTACAATTTTTTAATGCAAGACGGGAAGTGTCAGACTTCAACTATAACATTCAATATGCATTTTAAACAGCCACAGCAGCATTTTAACTTAATGCACATTGAATACAGTGGAATGCATTAGCTTGTAAGTATCAAGCATCATTAGGATAAAGTAAAATCTGAAAGAGGCAAACACAGAATCAGAAAATTGTTTTGACATAGATATGACTGTCTATAGGACCAAGCAACCAGGTGAGAACATGGATATATACACATTGATGGTAATACAATTAATACTTAACATCCTGATTAAATTAGTATACTAGAGATCTAATTTAAAGTAGCATTAATAATTTAGGATCTCTAGTTGAAACAGTATTATTAGTTAGATTTTCAATTAACATGCAGAGAGTATTATTTTTCTTTGTGACGTTTTAAACTTCTTATAAATTTAATTTTTAATGCTTCATAATTAGCGGGTCATTTCCTAGAAAATCTTATATAACTTTCTTGGTAATATTTCTATCTTGTTCGTGGGTATTCTAAATTTTAATCTTAGATAAGTTCACATCAGTTGGTATCAAAGGAAGGCTGTAAATCAAGTATTTATCTCTTTTAATTTCTTATTTTAGCTTTCAATTCCTAGTTAGTGTTTCTTCTTCTAGTTGTTGTTCTTGAACCTCTTTATTCTTTTCCCTATTCACAATTGTGTCTTTTTGTTTTTAAGGCATCACAAGAATCGTATCCTTCATCTTCATATTTCTTTCTCTTCATTTTATATTGGTTTGCTGAATATGAAAAATGGGAAAAAGAAAAGAGCAGGAAAGTTAAAAAAGAGTGCAAGTTAGAGTTTCATCTAGAAACTTGTGAAAATGTCTTCTAAAGTTGGGTCAGCATCTAATAGAAGGAAAATACGCTCTTTCTTTGAAAGCTATGCAATAAATATTAACGAGATGAATAATGACATGAGAGACTTTCTATAAAGACTTTTCAAATACACAATCTAATCAAATCGCCAAATTGCAAACCAGATAGCAACCTTGGGTTCTTGATGAGAGGATGCAAGCTACATGTAGCCCAATATCCTAAGGAAAAGTTGACTCCGATGATTTTGATGTTGATTATTGTGATGATGATTAAACATTTGCAGTTAGAAGAATAATAAATGCTCAAATAAATGAGGATGAGCTAGAGCACCAAAACAAGAACAACTTTTGTAGTAGACATCACGTTCAAAATAAAATATTTAAGATAATTATTGATCAAGGAAGTTATACTAAAGCAACTAGCACTATTCTTATAGAAAAGTCGAGTTAGCTTAGTTCGTAGCATCCAAAGTCATAACTTGAATGACTTAATGAAAGTGAGGAGATCCCGGTGAACAAATAAGTGTTGGTTTCTTTTCCGATCAGAAGATTTAAAGAAGAGGTACTTGGTGATGTATTACCAATACATGTTAGTCACATTCTATTGGGAAGGATATGACAATATGATAAGAAAGTTGCCCATGATAGATTTCGGAATAGGTACACCTTTATCAAAGACAAAATGTCAATTGCTCTGACATCCTTAAAAACAAGAAAGGTGTACAAAGACCAATTAAGGTTGCAAAGAGAAAATTGAGAGTCTTAAAGTTATGAAAAGAAAAAGAGTGACATCTAGAGTATTAAAGAAAAGGAGAATGAGTGAGAAAAGAAAAAAAAAGTTAGGAGAAGTTTCTAAAGAAAAAGAGTTAGTATCAAAAGAAGTAAAGAACCAAGTGAACTTATACATAGAATGGAGTGATACTAGGAGTACTTGTAATACTGATGAATTTAACTCTTTTCTTTTTAGAATGCAAATTGCCTTACTACAGGAGAATGAAAAATAGGTGACCAAGAGTAACAAATGGAGGAGTTATTTGGTGCTTTGGCATGATGATTGAATTTGGATACATATGCCAAAAAGAAAAGTGTCAAATTCAAAGGAGATCCAAGTGTATTAGAGGAAATGGTCCATTTTAAGTCATTGGAAAGATCAATAGAAATGTCTATAAGCTAGACCTTATTGAAGGTTCAAAGTCAAAATCTTTTTGAGTAGAGAAGGAATGATGCAAGAACAACTACTATGTAGAATCCTGATTAAATTAGTATGTTAAATTTCCAATTTAGAGTAGTATTAATAGTTTAGGGTTCTAGTTGAAGTAATATTACACCTACTTTTTCAATTAGTCTCAAATTACTTGATTTAACTTTTTTAGTGAGGTTTTCCGGTTCATGGTTCTCTAAACATTTATTTGTAAGTTCGCAACACACATATACACATGTATATATAAATCCTCAGACCTGTTCATCTGGAGAGCCAAATGAAAGGCACTGCACGAGTAAAGGAATGGTTCCAGCATTGACGGCAGCTTCAACAGGAGGGAATTCAGTCCTTGAAAGCAAGCGCCTCAGGTCACGAAGAGCATCAACAACTTTTTGCATCACACCTTTTCCCCTAAAGATTCAGCAGTTAAAGATTGAAGAAACAAATTCCACTAAACACCAGATCAAGTCCATAAAACCTTAATCGGAAAGACATACCGCCCAACAAAAGTACACTTACACAGTACAACTAGCACATTAACAGAAAAAAAACGCCACTATAAACCTCAAGTATAAGCTACTTTCAGAATAAAATAAATAAATTGAACAACCCTTTTTAACTTCCAATTTCATGCACGAGAGTTTTACTTGTCATATGTATTAACTGTGATAATAATCATTTTTTCATGTAGCGGATAGTAACATTAACGATTGACATACTGAAAAGTAAGAGCAGACTTCAAAGTCTCTACGGCCGAGCGAGTCTGAGCTTCGAGAATCGATTGCTCTTCATCAATCATCATATCGTTTTCAATCGGAACATCGCTATCACCGGAACTAGTTCCCACTCTGCAAAGCCGCTTCGCTCGAACCAACGACTCTCTCCTTTCCTTCCCCACCGCAACCGCATTTTGTCTCCTCCTATGCGCCGCAACATTCCCAACTGCTCACACGCACACAATAAGCAACCAGCAAACAACAGGAGAACAAACCATATATATTCACTAAACAAAGCAAACCTTACCTGAGGACTTGATAGGTTCTCTTCGGTGAGAAGCTAATCCATCATCGGCCATTATTTAGAAAAAAGTTTTCAGAGACTATTTACCGAACCAAGCTTCTAGATCAATGGAGGTTTTTTTTGAACACTTCAAACCCCAAATTGGACCTCAATTCCTCGAATTCACGCGCCGAATTCTGAAACTGAAATTTGGAAGCTGATTCCTTCGTAATTGCTAAAATGCCCTCTTCTTTAACATATTTAACTTTTTGTACTTTTTTCTTTTTTTGAAATTCTTAAAGTCCACTTTTCTAAAAAAGAGAAATCCTTAAAGTCTTCCCAATGCGGTTAAGATATTATAATTAATGTTAGGCTATAATTGTTTAATGATGTTAGGTTCGGACATAGAAAAACATGTTTACACGTGTCACTTTGTCCATAATTACATATATTTGTTAAGTATGTGTATTCGGTTCCAATCTTCTCTTCCCGTAATTCTGTTCTAATTCTATTTTTGCCCCGAAATAATCTTATTTTGTCTAAAAGTGATGTCATTTTATGTCTAAATATACATAAATCCATATTGGGTTCAAGTCTTCAGCTTCCATAAACCCGTTCCAACTCTATTTTCACCCCAAATAACGTAATTTTATGTCTAAAAGTGACATCACTTTATGTCCAAATGTAAACTACGTCGTTTTGGAACAAAAACAAGATTAGAAATAGAGGATTTGATGCCATGTGTATCGGTAAAGTTAATATAATAGAAATCAACTTTAACTTAAATCTCATATTTATTATACATTTTTATACTTTTTTTGATGTAATTCGAAAAAAGGAAAATTTAATATTTCATCATTCCTAATTAAAATAAGTTTACAAACTTTAATAATCAGTAAGTTAGGAATTCGGATCAGACTTGGTCTGATAATATATTAGATTTTTTAATATAATTAAAGCATAGAATTTATTAACAAAATTTAGGCTTGGGTCTAATTATTGTCAAAGTGACTAAAATGATGTTGTTTTACTTAGAATAATTAAGTTTCAAGTCAGTCTAGACTTAAGTCTAACTCACAAATCAATGTATTGAAAACAATTAAATTATAGGCTGAAAATTATCATCCTTATTGCCGATTATGCATAATAGGTAAGGGTTGTAAAATCTCTCTTAACTTGTTTATCATGAAAGGTCAAAAAAAAAAATTCCTATCTGGTATTTCCGATCTATAAGAGTCAAAGTTGTTTATTTTTAAATATTTTTATTTTTATGTTATACTTTTATTTATTCTCGTAATTTATATTTCTTACTTATTATACAATAGTTTTTATAATAATTTAATATTAATTGAATTTTAAAACTTTAAGCATATCTTCTTACTACTTTGATATTTGGTTCAATTTTAAAAATTTTAATTATATTAATAAAAAGAAAAATAATTATTTCATTAGTCGTGAACAAATTCTTTAAGCATGATAGGTAATAGGTTTTGCAAATGGAGTTGCATGTATAATCTTTTGTATTTATATTATTAATAAAAAATTAGTTTCATATTTTATTTTATTTTTCAAGGGTTAAAAGGATATTTATTTTTATAAAATATTTTTTATTAATTTTATTTTTTATATATTTATTTTATTAAATATTTATATAAAACATTTAAATTGATACGAACAAATATAATTAGAGATGACAATAGACTGAGCGGGCTATCAGAACTAAGCTCGACCCTTGGTGATGGGAGCTTGAGCCTGACATGAGACCCGATAGAACCCGAACTTGATCGAGTCAAAGACAACAGGAGCACAAGCTAGATTGGATTAGCCCAATTTTTTCCAATTTAAACTGTCATAACAAAACGACTTTATTTTACATACAAAGGTCGGGCCTTGGATTGGGTTGAATTTGGACAACCTAAATTTAGGTTGGATCAACCTAACCCTGACCCATTGACTTTTTTGCAAGCTGTGCTCATTTGCTATTCCTAATTATGTAATGCGCAAAATTGTTTCATTTATTTAAATCACCTTATCTTGTTTATGCGGTAGCTGGATAGTTGCTAAACATATCAATTATTACTAATTAAAACAACGAAATTCAATGTTAGAATTCCTTTAAAATAATAATTATTCATAAAAATATTTAATAATTTTGAAGAAATATTTAAGAATAATGTTTTAAAAAATGAATTGGAAGTTAAAATGGTACCACAAGAGATTTAAAGTTTAACATGTTCAATCGATATTAGATCATTGTAAAATCAATTAAAGATTAAATAAAATTAAAAAATTTGAAATATGATTGAAAGAGGCTGTATTTACAATGCAGTTAACTGAAAAAAGAGATTGTTAAATAAAAATTAATTAATTAATTTTAATATATAAGAATTTATTAATTTATAAAAAATAACTATTAATTAATAAATTTATTAATTTTTAATAACAAAATTATTAAAATAAATCAATTTAAAAATTTAAAAATCGTGAATCGGTTAAAACGGTTAAAATTTTAATTATTGTTTATTGAATTTTCATTTTCAACTAATCATAATTACCGACGACATTCGGAGTTGGCCAAGATCATCCAGTTTCGTGCGTTCCCTGCTCAGATCATCAACGTGATCAAGGGCGGAGCGCTGCTACTGCACACGAACTGTCGCAGTCTAACTTACTTCTGATCCAACCCCTAACGAACAAACGTGTACCCACGTGTCGCGGCTTCCCTGGTTCCTTTTGTTACCTCCAAAGACTTTTCTCGTCCTAACGCGGTTTTGCTTTAAAATTTTCTCGAGAAACAAGCACGAAAGGCTTTCTTTTTCATTCCAGGACGCTGCAAATATATGCAAACCTCTCCCCATCCATGGCTCATCCCCCACTCAAGGCCGTCACTCTCACGCATGTCCGGTACCAAAAAGGAGACCAACTTGGCCACTTCTTAGCCTGGGTGTCTCTAGTCCCGGTCTTCATAAGCTTAGGTGGATTTGTCTCACACTTATTGTTCCGGCGAGAACTCCAAGGTCTGTTCTTCGCCGTCGGCCTTCTCATTTCGCAGTTCATCAACGAGCTGATCAAGACGTCCGTCCAACAAGCGCGACCCGCCACATGTGCTCTACTCGAGATGTGTGATTCCCACGGTTGGCCGTCGAGCCACTCTCAGTATATGTTCTTCTTCGCCACGTATTTCACGCTCTTAACGAGTAAAGGTTTGAGGTTTAGAGAGATATTGACCAGATGGGTAGCGACTTCTGTGATTTGGTCGTTAGCAGTGTTGACCCTGTTCTCTCGGGTGTATTTGGGGTATCACACTGAGATTCAGGTGTACGGAGGGGCTGCTTTGGGACTTGTGCTTGGGGCGTTGTGGTTTTGGGTGGTGAATTGTGTGATCTTCGACTATTTCCCTGCGATTGAGGAGAGTAAGTTTGGGAGGATGTTTTACCTCAAGGATACTTCACATATAGAGAATGTGTTTAAGTTCGAGTATGACAATGCCAGAGCTGCTAGAGAGAAGGAGGCTAACAAGTCCGATTGATTTGCTACCGCTTTCCTTTCTGGGTATGTTTAGTTTGGTCTTTCTTTGCTTTATCTTTTCTTTTTCAGCTATTGATGTGCGAATATTGGGTTGGTTTTTAAAGCTGAATTATTGATCAAATTAAAGAATTAGCCTCTATGGGTTCTATGCATAGTTGGTGGGGAATCTATATTTGGCTGTTATATTTTAGACTAGCGCGTGCTAATTTTGATTATAATGTTGTACCTATGAATCTTAAGATCCATGCAGTGTTTGATGTGAGTTCTGGAAGTGCATGCTCTGAATGTCTTCATCGCCTATATTCTTTAAAATTAGCATTCATGTTTGTGGTAATCATATTTTGGAACTAAGCAAGTTCGGAGGTTCTTTTTTTTCTCATTCTCCTATTGTCCTTTAAAGCAAGTTCTAAATTTTGTTATAAATCCTTAAAACTTGTACCAATTGGAAAAGTTGACAGTTTTTGATTCTCCTACCTATAGATATTTACTCCCGCAAATCTGATAACATACCATCTTTGGGATACGGAAACATTTAGGATATATGTGTCAAGTTTTACATGGCAGTCTGAGATTTTGTCTTGTCAGACTCTTATCAGATCCATCATGAAGTCTTTTGTGAGTAACACTACGGATTAGAATTAACTTTAACCGATTTCATGACGTATGGCAATGAGTGTTGGGTAATGAAGGCATATGAGCTCAAAGATGAAGACGAGAAGAATAAGAATGTTGATATTGACTTGTGGAATCACAAGAAGTTCATAAATAATTGACCATGGCTGTTAAGCTGATATTCACTCCTAGTGTTGGTAAGTTTAGGGCAGATTGTTTAAGATGGTTGATTTGCGTCCCACAGAGGCCAATGGTTACATTGGTGAGGAAATGATAAAAAAGAAAAATTCCAACTAGGAGAAAGGAGGAGAAGGATGGTACAAAATGAAGTGAAAGTATAATTAATAAAAGGACATACCAATTTTTTTCTGAAATTTGGCTCATGTTGTCAATCTCAAGTAGCTTATTAATATTCAATGAGTTCGTTTCTTCATGTCAAGGCCTTCTTTCCCCTTGGTAGACTATCTAGCATATCTAGTGATATCTTTATCAGGTTAACCCAGACTCAACTTATGTGTACTTATAGGTAACAATTTGAAAGTTTGAGTAACATTAGTAAGGATTTATTGTTACTCCCTGACCAGCAAACTGGTTGCAAGCATTCTCAGTCTCCATAAACCCAGTTAGTTGAAAGCTATCTAAAGGATATTACGATCTTTGTTTGCAAAAAGCTTAGAAGTTGAAGAAGCAATTAGTACTGTACTGTGATGCCAGAATCTTATTGCTTTATGCTACGTCCAGATAGGTCAAATAGGAAGGTTGGGAACAATGAGGGAAAAAGCTTCTTGAGTTCGGTTGGAAACAGAACTCTTTTTATATGGGGTTGCCTAGTGATATATGTGATCTCAGGTTGGCGCGTTACTTGACAAGGACCTTTTTGATGATTATACTCCAAGGGCTAGTAGATCAGAGTTTAGAGATGGACTGAGTAGTTCTTCTTAGTTAACATCAAATATCAAATAAGATGTGATTTAAAAGAGTTCCTGAATTGAAGTGTTGGAAAGGCAGCGAATGCCACGTTTGACATTGACAGTACCTTGAACATGGATTTGAAACTGTATCAAACATTGACAGAACAATAGGGTTTTTGTAATATGTCACAGGGTATGTTGATTTAGAAATCAGTCTTTGGTTCATAGATGAAAATGTTTGACGCTAAAGTTGCTTATTTTATCTCTGATTTTTCATATATTGTAAGTGGTCCTCCTTTTCTTTTCATAGTAAATAATCTTAATGTTGTAAGTGCCTTGTCACTGAGCAAAGTTCTCTTGGAGTTTATACTTTCTCACCGTTGAAATGTTTTGTTTTGCTCCCTAATCAACACACAGGATTGCAGCTGTTTCGGATTTGAGCTTCTTGCCAGTTACACGATTATGCAAGTTCATTTCTTTTGTGTCATTTTGTCAGAGAGATCATGTAAAGTCAGCTGGAGCCTCAACAGTTTAATGTGCAGGTTGCCTGAATTAGCTATGCAGAATTTAGAAACGTGATATTTGTAATTCATTTCAGATTTACACAAATTATTCGGTCTTTTTCTACCAAGATCTTGCTTCAGAGTAATCATAACATGGTACTTACGTTTTTTACATGGTGTAATGTACACAGAGAACTTGGTTTACACTTTAGATTGATGTTGTTGTCCGATGTACGGGCTTGAAAAAGCGAATAAACTTTTATTTCCCATAATGCTCTTCTCTTGACTAAATGCCTTCAGAATTTGCCCTCTTTCAGCTTTTCTCTTGATTTGAATACAATACAGTTGAAGAAACTGTTAAATTGTTACCAGAACTTGATTGCATTTTGGATTTTTTTTTAAGGACTATATAGTCAAATTGAGAATCTTGGAGAAAATCAGAATAGATTCTCAGTACCTGAACATGGTATGACCCCCTTTTCCTGGATTTCTTTAATCAAATCAAGATAGATGAAATATATAAGAAACGCAATCGGTTGATTGTTCTTGAAAAGAGAAAATCATCAATTCATCATATTTGCATTTTCTAAAAAAGAGAAAATAAAATAAAATATTCCTTTACTATATCAGGATGTGCTATTAAATTATTTATATTTATTTGATCGGACGTGTATGTGTGTGCACTCCATATGAAGGAGTTTGAACTGTAATGATCGTTTGCAGAATTCTTGAGGCAAAAATGTGGTGAAGATGAGCATCGTAAATATATTAGTATTGGTGTTTGAGCACTGAAGTCGACTTTGGCCCATTTCTGTGGTTTCTGTCAAACATCTGTAATATTTAACTGAAATAGTGAAACATGCAATGTTTGTTCTTTTGTTTATTGGGAAATTTGTAGTTTTCATTGCCTAGTGTCCGGTGCTGATCTTCGTTTGCCCAATGATGTCTCGTTGACTTTCAAGGCTTCCCTTTTTCTGAGTGCCTGAACTTTACATTTTGCAGTGTTCTTGAAATGACTGCTGCTTGATGGTGTAATTCCACATAGTTACCAAATAACACTGACATCAACAAGTATTATATAAAAGCTAGTATTGGAAGACAGAGGTGGGGTGGTGAGTGGTGATTGGTGATTGGTGGTGGAGCCGCGATGGGGTGTGGAAGGATTGCCTCCGCTGATCAGATGGATATGACCCCACTAGATTGTTTCAGTAGTGCAGGTTCATACCCATAAGCAATGGATTTCTGGTTTTTTGTTTTTTGTTTTTTGTTATTTCTTTATAGAACCAACTTGCTTTTCTGTGTGTGAACACCTTCTTTGCTAGTAAGTTACAAAGTCATAAATCTACACGAACATGAATCCTAAATACAGGTTTGTATATAAACTCACAGCAAATTACATGATTGACGAGCTATTGCTTGAAATGTAGCATTCCTACTGATACCAGTCAACAAAAATCAACTGGTGTAATCCTCCTACTGTTTCTAGCATCATCACAACATCATCTCCTTGTGTAATGGGGCTAATGAGAGAGAAACTGTTTCTAGCAACATCACAACATCATCTCCTTGTTGTGTAATGGGGCTAATGAGAGAAAAACAAAAGAAGACAAGGTAACCCAAAAGTATATACAGTGGAAAGAAAAGAGACTTCTAAGGTTGCAGCCAAAAAGAACCCTACAAACCTACAAATAGACTAATATTTTTCCTTTTCTTGGAGTCAGATTTTACCCAACCGTGCATGGATTAAAATAAAGCATTCTGCATACCTAACCATAAAATATAAAGCCTTGAGACAGAAGAAAACCAGTAAAAGCCAACTTGGGTAACACCACCCATGTCTGCTCTTTTGATTAAGTAGCCAAAGTTCAACAACTGGCCCAAACTCTTAGGCAAAGTCAAAAAAAAAAAAACCTATTTCTAGTTCCCTCCATCTCAATAAACGACTGAAACTCCCATATCCAACATATTAAGCCAACACCACAGATTCAGGTATCTGTTTACAGAGAAGAAGAGATGAAGCTTCCTGCAAAACCCATTTCGAGTCCGGGTCGGACAGAGAAGTATCCGCAACCACTGATGAGGTTTTTGAGGAGTAATGTTGGTAGCAGAAGCAGGGGTCGGTCGCGTTCCAGCCCTATGTTTGTTAGGAAGAATACTACTATGGAGACTACTCAAGAGCCTTCCTCCCCAAAGGTGACTTGCATGGGTCAGGTCCGAGTGAGACGGTCGAAGCAAGATAAGACCCGACCCGGTCAACATAAGACTCGCTGCAAGTGGATCCATAGCACCTTGTTTTGCCACCATAAGAACAAGAACCTCAAGCTCAAGCCTTTTAGACTCGCTTGGCCTAAGTGGGTATTTCTTTTTCACATGGGTTTTAGGAGAAAATCCGAAATCAGTGAGGATTCTTCAAGGATTGAACTAAAGTTTGGTCGTAAAAGTAGTGGAGTTATAGTGCAACGAAGTGAAGAAGAAGAAGAAGAAGAGGAAGAGGAGGATGATGATGATGATGATGAAGAAGAGGAATCATCAAGTGTGTATATTTCTGGTGCTGTTACACCACCAAAGAACGCTTTTTTATTAACGAGATGCAGATCTGCACCGTACAGGCCTTCATCTTTAGCTGGTAGATTTTGGGGTTCACCTTTGAGCAGTGAAGAAACAGAGAAAAAGGAAAGAACGGAGCTTTTCGAGCGTCCGACATCGAAAAGAGAGTCTGGGTTCACCGAGTCTGATAAAGAATGGAAAGTGGATCGAGAAACGGAAGAAAATGTTGAAAATTTCGGGGAACTTGAAGGTTCAATTACTTCAATTAGAGAAAGAATGATGAGAACTGTAAAAATTGAGGAGATGAGACCAGAGGGTGGTGGAAATTTGCATCCTTTGATGCTCACAAGGTGTAAATCAGAACCAGCGAGAACTGCAAAGAAGCTTGATCCAGAGATTGCATTTTGGCAGAAGAGGAGGTTGGGTTTCACATGATTACTTTAATTGCATAGTTTTAACTATTTCTTCTTATTGCTAGTTAGTCTGTTCATTATTTGGTATATAATATATTTTTGGTAAACTCAATATAATAACAAATTAGTAGTAGCTAAAGTTTCTCTTTTCTATGTCATATTATGGGGCTGTAGGAGAGAATCTCTATGGCTTCAGACAGTAGAAAAATGGCTGAAGATGAACTACTTGTTGCAGACTGTTCATATTCATCTTTTACACTGCCATTGCTCATGGGCAATTGCAGTTTCATTTCATGAAACTCTTTGATATATTCTAGGAGTTACAATCTTTTGGTGTTTGTTTTAAGCACCCTTTGGATTCTCTGACCAGCTTTCATCATTTTTGTACAATAACTTCATGACCCACCTTTTATTTTTCTGTGTATTACAGTTTGATTGAGTTAACGATTTTCTTGTTTCAGAAGACTGATGCGAAAACACTGTTAGTCTATGGGTTTTGAGCTGTGTGTTGATTGTTTTGTGTGAAGAAGAATGTGTGTTGTGTGAAAGATAGGTGGTCCTGATGGTTTCCATGATAACCAGGAACGTTAAGAAACTTAGCCACATCATTTCTTTCACATGGATTTCTTTCACATGGATAAGAAACGCAGGGGTGTAAAATTTCCTGACATACATTTCTGAATTCTGAGTGTTGTTTCTATCAAGGGTTTAAGAGTTTAAACAGAGATAACATATTTAAAAATATATAATTTTTTAATTTTAATATTAGACTTTTAAGGTTTTTATTGATCTAATGATTAATGTCATACAAATTAGGAAAAATCATAGGTGGATTAAATAATCTTTTCATTTGACAATGCTTAAGTTTAAAGAGTTACTTAATTACATCAATCTATTATTTGATTTTAAATCTTTAATTTTAAACTATGTACATAATTAACAAGTTATTAACATAATTTTAAGATTTTATTTAGTAGATACATGAACTGCAAGGGATCAAATCTTCTGTACTACTTATGATATTCCTATTATATTTTATTAAATGTCATTCAGACATTTATGTGAACTTTACATAAATGTATAGATGAGATTTAATGAAATAGGTTTAGAATAGAGTAAGTGTAACGGAGGATTTAACGAGAAACTGCAGATATTTGCACCTAAAAAGGATGCAAAATCTTGAGATTGACCACTACTAATCTTACATAAATATACGAATGAGATTTAATAAAACAGAATTAGAATAGAGTAACTAGAACGAAAGATTTGACAGACAATTGGAGATACTTGTACCTAAAAAGGAAGCAAAATCTTGAGATTGACCACTACTTGGCGGAGGACAAGACTTAGTTTTGGCCGATCTGTATTTCTAATGGGTTTCCTGGAGCCACGGAACACTGCATGCTGGTTGGTAATTTGTTTTGATCAGATTAGTAATATGTTCCATCCAGGACTGTAGGCACAAGCATTAGATTGTGAAAAGTTCAGAGCTCAGACCTGAAGCTGATCAGTTTGTCTTTTCAGAGCAGACCACGCAAGCCTCCTGTTTCTCTGAGCTATCTGTTTTATGGGCTAGTTACAGAAGTCCAAGGTTATCTCCCACATGACAGATCAACTGGGTGGGCCGAAAATAGTAGCAGCAGCATAGTTGAAACTAGACCAGCACTGGTAATGATATGCAACGTACGTTAGGATTCTGGTTATTCCATTCGAACCCTTTTTTCCTTTTCTGGGAACAGTTGAAATGTTTTCTTATTGAAAACCAGAACCTCTCTATTGTCAACAGTTGCTCAGCTCACAGATTCTGTCATGACTCCTGAACCACACCCCATTAAAGAAAAAGGAAGAAGAGTTAATATCTCTATCATTCGATACCTCTCAAGCACAAGCAGTGGATAGACATATACATGCATGCACAAGTGACATGTACATGATTCTGACTAAAGTAACCTATAGTAAACTCTAATAACGTCTGAGTGTTGAAGAAAAAACAAATGATGACTCAAGGGTGATGTATTAAGAAACATTCAATCCACATATAACATAATTAGACAAGACGAGAAGCTCCATGTTGGAGTGTTCGTTCTGTCTTGTTTTCTCATAAATCATAATCGCATTCTATGTCGGGCGTGATTTCTTACAGTTGACTACTTCCTGAGTTGTAATTCTCACCATTGCTTATATGATTTAGGCATCTACTCATTGCAAAACGACATATGTAATATCATCCAACTTGGATTGGTGTCGTCAATGTACGGTGAATTGGGATTCGAGACACTTCATTTTCCTTTCTTTTCTTGTCTGCAGCTTGACACTGCAATTTCTTTGACAAGAATTACTGCGATTGACAGGAATTCCAGGTTAACAAAAACAAGCAGGCCTAGAGCTTGATCTCTTTACAGAATCATTTAAAGACTCGACTAGGGACTTTATACTTCTCTGTTCTTTACTTTTTGATTGCTTGAAAACACATATCATCAAGCATTTGCATGCAATCGGTCCCATTTGCATAGTAGCTCAGTACTGATAATTCACCTGAACTTGATTTCTGCTTTCCTTAAACTAAAACTAGATTGATTTAACCTTTCACTTTCACCGTTCTTGAAAACTTCTGATTAGATACAGGTCACGATCCCATTTTCCCAGCTAATTGTGTCCAACTTTTTGTTAGTGTAAATCTAAGATAGAGGGGTTGAGGTTCAGTAGCAATATTAATTGTAACTAAAAAATCCAACCAAATTAGTGGATTCAATCGTAAAAACTTTGAACTATTCAACTTTAGTTTAATTTTCAACTTTTTAGTTTGATTTATCTTAATAATTCTTGTTGTTAAAAATCAATCAATTTATTAATTAATTAGTCATTTTTTGTGAATTAATAGTTCTTATCAATAAAAATAAATCAATTAATTTTTATTTAACAATCTCTTTTTAATTAAATTTCAAATTCTTCAAAGAATAAAGACAATCTATTTCAATAATATTTTAAATTCTTTAATTTTATTTAATCTTTTGTCGACTTTATGATGGTCTAATACTGATTAAATATTTTAAATCTTAAATCTGTAGAGCCCATTAACAAGAATTAGGCTTGGGTCAACTATTGTTAAAATGAACAGAAATAGTCATTTGGATAGTTGATCCTTACCATTTATAAACTCTTTAACATTTTCATGTTTAGTCAATATGAGATACTCTAACACTCCCCCTCAAGTGCAACTGGGACTGAACATTCAGATGTCACTTGAAATAAACACAGTGATAATCAGATTGGGCTGCTGGAACTGGACATCTAGACGAACAACTAGGAAATTAATAATCCAGACTAAACCTGCTCTGATACCATATTAGAATTTTTAATATGGGTAAAGTGTAGAGCCCATTAATATGAATTGAGTTTGGGGCAATCATTGTCAAAATGACTAAAACTAGCCATTTGATAATTGACTCTTACCATTTATAAATCCTTTAAAATTTTTATATTTAGACAATATAGAATACTCTAATATCTCTTTCAATAATATTTTAAATTCTTTAATTTTATTTAATTTTTTATCAATTTTATGACGATCTAATACTAATTAAATATTTTAAACTTTAAATATTTCTTCTTACCAGTTTATCTTGCGATCTGGTTTTTAAAACATTGATATTTGTCAGCTCGCTATTTCATTATGAGTTTGCTGGTTGCCAGCTGCCAACTCGCAAGAGTAATATGTATATGGCATTCTAACTACCATCACTCCACACTCTCTCTGTGTATAGGATATCAGTTTCAGCATTTTGGCAAAACTACGTTCACTGATTATTTTTTATTTTATTTACTACAATAACACTATTTTTACTCTTAAGAGCTAAAGACCAAAACATATATTACTTAAAAATATTCTAATCTCTTTATTTGTTAATTATAGGTGAGAATAAATTGATAAAATTACCATTTGGTATATATATATATATATATATCTTTAACTTTTTAAAATATTAGACTATATTTAAATAATCTCATATATAATTAAGAAAAAAACATCCATAATAATAATTATAAAATTTAATATAAATCTTGTTTATTTTATTTTTTGATAATTCAATTTATTAATTATTAAAGTTTTAGACTAATTAAACATTTGATATCTTGATAATTACTTAAGAGTTTTGTGAATTATTTTAATAAAAAAGATTTTAAAATATATTAGTTAATAATTATAAATTATAAAATGATTGGAAGATAATATTTTTTTCGAGTTTTGTGAATCATTTTTATGAAAAGATGATTATATCTTACAAAAATTATTGAATTTTGACACGCTTGAGATGACCTAAGGAAAGCATACTTTGCTCATAAACGGCGAGTTTTAATTTATGTATCAAAAAGCAGAAGGAAGATCTTCTGTCCGTTTTATCTTGTTCAATTCTATCTAATGTCTAAAATGTTGTCAACAGAGGATCTGAACTCCAAGAATTTACCCGATTAATATCACCTAAGCAATTACCTTAGCGACTAGGTAATGATTTATTAAGGTTGTTACAATTACTAGATCACTAACCATATAGTTGAGGCACATTATGATTTAGGACTCAGTGTCCTACTAGTCATGTCATTTTGAAGCACATCACAAACACAAAACCAATTATTAATCAGATTTGGCGATGCCCTTCTTCCTCTTGCCGTATAATTCCTTCAATAAGATGATATAATCTTAGTAATGTGAAGTCCAGCATATGTCCCTCAATAAGACATCGCAATAATACACACATGGAGCTGTCTACACCAATCAGCACATATGTATATAAATGAGAGAAAAAAGATTAAAAAACCATTAAGTGCCTAAAGTTTAGGTATATGAGCAAAATAAATGTTCCAACCCAACACATCAACATCCTGACCTTGCAACTTATTGCTGTGTCGACTGTGATGCGTCTCAAATTGATAGAACTGATACAATATACCGTCAACTACCTGTTACCCTACTCTCATTCCACTCTATAAATCTTGTTACAGGTCTTAACTCAATCCTTGACATTCCATGGAGCTTAAGTCCAGTGTAGCAACTGTGTTTCTTCTCTTTCTCATCCTTTCCTCTCCTTGTGTTTCAAGAGGTTAGTAGTTGCTTAGTTCAGCTATATATGGAAGCTGCTGCATATAATGGATGGTTTTGTTGGCTAGTTTGTAATAGATTTTTTTTGGTTAGGAGGGACGAAGGTGGTGGATGATCCAGAGGTGTATAAGATTGATTATAGGGGACCAGAGACTCACTCCTCCTTGCTTCCTCCTCCTGTCCATTCTCGTCGATGGCCTTCGATTCGTCCAGGAGGCCCTGTGGCATCTGCCAAATCCCAAGGTTTAAGAGACGTTAACGCTAGAGAAAGGGTAAGAGAACACATATCCCATGATACTGAGCTAGGTTAGTTTTGATTGCTCAAGTTGTTATTCCCTCATACTACGTAATTAGGTTTCAGGTCCTTGAGACTTCTATTTATGACTGCTTGCACAGGCTGGTCAGTTACATGATCAGATGCCTTATTTTTGGTTATGGATTTTGCTTTGCAGGCCAAGAACATTCATGGATGATTGACTTGTGTTGAAGAAGAACTACTTCTTTTCTAAAACCGTATCAGTTTCTAGCTAGCTTGTAGGTATAAGCTATCAAATATTAATTCAGAAGAAGGAGATTAGACATTCAAAAGGCACTCTTCTTTCACTTTTTGGCCATCTAGATATGAATCAGTTTCATTTGGTTGATGGCGCTATATCAGAAATTGATCTATTGTTGTATATTATCAGGAATGGATTCTTATGAAGATTGAACGATTGCTTGTGTCTTTGTTATTGAATTTCTAATCTAAATATCTGGATAGTAGAATAAAGTTGTATCCTTTTAGACTTCTGCAGATCTTGTGGTTGAATGTCTAAGTTAAAGAATTGAATGAGTCTTGCCCTTCTGTCAGATGGTAACATGAAACTAGCATTTGTTAACCTTTGATCGCATTTGGGAGAAGAACCAGTCAATGTTTCTGAAATCTCTTTACAGGGAATGTAATTTCTGACTTTCATTTCCTCTGTGCCAAAAGAAATATATTTTCATATTAGTAGAATTTATAACCATCATCTCTTAAGTGGGCATTAAATAAATTATTAAATAAAAATATGTCACAAATTACATTATTTCAATAAATCACTTATGAATTCAATAATTTAGAATCATAAACACTTAGGGACTGTTTGGTTTCACTTCTGTTTTTTTGTTGTAGTTTTTAATTTTTTTTTCTGTTTTTAAAAAACAAAAACCTATTTGACTGATATTTGTAATATAAAAACTGAAAACAAAAACCTGTGTGGTTGAGATTAGTAATTAAAAACAAAAACAAAAACATCTTTGATTTTATCATCCTATTTCTATTTTTGTAATTATACTCTTATATTAATAATTTTATATCATACATTATATTTTTAAATCAATTAATTATCTTACGGTTAAAATTTGAAGTATATGCAAATTAAATGTAATTAAAAATTACACATTAAT
>JANZXR010000004.1:31689093-31752209 GCA_027575705.1 Erythroxylum echinodendron | reverse complement strand
GGTTCGCGGTCGGTAAATGTTTGTTTTCAGCGACGGATTTATTCATTTCCGTCGGTAAGGGGCGACGGAATTTATTCCGTCGGTATTATTCCAACGCAAATTCTGAATTTTCTTGTAGTGTACAATTTTCTTGGCTTGGAACAATTTGAGACGTGAACTGATCCATGTTTTTTCTAATTAATCGTTTTATTTTGTGTAATACTAGATTACGAGGTTTTTCATTTTCCAATGCGTAGGCTTAATTTGAAAACAGAAGTTGAGATTATATTCGACATGTAATTCTGCTTGTTATGAATCCACAAGTGCATTTTTTTGTATTTGTCTGAGGTTTGAAGCATGATGCAAGTTCACGAACTGTGGCTTGAGGACCTATTCACTTAAATGTAACCATATCTCAATTTTTACTTAAAAGTATCATGCTAAAAGCAACAAAGAATTAATAGCAAAACTTTGCCCAGAAGCACAAACTCCATTTGGTTTGGTACATTTAAAGTGGATACAGAGTTCTTGCATTCTGAAAGTGAAGATATACTACTTGTCCAAGTGGAATCTTGTGACCTTTGGTTAAATTAAAATTCCTCGAGCTCATATACTTCTCACTTTTGTAGAGGTCTTTTCGGATTAAAATCAACTTCCCTTCAACCCAATTTAACTGGATGAGCTTAACCCTTTCTTCGAGCAATTCATGTTAATCCAGATGTCGAAACATTGCCCAGAATGAAGAGATAGGCAAATGGTGAACACAAACAGCAAACAAATTGTTTGAATCCTAAGATAAAAATAATCCAAAAATTATGAAGTTCCTTCTTAATATACGTTATAAGTTTAGGATTTAGGGTCATTCCCAGTAAGCAACAATAATATTCACAAGTTAATTCTATTAACTATTTTAAATTAAGATATCAAATAACTTTAAATTAAGTAATTAATCAAAATATATTAATGAAAAAAGTATTTATATAATTATTTTGTTGGAATAGTCTAATTATAACCAATTATTATTATTATTATTATTATTATTATTATTATTATTATTATTATTATTATTATTATTATTATTATTATTATTATATGTTCCATGTTTTTTATTAGAGTTATAAACTTAATTTTTGTAGAATTAAATGTCTAAAATCTAAATTCTTATAAGAATATTCATACCTTTATAATTTTTTTTAAAGTCATATCTTCATAAGTCATTTTACATATAAACAGCTAATACTAAACAACTAATTTTACCAAACATCTCTAATAAACAGCTAATGCAATTTGCTGGTCAAATCAGCTGATAAAATCAACAATCAGTTAACAGCTGATAGAATCAGCTAACAACTAATACAATCAGCTGGTTACCAAACATAGCCAATGTCCAAGTTAAAGAATTGAATGAGTGTTTTGTCAGATGGTAACATGAAACTAGCACTTGTTAACCTTTGATCGCATTTGGGAGAAAAACCAATCAATGTTTCTGAAATCTCTTTATAGGGAATGTAATTTCTGATTTTCATTTCCTCTCTGCCAAAACATGCATATTTTCATATCAGTAGAATTGACAACCATAAGCTCTTAAGTGGGTATTAAATAAATTATTAAATAAAAATATGTCACAAATTACATTATTTAATTTAATAAATCACTTATTAATTCAATAATTAGAATCATAAACGCTTAATGTCTGTCGATTTTAATTTAAAATTATTAGCTGACTTAAACTTGTAATATATTAAATTAAAAAAAATTAAAAAATCTTACATCTAATGATTAAAAAATTAACTGGTTCATTCGGTTTAACCGTAGAAATCTTGAATCTTTAAACTTTTCAATTCGGTTTTAATTTTTTGGTTTGATTTAATTTAATAACTTTTATTGTTAAAAATTGATCAATTTATTAATCAGCCGTACAATTTTTGTAAATTAATAATTTCTTATAAACTAAAATAAATCAATTATTTTTTTAATGAAACTTTTAAATTCTTCGATGATAAAAACAATCTCTTTTAATCATACTTTAAAACTTATTTAATTTTTATCTGAATTGAACATTTTAAATCTTAAATTTTCTGTCTTACTGTATTAACATTCAGTCTGATTTTTAAAACATTTGTTACCCCAATTTAACCACTCATATAAGACACATTAAATCCTCTGTTCTACTTATTCTGTTCTAACCATGTTCTATTAAATCTCATTCATATATTTATATAGAGTCCATATAAATATATAGATGAGATCAATCATACATTTATATAGAGTCCACATAAACGAATAAATAAGATTTAATAAAATATAATAAAACACTATAACCGGTGCAAAATATCTTATTCTCATGTAAGGTAGCCTCAGCGTTACGAACTTATGATCAAATTCAATTTCTTATCAATTAAGCATACAAAATAATAAAATAATATTTTATAATTTCAATTATTTTAACTTTTGTGTTTAAATTATTTATTTTTTAAAGAATTAAAAAGAGTAAGGCAAAAAATTAAGGAATAGGCGCTTTTTGTCTTTTGGCCTATTGTGATAAAGTCGGAACTTCGTCTGTCGGTTCGGTTAACAGAATTTAAAGCTTTGCTTCACAACACCTCCACTTAACATTCTTCTCACCATTGAAATGGAAGGAAACAGCCCCAGTAGCCAAAACGACGCGTTTAACGGCAATGGCGATCATGAGGAGGTGAGTCCTTTGTTGAACAAAGGCCCGAAGGAGAAGAGAGACGAAAAACCGGCGAAGGTCTCTGATGAGAAATCGGAGGCTCAGAGTCGGCGATCTGGTGGGGCTCCATCATTTGGGTGGACCGCTGACGGGTTGCCGCTTGTTCATGGAAGTGTTGTAGGTGAGCCGTTGGGGCGTGCTCGGTGGGATTCGAGCATCTTCGCTTGTTTGGGTCGCGACGATGGATTTTGCAGCAGTGATGTTGAAGTTTGTAAGTGAATTTAAAGATTGTGGTACTCTTTTATTGTTCTTCTTTTATGTAATTTGGATGAGAGTTTTCGAGGTGGTTCTTGTGATTGATTAAATGTGGGTGGAGAGCAGGTTTTGTGTTTTACAATTTTTATTGAACGGTTTGTTTGTGTGTTGGTGATTGCTTATTGCTTATTGCTTATTGCTTTCAACATATTGCTTTTGATATTTAGTAACATTCGCATTCAATTGGGCGTCTTGTTTTTTTGGGAGAATTAACAGGTCAGATTTGTGCTTCTATCACATTATTGATTTTTTGCATTTCATGATCACATTTGTCATTACGAGTTTTGTGGCGTTTGATTCATTCAAATCTCACTTGGTTGATAACTTGGAGAAGTGCGTGCTTTGGTCGGCTTTAAGCATAAATGTTAGTTTCATATCTCCATTCTTGCTTATGATAACACATGTTCATAAACCTGGATTGGTCAACGGACTACCAATTTAATATGCTGTATCGATTTAAGATCTCTTCCCGTTGTTGTTTCTTGGTAGTAGACAAACTTGATAACGTCATTAGGGAACAGTTTGATTTGAGGGAGAGAAATTGTGTGTTGTCTGCCAGGTCTACGATTCTTTGCAGCATTTCTCTTGCTATCATCCTATCCTGAGAGCGTAGTATTTACATGATTGGGTTTACGACATTTGCAATTTTTTTCAGGTCTTTTGGGCAGCGTAGCCCCTTGCGTGCTGTATGGAAGCAATATCGAGAGACTTGGATCTAGTACCGGAACATTCACAAATCACTGCTTGTCTTACACTGGTCTATACCTGATTGGTAGTGCCATTTTTGGTTGGAATTGCCTTGCACCATGGTTTACTTACCCGAGCCGCACAGCTCTTCGCAGGAAGTACAACCTAGAGGCATGTTATTTACTTATTTCTTCCCTTCAATATACAACTGTGATGTTATCTTTGATTTCAAAAGGTCTCACACTTATTTTTGTCACCTTACATATGTCATTTGATGGATATGTGTCTGAAAATTGTCTGTTTCTTGCAATTTCTGCAATTCTTTATGGTATGCTGCATAAATTGTCATTTAGTCCATCCTTCTGATATATGCCACATTTTCTGTCAACTTTGCCTTTTTTTGTTGGTGGTACCACGCGTTCTTCCTATTATCATCATATTATGCTACAAACATAAATGCATTTTAATGCAATGATCCAAACCATTCCCTGAGTTGTATGATTTTCTTCTTGTTTCTTTGAAGTTAGCATGGTGGTTTTAAGGATTTTTGTTTCTATATTTTGCTTTGAATTACAATTTACCTTCAGACTGGTCCATATTTTGTCAGGCAGCTTGCTCTCTCATAGAATATGGATCATTTTCCATCCTTTTTCGTACTACTTGGATGACCTTGATCTTCCCTTTTAGTTCTATGCATTTATTACCAGAGAAAAGGTCCTGAAGGAGCTTTTTGTGCACTAATAGCGGTTGTATGAAACAGGGTAGCTGTGAGGCACTTAATAGGTCATGTGGTTGCTGCGGAAGCTGTGTGGAAGATGAGTTCCAACGTGAGCAGTGTGAGTCAACATGCGATTTTGCAACTCATGTTTTTTGCCACCCGTGTGCCCTTTGCCAGGAAGGACGTGAGATTCGTCGAAAGGTGCCTCACCCTGGTTTCAGTGCTCGACCGGTCTTGGTTATGATCCCACCTGGGGAGCAGACTATGGGCCGTGGAGCTTGAATGGATCTTATCTGAGCATGAACTACTTATGTCCTGTCCTGTCTATATACCTATGTCTCATTTGTTTTGTAATTTTTTTGCTTAGATAATCTGCTAAAGCATTGAACGGAAGACCCTGTCAAGTGGTGTTGATTTGCCGGTGAAATCTAGACTTTGTCTGGGCTATGTTTAGCACATGATATACGTAGATCCAATGTCCTATACTTTTGGAATGGAGTTGATTTTCGGTAAGAAATTGCTTTATAATTGTTTCTTTGCTCTTTGTGAAAGGAATGCTAAATGATCCGGAGATAGCATAGATGAGGAAATGTGTAACATTTGTTGAGATGACTACTCCAATGCTAACCCCTTGGGATATAAAGTTCTTGCAAATTTTACGCTTAGCAAAAAAGGTAAGCATTTGGATACCATAAATCGATAGGAGTTAGGAAAGAACACCCTGCTTCTGGCAACAATCTTGTTCGTGCTACTATGAGAAAGATTGTCTATCCAGTTGTTAACAACACGAGGGCTTCCCCTTATTCTTTCATACCCCCTTTACAATAGAAAGAATCCGGGGAGAGAATTTGGAAGATTTGGGATTTGATCCCTAAATTTCTTTATTTGGGGACTGAAAAGGTTGTGAAGGTCAGACACTTGTAGCACTTTTCAACTGTAAAACTTAAAATTAACCGCGTATCTAAACTTGGCAATTCTAGGTTCATAAATACTACAGCAACATAGGATAAACAGAACAGGAATCACAATGGGGGCAGAAGGATGTGAAAAAGGCAAAATGCATCCTCTTGATAAGCTGCAGCTTCATGTGGAGTTCTACCGAAATGTAAAATTAACATCTAAAGTATGAGTTTAAATTCCTAAGAAGTATGAACCCAAAATGGGAAATAGCAAAGAAACATTCCTGACCGAAAAGTTCAACGTCCAGGAAAGCAGCATTAAGCACGTTCCATATTCTTATTCTCCTGGTGCAGAAACACCCTGCTTCAGTCTCTCCCTTTTCATCTTCTTCTTAGAGACAGGTTTCTTCTTTTTTTGAGGTAGATTCTTCTTGGCATACACGTAAAGAGCATAATTTCCAATCAAAAATGTTAATACTAAACCCCCTACAACCAGCAGAACTATCACTCCTGGGTTTAACCCTTTTGCTGGAACATCCTTAATAACATTTCCCTATCCAACAAAACATAAATCATATCCCAGTTAGAACACACACATATGACATACAAAAAGGAAAAGGAATAGCAAAATAAAATCAACATGACTGCGAACCATTATGATGGTGAGTCCTGACACTCTCAAAATCCTAATAGTTACAACAATAACAAGCAACAAACAATGAGTATGTTGATTACAGGTTGAATCAATTCAACAACAACAACAATATCCCAGCCATATTGAATCAATTCAACATAGCTGAGAATAAGTTACTTTCCCAAGACGGTCAAATAAGTTGGCAAAACCCCAAAGTAAAGGACTTTACAGGGACAACAAAAAGAAAGTAAATGACTTCTATACAATGAGAATTCAGACTCCAAGACTCCACAATATCTTAGCCATTGAACTTTCCACACTACGTCATAATGTCATAAGAATTGCCAAGATTATCATAAACTATACTAGTTATACATAACATTAGCAACTCCCTCTCAAGGTGGCTCGGTGCCAAAAAGAGGCAAATATTAATGGTAGCGGGTAAGTGTCAAACTACCGACAAAGGCCATTGTTTGGGAAGTGAAATACTTAATTCAGGATTAATTAATCAACAATCTGAAATCAACTGCTAAAATCCAGGCAATCAAGCGCCAGAAAAACCTAAAATCAAGCAACGACTTCTTTCATATCCTTTCAATGCAAGATCAATTAAACTATACACAGATCAAACGTATTGACTAAACATGCAGAACTAAAACCCCGAAAACAACAAACGAAGAAGGAACAAACATAAATAGAAAGCAGAATTATCATAATCCCAGATCCAAAACCAAAAGATCAGAAACAAAAATGGATTGATCTCGCAATTAGAAGTTATAGGCCTAAAAATATCGGTGACTGTTCAGGAAGACCTCAGAGTGTTCAGGAAGACCTCAGATTTCATCTGGAGACAGAAATGGGAACAGATTAGGAGTAGACTCACCGTTCCCTGGAACTGTGACTGATCAGAAAACTCGAAGTCGTCGGCCATGGCGGCCAAAAATGAGTTCGTACGGACTGAGACTCTCTTGAAGAATCCAGAGAGAGATTTTGATGAAAAATACGTATCTGAACTCGAGAAACGGAGACCTCTACATATCTTAATGCTTGTTGATCGCAACTACTGTCGGTCCTCTAAGTTTTAGATATTTCGTTATCACCCCCTAAGGTAGAGTGTGTAATTTAATAATTTTAACTTTTATTTTGATTGTTTTTGAAATTCATTTGTTTTGTACCCCATTGTATATCCTCTACGATTTGAGATTTTTAAAGCTTTCAGTTCTCATATTTATAGAGGGGAAAAAAGTAATATAGTTCTTGATTTTGCATTTTAGAAGTTTAAAGAGTTCTTATAATCCATATACGAGTTATTAGGAATATATATCAAAGCGTTAAAACTAAAATAAGGGTGATATAAAAAAATACAGAGCATTTCTTTATCGATATCAGGCTACACCAAAGATTCTCATTGAGCTCCTTCCTATTTGCAGCAGCAATTGATGAGTTCACAAAAAATATCTAAAGGAACATGTCTTGGTGGCTAACATTGATAGTAAGATCATGAATGTGATGATAAGAGATAAATTAAGGAACAACTATTGATACTAAATTAAGGAAGACAAGACTTGGGTGATTCAGACATATTAAAAGGAGACATCTCAATGCCCATGTGAAAAGATACAAGAAAAACGTACTTAGAGACTGTAAGCGAAAAAGAAGAATTCTTAAGAAGAACTGGAGGGAGGTGATCTGGACGGAGTGTTGGTCAACCAAACAAGTGCATAGTCTTAAGTTAATGATGACAAAGATGAGGATGCTTATTGAATCTGTAATCTGATAAGAAGAGATAAAATCATAAATATAGTGATAAGAGATAAATTAAGGGTGACTAACATTGATAGTAAATTAAAGAAGACAAGACTTAGGTAGTTCGAACATGTTAAATAGAAATATCCCGATGCCCTAGTGAGAAAATATAAGAAAATTGTACTTAAAGACTGTAAGAAAAAAAGAAAAAGACCTAAGAAGAACTAGAAGGAGGTGATTTGGACCGAGTGTTAGTCAATCAAACAAGTGCATAGTTATAAGTTAACGATGACAAAGATGAGGATGCTTGTTGAATGTGTAATCTTATAAGAAGAGATAAGATCATAAATGCAATAGTAAGCAATGTTATGAATACCGTACCAGACTTGGTAATGGATTGGGTTATGATACGGTACTATACCGGTACCGATCAATACTGGATATCGTTTCGGATAATTTTTTTATTTATAAAATAGTTCTTGAATTTTTTTAAATTGCAAAATAGTCCTAAATTTTTAACCTTGTCTCCAAAAATTAAAATAATAAATAATAATCACAATTAATATGAAATAACAATAATTTTCACATATAAATAATTACCACAATTTATATGAAAAAAGACAACCATTATCATAAAAATATAAAATTAAAAACAATATAAAATATTAAAATATTGCAATTTTTAATTTTCATTATATAATAAATAATAATTACATCAAAACATCCAATAAAAACAATAAGAAATATCCTTAACTCTCAAATTATTATAATTTACAACAAGAATTTATGATAAGGAAACAACCAAGTAGAATTGAAACATGAAACAAAAACATATATTATTTAATTTATTATCAATTAAATATATTATATATTTAATCAATTAAAATTAATCATTACTAAAATTATAAATATCTTAATTTAATAATTTTTAATAAATATAAAAATATTTAAAAATATTTTTTAAATATTTTTTCTAATAAAATTTGATTTAATAATTAAAATATATAAAATAAATATAATTTTATAAATTATTTATTTTTAAAAATAAAATATTTTATTAATGCTTTGTTAATAAATATTATATAAAAGATTAAATAAATTTAAATAAAATAATAAATTTTTATTTTTATTTAATGTATAATTATTATTAGTGATAAAATATTTATTTTATTTTAAAATTAAAAATTAAAAAATCACAATAAAATTAACTAAATAACAAATTAAAAAGCTTTGAAAAAAGAGGAGGTGGGAGAGAGAGAGAGACAGCAAGGGTAATTAAAATTTTTTTGAAAATTTTGCAATTTAGTCCCTATATTTTTCAAAATTTTTGGTACTGACCGATATTTATAATATCGGTCGATATTTAAACCCAGTATTATTTACCCATGTTTCGTACAGGCCGGTACCGACTGGTGCGATACAAAATTCATTTCTTTAGTGATAACTGATAAGAGATAAATTAAAGGTGCCATAATAAATTAAAGGAGACAAAACTTAGATAGTTCAAACATGTTAGGTGGAGACATCGATGTCCTAGTGAGAATATGCAAGAAAATTATACTTAAGAATTGTAAGAAAAAAAAGAAAGACCTAAGAAGAACTAGAGGGAGGTATTCTAGAAGGATGTTAGAACTTACTAAAGACTTGATCCTCAATATAAAACTCGGGGAAGTAAGATACGGGTTAAAAAGATCCTATATAAAGAGGGTCATTTTCTTTTTTATATGTCATTTGAACTTTTTTTCAATTCTTATGTCTTGTATTTATCCTAAACAAGTTTATCTACAGTACTTTTCCCTTAGCATTTTTTTCATTTTTGGTATCTTTTAATCTTTAATTTATTATTTATCAATATTTGTATTATTATTTGTATTTGTATTTGTACTATTTTATTATTTATTATTTATTTATATTTGTATTTGTATTTTATTATTTTTATTTGAAATTGATTTTTGAATGTTCTTATTGCATTATATCGATTATTTTAAATATAATTATTTGTTTACATTATTTGTTTTTATTCTCTTCAAATAGTTTTCAAAATATCTTTTTTTCCCTTTTCTGTAAGTCTATTAGAAACAGTCTTTTTATTAATTAAAAATAATATTACGTATTATTAAACTTCTTCAAACTCTGCGTCTTAACAAAATTTCTACTATAACGTTGTTTGACTTCTTGTTGTAGTAATAAAATTTTAGGTTTATGGCATGCTTATCTTAAATCAAAGACTCTTTTAAGTACAACCCAATCTACTATTTATAGATTTAAAATTAGATTGTTAGTCATTTTAACTTGAAATCGTGATTATTTGATATGCATTACCACGTAAATTGATTTGAAGCATCACATTGAAAATGAAACATCATAGTACGATGGTTGTGCTATAAGCTTTAAGGAACAGGAATGCCGATCTCGACCCTACAATAGCCCAATTTGATGGAAATGGGCCGTAGTGTCTCAACATCGCCAGTTGTACGTACTGATCAATGACCCCACAAGCAAAGTCTATCTACCTGGTTTACCATCGCACAGGTCAACTTTCAAATATTCCTTTTTCCAGAGGACCACACAGGCGCATCAGAGAGGGTTGGAGCGACCTCTTCCCTTCACAATCCTATCCTTCCTTCAGATCATTTCGAGAACATTCCAAATTAGGGTTAGGATCCTTAAGCGATCGTCATCGCCATTCATCGGTAAGAGCCAACCTCCAGCTCCATGTTTCTGGAATTTTCATCTTACTGAAGCCACTTTAACCAGTTGTTCCATATTTCTGTGGAGAGCTTGAGAGAGCTGAGCGATCTCGCACAGCAACATGCAATATCATGCAGTATCTGACTTTCTCAAGTGAGAGCTAAACTTCCATTCCTTTATCTCAATTGAGCTTGCTTCATTTCCCAACATAAATATTGTTCTTTACCCTTCGGAATAATTGCTTGTAGCACTAAATATGTAGAACGTACCTTATTTTTGGAACTTTCGCTGATTTCTTTCTTTATATATCTCTATGGTTAGAAATGGTACTTTCCTCTCCCACAGAGGAACAGAAGCTTGTGCTCCAACTAGGAACTTAACTTGCTCCAACTAGGAACTTAACTATTGTTTGTGTTAAACGACTATTTCATCACAATAACTTAAGCTGTTGTGTAAGGGCAACTTAATTGGTTTTATATATTCGCTAATATACTCCCTTAAGTGAAAGCCCTTTAGACTTAAAACTTGCACAAGCCTTCTTTATCTTGTACTGAATTAATTTGATGATAAATAAGTAGGTGGTAGGATTTGAACTTAAGACCGTTTGATCATAAAGGCTCTGATATCATATTAAGCGATCATTTCACCACAAAAGATGTTAAATGACTATTTCACCATAACAGCTTAAACTGTTGTGTGAGGTCAACTTTAAAAAACTCAACTGGTTTAACTGATTTGATAATAAAAATTTTAAATTTTGATTTACTTCAATAACTTTTTGTTAAAAATTGATGAATTATTAATTAATTGATCAATTTTTATTAATTAATAAATTTTTATAAACTAAAATAAATCAATTAATTTTAATTTAACAATTTTTTAATTAAACTTTAAATTTTTCAATGAGTAAAAATATTTTTTAAATCAAATTTTAAAATCTTAAATTTTATTAAAACTTACGACAATACACTGGTTGAACATTTTTCAACTTTAAACTTATTTTCTTATAGATTTAACTTCGGGTTTAGTTTTTAAAACATTTTACTTAATCAAATCATTCCTCTTTATCTAATAAACACTTACAAAATATTTAGTTATGTCTATACTAATACTTTTTTTTTTAATTTCAAATCCTGTGGGCGAATAAACCATGCACTAAACCCCGTGATTAGCCCTGGATACCAAGTCCTGACAATAATCTATACAATTACCAAATTGGCTACTCAGACAATATTCTCATTTAGCCTCGTTTGAGGGTCTTGCACATGGCAGGCCTCAGATTACAGCTTTACATTAACTTCCATGAAAAGAACAAGAGCTCTTCTGGAGTACAGTGATTAATGAGTATGAAGAAAGGAAAGAAATAATGTGTGGAGGTTACGTTGGTACATGTACATACAAGGAAACTGAAGAATCTTGTCTGCACAGTGAGAAATGAAACACGCAGTCATAAAATACTAAATACCTGTCCACTCGTTTCTTGCCAATCTCTGACATGCTGATCTGTACATGGACCATACGGCTAGTGATTAGAACATGGAAGAGGAAGACCCATCGCTTGGTTAATTAAGAGCAACGACATTACATCAGTCAAAGCATGTGCAACACAGCAGTGGTTTGTGTAGCGTCGTATCTTTTGTGCCTATTACTGTATTAATCAGTCAACCAATTTCTATTTTATTCTATTAAATTTTATTCACACGTTTATATAAATTTCAGGTATGATATTAAGCGAGAGTGAGATCAAACATGACGTACTGTGACATCTTACCAGAAACATCGTTGGTCTCATCAAAGAGGAAATATCTAATACCATGTTGTACTAAACTACCACTATTTCCAATGTACCCAACTATTTATTAGTTAGGTAGGACAACCAACCGGCCATGGCCGCTGTCTGATGCTCAACTGTACCTTTCTTGCTTTTGATACGGATTGGATGAGGCACTTAAGAAAAAGGGGACAAGAAACATAATGAATTTTCCGGGAAAGTGAATAAAAGTTATCAAGAATCAGTTAAAAATCCATGAATTTGCCGAGAAACAAACAAAAAAGTAGTATAGATAAGGCACGAAGCGAACAGAAAGCAAGAAGGTGAGCTAAGTAGGAATCGTATGGGATTCCTTCCAACTTGCTCGAGACATAAAAAAAAGTAGGCAGCAAAAGTAGTTTTGAATCTTAATTACTTTGTTTCATAGTACATACGTGATAAGGCAACACCAAAGTCTCCATGTAATTCGCTCTTTTTGGCTTTTGCAAAGTTAATTCAAGAACTCAACGAAGCCTTGCAAGTGGCGTCAAATTCTTCAATATTATTTTACGTAATTATAATATTAAAATTAAAACTCAAATATGTGAGCAAGTAACCTAACTAAGTTGAATGTTGTCTGATTAATTCTTAAAAGTTAATGATAATCAAGCGATCTCTTTTTTGCTGGGACGAGATCATTTGTACCCGCTATCTTATATTAACTCTGTTTCACGAGATCTTATCCGTATATTTATCTGACTGGTTTCCCTTTTGCCATACTCTCCCAAGCCAACTTCTTGTGCCTACTTTTTGACTATTTTGAGCTTTGCTTGTGAAGACAGCTACTCACCCATGAAACCTAGAAAAGGACTCCCACCAATAACTTTTTAGTACAAAAAATGGTCCTAAGAACTTGTTCTGCTTACATTCCCATGTTATTGTGTTTTACATACATAAACGAATAATAAATAAATATATTATGAGTCATTAAACAAAGGGTTTTGGCCTTTTCCTTTCACTTTTTCTCATCAAACTATGTCACCGCCGTTGAAGCTGCCTTCGGATGAAGAAGAAGTAGAGAGAGTGATTATACCATTCAAGTCAGACACACTATCCTGCAAGCTCATCAAAAGATGGGAGGTGCTAAAGCTCATGGTAGGCTTCGTTCTAGGCACTATAGGGACCTCCGCTTCACCCACGAGCATTTGGACCACATTCCTCATTGTGGGTCTGGCTAGTGGGTCAGGGTGCGAGCAAGCTAGCCCAACCAACAGTACCCTTCTCATCTCATTCTCATCCAACTGCCCCTCGAGTCTGGCATCTGCTGCCACTAGTAACCTTCCTTCTCTGTGCAAACTCCAAACCCACTCCACCAAATTAGTGTTAGTCCCAATCTTCCCAACACCAGTAGTCTCTTTCTCAATTGGTCTTCTTCCACTAGCCACCTCCAGAACCACTGCTCCATAGCTGAACACATCAGTTTTGTCGGATGCTCTTCCTGTTAATAGGTATTCAGGTGCTAAATACCCCATTGTGCCAGCAGCTACCGTCGCATCCGGTGATTTGTCATGTTCCACTTGCCTGGCCAACCCAAAATCACCTAATCTGGCATTGAATGCCTCATCTAACATAATGTTGCTAGTCTTAATATCCCTGTGAATCACCTGATTTTCACATTCTTGATGCAAGTAAGCTAGAGCAGAGGCAACACCAAGTAAAATCTTTCGCCTGTGTGGCCATGGTAAAGGTGTCCGCGCTTCAAACAGAGCTTTGTCAAGGCTTCCGTTGGGCATCAAATCATAGACTAACAAAATTTCACCTTTCTCATGACACCATCCTTGGAGGCGAACAAGATTTCGATGCCTTAGTGTTCCAATTATGGACAATTCCGAGAGAAACTCATTCTTGCCTTGACTACTATGACTGCATCGCTTCACTGCCACAATGTCGCCGGACTCGGGCAGTATACCCTTGTAAACAGTTCCAAATGCGCCATGCCCGATTACTCTGTTCGCGTTGAAGCACTTGGTAGCTGACCTGAGCTCTTTGTAACTGAATTCCTTTGGCATTTTGATGACCTCCGATGCAAAAGATTCCGACTTCTTCACACGCTTGACTCGTTTAGAGAAAACCCATATAAGAACACCAGCAAAAATGGCAAAAAATGCACTTGCAGTTACAACCCCTGCAACGGCACCTGGACCCTGCTTACAAAGCTGGTTGTGACACGAAGATGACTTACTACTCTTTTGTTGCTCACTGCTTCCTGATTCGGTTGAACCACTAGGAGCCAGAGACGGTGGCGGTGATTTGACAGAATTAGCCGTTGGATTCATCAAACTAGTCTTTGGCGGCGGTGGTGAAGCCGACCCAGAATCAGAATTTGAGTCAAATGAAGAACTAAAACTCCACCATTCTATACTATGAATCTCTGTACTCCCCTGAGTTGACCCAGAAAATCCCACGTACATAATATCGTTCACGTACTGACCTAGATCAAGACTAAAAGACAAGAGTGGTTCTTTCGGTTTAATGTTAGAGTAAGAAACCGAGACGTTGAAACCACGATTCGTGCCACCATAGTCGATCCACGCATTAACAAGATCGCCGCTTTTTAGATCGACGTCCAAAGCACCCAAATCGCCAACTTGAGAAGAGACCATACTGTTCAAATCAACCCCCACATGATTCCCATTAATGTCCTTAAATTCAACGTCCATTAGAGTATCAAACTCAACCGCAACAAATCCCGAAGCAAGCCCGTCAACGTTTAGAAGTCCGAGACAACCGCCGGCGGCACCGATGGTTTCAGATTCCGGCGATATGACGAATGCTAGCCCACCACCAATGGATGAAGGATTCAAATTGGTGACAGAGAAGGAGAAAAAGGTCGAGAAACTCGTAACCGTACCCGTCCCCGGTTCCCGGAATCTGATGGGTTTGGAGTACAGAGCTTTACCGGCGCCGGAGTTAGGGACAGCGAGGTCGCGGGTGAGACGTACGCTGCCATTATTCAAGTGAGCGTCACCGAGAAGCTTAAGGCTGCTTAGAGTTAAGGTACCAAAGTCGAAGTCAGTTGATGCGGTGGTTAAGGTTAATGTCCAAAACAGGGACAAGGCAATGCAGTAATCAAAAGACAACATTTGTAGAGTTAGTGAAAAGCCATAAGAGATTAGTAAAAAAGATGTGTACTGCTGTGTGTGGCCTCCTATCGCTCTCTAGATTGACAAGGTTGCAAAGACAGAGATACAATTCACGATAGAGAGGGAGTGATGGAAGTGAAAAATGGATGACATGAATGCCTTGAAACTGAAGTAGAGAACAAACCAAACTGAGTAAGGAATCCAAAGGTGAGCAGAAGAAGACAGGTGGATGTGGAAGCGACACGTGTCCCGTTACAACGGTTATTTTTTCATGATAAACAAAAATTCCTGCTTTTTTTCTTCTCTTTTCCTTTCCTTTTTCTGATATAATTTTTTAGTGGGAAAGGATTGAATTATTGAGGCAAATAGTAATTTGTAAATTCAAGAATATGTTGGCTCAAGCACATTAATGGTCTGTTTCAGTTAGACTCTGCAAATTATATTTTATTAAATTTTATTCATATATTTATATAAAATTTATATAAATATGTAAATGCGATTTAATAAAATATGATAAAAATATGTAATTCGGACAAAAAGGCGTGACTCAATGAGTTTAACTTTTCACTTAAGTCTCTCCTATATAGAAGATTTTGAACTAGAGCCATTAAAAAAAGAGAGTAAAAATTTTTTCTGTTGATGATCCTCTAGCTCTTGAGAATATTCTTTGGTCAGATCAATTGTGAACGTCTGACTTCTAGCAACAGTATGAAAATTTGGAACTACTAAGAACTTGATACTGACCGAGAAGCAGTGATTAATCAAAAGCTGACTAATCAATATGTGAAAACTATTTATACACGAAAATATACAACTTACGTAAAAATTTAGAAGACTTTAAAGTTTTAAATTTACCTCTTATAAAACTCTGAAAATAAAGTTTTACGAACTTAAAGTTAATTTGACAAAAATAAAATATTTAATATATTAAAAAATACACCTTAATGGGAAATAAAGGATATGCTCACAGCTATTAAGTTATTAGTCAAAGAGCATAAACGTACATTATCTTTAAAGACTGACTGTCTTTAAATAAATAATATTTGTCTATTTCTTACGTTTTTATGTCAACGTTTGGGGCTACCTGACGGACTTCGTGGGTAAGTTTGGATAACATAATCCTCTAATTCTGAATTAAGTTATTACGATCAAAAGCTTTGTTCTTCTTTAAAATTTTACTAACAAAAAATTCAAACACAATACTCAATAGAAAGTTTACTAATATAGGGTTTTAAAGAGTTTAATTATACGTAATCTTACTCGTAACTAATAAATTTTTTTTTTCAAATGACCAACGTAAAGAAGAGAACAAAATAAAATGATGATAATAATTATAACAAAATTACAAAAAAAAAAAGTAAACAAAGACTTATAAGATATAGAAAGATTTTTTTATGAGGGATCTTTTATCTAAGACTTGGTTTGAGGGAATAGCGGTTGTTGACAATCTACTGAAATCAACCTGCTGAAATGAATAAGTACTTATATGTTTGGGATTTCTGTTTTGATAACTATTAAAACGTAAAAGTAGATGTTTGACAAGTACGGTTGTAGTTGTTGAAAAGAGATAAAATGACGAAAAAGCTCATTGATTTAATAAACTATTAATTATTGTATAAATAATTAAAAATATATTATTAGTCATATAAATTTAAAATTATAAATAAAATAAGAAAATATAAATAAAATAAATTTAGTAAATAAAATATTTTATAAAAATATATTATTAGTAATATTAATTAAAAATATAATAGAAAATAATACTTGTAGTGAAGGTTATTAATGGAAAGTAAAATTTTCACTGCAGAAGCAGTTTCCTACCGCAACCCTCTTTCTGTTTATTGATTTCTACAATTATACTGTAGTTTTCTCCAACTTCCAGTTGTTCAACGCAGATCTAAATACGTGACTGCATTTAAAAACTGCAGTGAATAAGTACTTATTTTTACCGCACCACAGATCCAAACATAGCGTAAATCTTAAAATGTCAAAAAATTTTATTGCAAGTCATGTTTTTTGTAAATTTTAGTATTGTCAAATCATTTTTTTATCACTTCCTCCTAATTCTTACAGAGTTCTTCTTTTTTCTCTTACGGTGTTTAAATACGATCTTTTTGTATCTTCTCATTAGATTGTTTGGGTGTTTCCACTTAACATGCTCAAATTATTTGAATTTTATCTTTCTTAATTTGTCAATAATATTAGTTACCTTTAATTTGTTTCTTACTAGTATTATTTTCCTCACGTTCTCTCTTTTAGCAATGTTGTAATAAAAGATTTAAATTATTAAAAATTAAAAATTTGTTTAGGAACAATTTTATTCTATAATTTTTGTTTAATTTAACTTATGTATGTAATATTTTATTTTGAAGTTAAATTGAGGAGTTGAGTTTATATATTTCTATTTTTTTTGTTGGCTCGCCCGATTCATTAAAACTTTTTGTCTCGATTATATCTGAATTTGACCCGAGTTGTGTACCTGAATTTGGTGGGTGAGTTCTCAATGGAAATTTTTGCATAAATTAGGACTCAAATTCGAGACCTCACTTAAGTAAAACCGAGACATTTACCATTCGAACCAGCCACGTTGGTTATATATTTCTATTTTCATTTAATTGAGAACTGTGACATCACTTTCTTAAAGGTTTAACTGCATCTGGGTTCCGTGTGAGTGTTTAAAGTTGCTTTTTGCGCACCCATTTCAACGGGCTTCTTGTTGACCTTAACCACGTAGCCCCTATCTCTTTAACGCGTGATGATACGCGCTTAGAAAAAGCGTGAACTTTCCTTTAAAATTTTTCTAATTTTCACCAAACAGGACAAGAAGAGCCCTGCCTAAAGAGAAGCTCGGGCTCTCAATTGTAGACACGTAAAATGAAGACAAGGCTGCACGTGACTTATTGTCAAAAGAAAAAGCCAGAGGGGTGCGCAGTACACTACGCACACTTGTAAGCCACGTCAGCTTTTGCATCTCCCTGCCACGCAAGCACGTGCGACCATGACCCTGGCCCACGCAAACATTCACATACCGATGATGACTCATGAGCATGTTGCTCTGTAGTGCATGAATTGTGTAGAAAATGCATGTGGTGGGGCCTGAGGGTCTTAAGTGGGGCCCAGTTTTTGGTGGCATACATCTAATCATAATGATTAATCTTTCCTTTGATCGATTGGTCCAGGTGGAAGATTGGGAGTGGAGAGGTCACCCACACTGGGAAGTTTTCAGTACACTTCACTGTAGGTTAGTAATATTCTGGATGAAGCGACAAATTTGATTGGATATTGATATCTAGAATAATTAAGAAATAAATAATAGGTGCTGTTTTCTAAGTAGTATATTATATGCACGTTCCTTTTGACGTGTTTTAGGCCTAGAAAAGACCAAAATTCTCTTGGTATTGAAAACGAAGCCATAGGGTATGTGCTCATACGCTCCAAGTTGTCGTTTAGGTTGTTTGTTGAATTGTGTTTATGAGGCGCTTTGGACCTTCTGGTGTCGGCTGATGTATTTATTAAAAGAGACAAAGGTTTAAGAGTGCAATATTAAAATAAAAAATTAAGAGAGATAAGGGCTAGATGAGTCGGACATGTTAATAGCAGACACTTTGACGTTTTGATGAGAAGGTGCGAGAAAAATGTACTTAAAAATTGTAAAAAGAAAAAAGAAAGACCTAAGAACAAAAGGTGATTAAGAATAATATGACTCTGCTGAAATTTATTAAGTATATAACGTTTAATAAAAAGCTTTGGCGTACTCGGATTTAGATAAAAGACTTAGTATAAAGAGGGTTTTTTTTTCTCGTTCTAGCAAGTCTTTTGAATATTTTTCTTTTAGTCTTATGTCTTATATTTAGCTTAAACATTCGATATATAGTATTTCTCTTTTCATTAGTTAACTTAAATATTTCCTTACGTAACCTAAATATTTTCTTGTAATGATTTGTTTAATTTATTTATTAATTTATATTCTTTTTATTTGTGTATTTATTTACTTGTTTTATCTTTTATTTCTACTCTTTACTTTGTTTTATATTAATTGTTTATTTATTTTATTACTTATATTTTTATTTATTTATTTTTAGCTTTATGTCTATTATAATTATTATTTTTATTTTAAAACTATTATTATTTTATTATTTTAATGTGTATGTCCTTTTTGTCCCCTTGTGTGAACCTATAAAAAACATGGAGTAAAATTATGTAATATTGGATTTTTTCAAACTTTGCGTATCCGAAGAACTTAAAGTGGGTAATATTTACTATTTTTGTAATTATTCAAAAAAAATCTATTCCCTTAGACTTTGATTAAATTTTTTTGAATACAATAAAACAAAAAACAACACTATTTCATTGCTTAATAAAATACATGCAATATGAATGTCGCATATAAACTAATTAAATGTTACTATATATGGTAATTTAATTCAGTTTTTAATCTGGCTCGAATCGATTAAATTAAAATTAAAATAATTTAAGACAATTTTAATAAATTATTAGTTTGATTTAGCGTTAATTAGTTTTTTTGACTTTAAAAATTGAGTTAAATCGATATTTAAATAATATTTAATTAACTCATAAAAATAATATAGTTTAAACTTTCAATAGTTTATAGCGAACGTTCTCTTTCTAATCAGTGCTTTTGGACTTTGGAAGCCAACCTACAAAAGATAAAACTTGATGGGTTTGTTATATATTAATTGGCAGGAACTGTTGTGGCGATTATGCTTTCGTGTGCATTACGATCCGTTTAAGAGAAACGTTGATCATCTAAAATTTGGCCGTTGGTGAGAAGTGGGGTTGACTTAATTAGTTTTTAACTCCTAATTTAAGGTTCCTTTTATAAAAAGTCGTGAATTCGATGCACTGTAAAGAAAAAAAAGGAGAATTTTTTATGTTGATAATTCTCTAATCTCCTGAGCATGCTCTTTGATTGGATTAATTATAGACGTCTCATTTTCAGCGGCAGTGTTAAAGTTAGAACTACTAGGGAACCTGAGATTAATGAGAACTTGATGCTGAACAGAGCCAGTGATTAATCAGCAGCTAACCAATTAGTATGTGACGATTCTTTGTGTGCAAAAGTGTACAGGCTACATAAGAATTTGAGGGATCTTAAAGTTTCAGATTTACCTCCTCTAAAACTCTTAGAGTAAGATCTTAGAAACTTAAGATTAGTCCGATAAAACTAGAATACTTAATGTATGTAAAAAAAATTGGCCTTTATTTAATAATTTTAGGATGTTCTTGTTCGAATTTAATTTATCAAACAGAATTGAGTTACGGCCCTTAGAGCCAAATTATGTTGAAATCTAAAAATAATAGTTAAATCGAATTTGTTAATTAATTTAAATAATCAACACAAATATATATTTATGAATTATTATATTGACTCAAAAATTTATTTAATGCATTATATTTGACACTCGGAACATTTGTGCCCTTTCATCAACATTTTAGGACATAAAAATACAACATTTATCCCCTCGTCAAGATGCAGAGAGAGTTGAGGTGCTCTCTCTATCAGGTAGATCGACAATCAACACTAATGTCTCACATATAATTGCTGACAATGAGTGAAAGGTCGCAGGAAGAGGAGTTGACAGATTTTAAGATTATCTTTTTAGATACATGCCTAATTCATCTGTTAAAGATGAACTAGTCTGGTTTGCTAGTAGTAACGGATAATTCACTAACTCTTCTTGCTTAAAAGCTACAAGATCTCATCATCGGAGCGTTCCTTAGTATAGTATAGTCTAAAAAAGATCTCTAGAGCCTAATTGGCATCTAGAGGAAGGTTGAAGATCAAAGATAGAGTGAAAGGAAGCAATGATTAGATTTGTGTTATATGCAACACATTACTTGAAACTGCTAATCACCTGTTCTTTATATGCAAGTTTTCTTTTATAATATGGGCAAACATGCAATATAGAATAAACTTAGTTTTCTCTAAGAATGACCGAAGAAATATTTTAGTTCAGGCTGAAAATCTTTATAAAGGGATTGGAGTATGTAGGTTTCTGAATTTGGTTTGAAAGAAACCAAAGAATTTTCATGGATGTTCATACTGAGAAATATGTTGTTGCGAACAGAACTTATTATTGGATTAGAGAGATTCTGTCAGCCAACTGAGTTAATGATAGCTTTTTGACATTTTTAATTATATTTATTTATTTATCTTCTAAAAAAAGTTATGAATATTATTATTAGAAAATTTAAATTACCAACAATATGATAAAAAAGAATTTCAAATGTAAATATGTATATCAGATGAAATATTAACTAGAATTTTACTTTTTATTAATATTTTTATCTTATTGTGTTCATGTTTTAAGTCTCTTAAGAGTGGTCTAGTTAGTAGAATGGGAGAAGCACAGAGTCAAAAAGTTTTATATTTAAATTCTCTTACTTATACTCTTTCGATCGAATATATCATACAAAATTTGTCTATTGCAAATATCCGGTTAGAATAATTTACAAGATATTAATGTACATTAATATGAAGATTTACCTAATAAACATTTAAATAATAACAACGACGAGTTATTCTGGTTTTTTTTTTAAGTGTTCTAAAAAGGTTTCGTTGACTGTCATGTGCATAATCAATGGTTTTGGACTTTTAGAGCCTAAGTAACCTAATGTAGCGCATAATCACTAATTATTTAATGACAGACATTGTTGCGTGGTTGCTTCTGCTTTCATATGTCTTACATTGCATGAGGTGATCTTAGATTACTTAAAATCGACCCTTTACTTATTGTTTCAGCATGTACATGCAGTTCGCTTTAAGAGACAAGGGGTGACTGGTGAGCGACAACCGGGGACTACAATGGGACAGGTCGGATCCAGGCCTAAGTTTGACCCGCCAATTTTTATTGTAGTTCAGGCACCTTTTTTATTATTTAATAAAAATGAAAATCAAAGTCATTTTCTATAATAATTGTTGGATCTCAAGTCAGGTGGAGTTTCCGTAGCTCGAATTCGAACCCGATCTAAGGCTCAGTCTATCTGAACATGACCTGTTGATATCAAGTTAGGCCTCAGCCCAATTGTCATTTGTATAGAGCCTGAGTAATAAGAGACCTTGAATTAAAATTTTGAATTAATCATTTATGTAATTATTATTATTTATTTAAGCTAAATTATATAATACAAATCTTTTAATTTAAATTGGTTCGATGTTAATAGTTTCGATTAGTATAATAATGATTTTAATATTTATAAAATAAATATAAATATATCAATATCTGTATAATATTTTAGTAGAATGATAATTAAATAGATAAGGAAGTCACATATAAAATTTTTTAATTATATATTTATTTATTTTTAAAAATAATTATCCTGAATATAACATTTCTTCAATAAGCAAACATCTTAAATTTATAATAAATATTTTTATATTTAGCATTGTAAAATTGTTGATTTCATAAAGTAATAAACATGAAAATTAAACAAACAATATCAAAATATTTTACAATAAAAAATTAAAATAAAATTCTTGTCCTTAGGAATGGTCACATCAAATCCTCTGTTTCAGTTATTTCGTACTAACTATGTTCTATTAAATCTCATCTATATATTTATGTGAGGTCTACGTAAATGTGTTGATGATATTTAATGGAACATGATAGAAACACCATAACGAGAAAAAGAGATCTTATCCCAAGAATGGTACACAATAAGTTTTAAAAAATATAAGAATGTGATAAAAATAAACAGTACCATGTTTAAATTATCAATTACTTTTTACCAATTAAAACTAAAATATACATGATAAATTAGTAATCCTAAAAATAAAAATGAAATGAAATTGATAGAATGATGTTTTTTAAAGAATGATTTTGGTTTGGATAGGCTTGGGTTTTATTGAATTCAAAATTAAGCTTATTTTTTAATTTTACAATTAAAACTAATTTTTTATTCTAAAAAATCATTATAACATTTGGATTTTTGTTAAATGGGTTGGTTTATACTCACATTAATATTGGGCTCCAAAATCCAAATTGTGAAAAGTAGGTTTGTTCAAACTCGAGTCTGATCCGATTTGAAGCTCTAGGCTCGAGTTTGAACCTAATATATTATTTTTATAAAATAATATTATTTAAAATGAAAATTGCAGGCTTTTAGTTTGACCTGAAACTTGAAAAAAAAAACTAAACGCAATCTAAAGCCCCCGTAACTCATGTCGGATCTATTAATTTCGGATTGTGTCGGGCCGAGTTTATTTTTGTCACCCATAGTAGAAAATCCGCAAGAAGCTGTTCAACTTCCATTAAAAAACCTATGGCCATTATAAATTTACATTACATTTGCTTCGATGTTAAAACACTTGACACATAACATGTGCATTTTGCCATTTTATTGGTTCTACCAAATGGCTAAGCTTAGTTGCGGTTCACATAGCGACAATCCTTCCTTATCTCACCACTTTCACCAGTCAGTGGATTGCTTTCAGACAATAACAACACAGCTCTAGCAAATTGGTCATGGAAGTAGGTGTTATCTGCAGCCATCTTTTGGACAAAGGGCAATGTAAGTGGATCGGAAGCCAGTTCTTGGTCTAGTGTAAGTAGTCCCTTGTGGTTCAACACGTTCTTATAGTAAAAGTTGTCCAGAATCATGGGTGTTTCACGGTCGTTTCTTGCATATAATACTGCGTTTGGGTCTGGGTCTGGTGTTGGACAACGACCCTTAAGGTACACTGCGTAGTCAGGGTCTATTGTTGGATCCACTGTTGGATAGAGTCTATGCACCAAGTTTACACAATGCACTCGACCCACTGAGTGAGCACCTGCGACCCAAATCACTTCTCAATCAGTAATTTTAAATTTTAAAATACAATCCCTTTTTTTTAAATAATTTACTTTTTATTACCTAAAAGTGCAACAGTGCCTTCAGTGTCAATTCCAATAGATTGGAAACGAGAGAGTACAGACGAAACGCTGTCGTTGTGGTTAGGGATGGAGTGAGAGAGGATTGCTGCATAGCTCTCCGTACTGTCCCTCCTTCCAGTCTTCATTTCTACTTTTGGTCCTCCCAACTACAACACAAGAAATCAAATCTTTGGTTAATTTTTTTTCATAAATTAATAGAATTTGTCAAAAAATATAAATCTTATAGAGGATATATTCTTATAAATTATCAAATAAATTATTATTTTTAAAGAATTATTAATAATATATACAAACATTTACTTTCTTAATAAATACATTATATCTCACATTAAATGAATATTTTTAATTACTCTTAATTATATTGATATCCTACATAAGAGATTTAATATCGACTATGTCTGTAGAAATCTTACTAAAATACAAGATCCGAAGAGGTTCAATATTACGTAACCTTATTCTTAATTAACGTCGGTTAGTCTTACCGAACAGTGCAAGGAAAACAGAAGTATAGTACTTCTTACCATTAAAATGCCATCTCTAGCCGAAAGAGCAACAATATCTGCACAAGAGACGGTCAAAGGGCACTCTTTCTCAAGTGCATCTTTAATCGTTTTCACATACTTGAAGTTCCTCATTCCAAAGCTCCTCTCAGACGCTTGTTCTGATTCAATCCCATTTACTGTCTCTAACAAGAGGGACGCGTCGCATGACTGCACACACCACCATTATCACCAATAGCTTTAACACTATACAGGCTTATTTTCAGTGGTCGTTACTGTGTTTTAAGCACTTTGCGTACCTTAACAATGCAATCGTGAAAGAGATTCCTAACCCATGAAACAGCTGTGTTTCCATGTTTGTGGTACAGCTTGATAACCTCAGTTCTGATGATCTCCTCCGCGTTTGGGCAGCTTTCTGCATAGTAATTCAACCGGAGCTCGCTTTTGCCTGAGAGAGAACACATAAGTACTACTAGTAAGGCCATTTATATATAATACAGTCAGAGCTTGGTTGGCTAAAGCTTTCTAACATCCAACCGTGTAAAGACACAAATGTAACAGAATAACATATGTCAGAAGTAGAATAACAGGTGTACCAACAGAAAACTTTAGGATCAGTAACGATATTAACAGAAATACGAGGCTTGAACTGGTGAAGTGCGTGTAGGTGGTGGTGGACATTGTTCCTTTGTTTTCTTTTGGGTTTGGTGTGATCCAACTTGGGGAGTTTACAACACTTATATAGGCCAACAGAACTGGGTAAGGTCGACATAATTATAACTTGAAAGCAATTGGGACATTGAAGCTTGCAAGCCTCATTCTCTCTCTCAGTGTGGTCAGTCTCAGCACCTCTCCACTACGCCACTTTCTTTGACCTTTCGGCTGCTCCGCCTACGCCACCACGCTTCAGGGTCCACTTCCAGCCATGCTCAGGATTATTATATTTATAACGTAAGGTCCTCATTTGCCAGTTTTAATAATAATCAGCAATCAAATATTTCAATACCGTACGGTCCATATCATCTTACCCACACATTCACGAGATTGGAAATGGCCGAATTGGCAGTAACCACACACCGGAAAGTTAACTATTCGTAGTAAAGTATTAGAGTATTATCAATTTTAAACTATACAAAAATGAATAGAAGAATCTAATTTTTGATTTAGTGAAAACAGAGAGTCTAATTCAATCTCTTACAACAATTAGGTTGGGGGTCCAATCGCCAGCAAAGTAGGGGCCTATCGTGTATTTGGATAAGGGAGAGAGCTTGAATATCATAATACAATTTGATTATCTTGAGCCTTTTGATGTATAATCCATCAAATTCAACGGTCAATAACTAATTTTGGTCATACTTTGAGTTGGAATTGTACAATTACCGGCAGTTTCGCTTGATTTGTGCTGGTGATCTTCACATGATCATTCCCAGAACCAAATAATATACTAACGTAGCATTATAGGTGCATGTGCTTAGTTGATAAATTTTAATCATTCAATTCATTTTGACACCAGATTTGAGTACATGCCAATCTTCAACGGAATGGCACGTGTCTTATATTTGCAATTACAAACAAAATATTGGAGGCTGTTTCATGTAATTAAAATCTTAACACATTGCTTGTAATATGATTAAGGATTGATCTACTTATCACTTAATTTATACGATTAACCTGATTATTTTATATTGACTAAATATAAAATGTTAAAGGTTTTATAAGTGTTAAGAGTCAACTATTTAAATGACTAGTTCTAATAATTTTGACAATAATTAACCCAAGCTCAATTATTATTAGTGGACTCTACACTCTGCTCATATTAAAATTTTGTATGAGAGTAGGATTAGTCTTAATTATTAATTTCTCAGTTATTCGTCTGAATGTCCAGTCTCAGTTATACTTAAAGGGGAGTGTTATTGACTAAACTTAAAAATGTTAAAGGGTTTATAAGTAGTAAGGAACAACTATCCAAATGATTAGTTCTAGTCATTTTAACAATGGTTGACCCAAGCTTAATTATTGTTAATGAATTCTACACTCTACTCATATTAAAAATTTTAATATAACCTACCTCTTGATGGTTCTTGCTAACTAGCAATAAAGAAATCGGAATAAAAAAGTAAGAATGAGAATGGAAAATGAGAATAAGAATAAGAATGAAATTACATATTATGTGTGTTTGGTTTGACATTAAACAAAGTTAACAGTTATGTTAATATTTGGTATCGAATATTAAAGATGTTAATGATAAATTTTTCTACTCATATTTAATTATTACATGATTTATTTTTGTAAATAAATATTTAATATATTTAAAATTTTATAAATAATTAATCAAAATATTTTCAATGATTTATAAAATTATTAATTTTTAAATAATTACAAATGATTTTTATAATAAGAATAAAAGTATCAACGAAACAAAATAAAATAATTATTAAATAAATTAATATAAAAGAATATAATATGCGATTTTGATGATAATATTATAATAAAAATATAATATTTTGATAATAAATTGATAATATTCTAATAATGTCTCTTATCTCTTATTCCTAATATTAGATTCCAACTTATACCCACACTTTCCTTAAGATTAAAATTCTCAGATTATCTAAAATTCATTCCAATTTTATCGTTACATATTTTATATGTTAACGTCTTTATTACCGGTTACTAAACAAGACCATAGTTAATAGGCATTAATGACTATTTAAGAGTCTATTGTACTTAATACAAAACTCAAAAGATAATATAATGGCATTATGTGAAGCATATAGGAATAAAATTTTAAAATTCCTGACGAAAATGGTCTCAATCATGAATTGAATTCGATCGTCCACATTCATCTTTCAGCTGGGGCACTACTTTGTCTATCTTTTGTTCATTGGTGTCTAACCATCAAGCACCATTTGATTTTATATTGCGCCAACTCTTGAGATGAAAACCAGTAGTTCTTAAGCCACAAAGGTATGGGGTTGGTTGGTTGGTTGGTTGGTGATGATAGTGATTAGTGAGATAAATCTATAAGCTTATTATAAAGATGTGGTTCAGCAATAAGCCTATTCTGAAGATAGGATTCGCATGTACATATATAAAGCCAATATCTTATGTGGATCAGTGATGGAACACAATATACTTAATTGGTAAATAATGACACTTCAATAGCTTAAGCAATTATTAGTTCGACTTGTGGATCTTATTTTTTTTTTTAAAAAAGAGGATTTAGTTCTCTTTTTGCTGATTATATCGTATAGAAGAAGATGATCTAAAAAAGAAGGGAAAAGAAGATTAATGAATATTAGGAGTATTAACTTAATTATACGAATATCAATGGATCAGGTTAGGCTCGAGTTGCCCCTAATCCAACTCGGCCCCAAACTATGGTAGCCCGTAACCTGTGGCCCGACAGGTTAGGATGGTTAAGCCCGTGGTTCTTATTTTTTTAAGCAAAAATTTTCCAAAATAACGTCATTTTAGAAATAACAAGTAGGTCACGGCCCTACCCGTTATTTAATTACAATGTTTAAGTGATAATAAACTCCTTAATTAACGTCTTCACTTATAAATATGAATTGGCTTTTTTTTCTTATACTAAGAGTTTTATTACTTTCAAAGAAAAGTGGTTTAAACACTTTTTTATGATTATTTCAAAACATAAAAAATTATGTTGATCGGCAGGCAGGATCTGGGAGGTCCAGGACCACGTGCAACCTTATCTCTATTCAGTAAAGAAGGTATTTATGAACGACTCACGTGAAAAAATAAAAATAAAAATAAATCATAATAAAAATAAAAATAAATAAATAAATACTAATGAATAAATAAATACTTAATAAATAAAATATAAAATAAGTAATAATAATATGATAAAGATATAGATGATAATAATAATAATAATAATAATAGTAATAATAATAATAATAAGGCTAAGTACGGAAATGTTTAAGTTTAATATAAGAAAAAAATGGTAAGAGAATTATGAGAACAACAAGGATCTCTTAATGTGAGACCTTTTATTTGTATCATAGTATACTAAAGTTTTCTATTGCGAGCATGTTCCCGGTAAGTTTAAGTTAAGACATATCATTCTTGATCACCTTTTCTCAACTTTTCTTAGGCTTCTTTTTTTTTTTTCCTCTTGTAAAAAATATTATATTAAAATGAAGAAAGAAGATTAATTATTCACTATAAGGAGAAATTATTACTTGTGACGTCTAAATAACTTTTTAATGAGTTTCTTAATTAACATCTTCACTCAAATTAAATTGATATTAATCAATCCTTCTTTCCACATTAAAGATTTTAGGTTCAAAAGGTTTAACCAGTATTAAATTATTATAAAATCGACTAAAGATTAAATAAAATTAAATAATTTAAAATATAAATTAAAGATACTATTTTTTACCTATTAAAGAATTTAAAATTTAATTAAAAAATAAATTATTAGCTAAAAAATAATTAATTTATTTTAATTTATAAAATCTTATTAATTTACAAAATATTAACTGATTAATTAAAAAATTGATTAATTCTCAATTATAAAAGATATTAAAATAAACTGAACTAAAAATTTTAACGATTTAAAGTTTTTAAAGTTTAACCGGCCGAATAAAGTCTCTTAATTAATATTAATTAGACGGTAATTCTTAAAGGAGTGAAAAAGCCCTAAGCCCAAAACGTTTAGTATAGGCCCTTCATAGTTAAAGATGCAACTTAGTGGTTCACTAATCATGGACTATTAGGACACGAAGCTTTAGATCGATTAGAATGTATGTGGGCTCTGTAGATCCAAACCCACTAGCCTATTTCTCATATCATTACGCACAAATAATCAAAACAGATATAAATTTAACCTACATCATGTACAATTCAGACCTCCTACATTTTTTTTAACGGAAAAAATTGTAGACGTAGTACATAAATATTTAAATTGATGTAATAGCTTACAAATTAGGCTAATTGGGTATTTCGCACTAGACAAGTCCTGTACGACAGGCTCAATCAAAAGAGTATAAATAAAAAAATTCGAACACAAAACTTTTTGATCCTATATTCCTCCATTTCACCAACCCAACCACCCTTTAGGTGACCAGGCCTACTACAAGTATTGATGTAATCTTAAAAATAATTTTTTAAAACACTTACTTAAGGTATAATTTTCAACTTAAAATTGCATAAAAACTCTAAATAAGATCGGTTATCACTTTCAAGATCATATAATAAATACTATTTTAGCACCATCAAGCACCTAAGTCCAGTGGTAAGGGATTGGTCTTCACTTAAGTAAAGTTGGGGGTTCGATTTCGCTTGTGTATGCTGCAGTGTTAAATATTTAGTGATACTACTAAGCCACCTTTCGGAGTCCCACAAGGCACGAACCGGGATTAATTTGGGTGTGATAATAGCTTAAAGATGACACTAATAATTTGGGCTCATCCAAAAAATCTCGTAGGTTAAACAGAAAAACTATTTTAGTAATGTTAACATGCAAAGTGATACTAAAGATAATGATAGGAATTTGTTTAAACTTTTTGTAAGACATTAAGATATAAATCACACCATTATCCTATAATTAATTAATTTGTCCCATGTAATGCAAATTAAAAGTGATCAAGTCACTAAAAAAACATAAAGCACTGCCGTTTAGGGAGGAATCTCCATAAGATCATATAAGTATATGATATTTTGTGTTTGAGCTTCCGTGACTTAACAAGTCTCTAACACTACAAAAAAAATGTCATTTAGTGACGAACATTCTGTCGGTAAGTCAAGTTAGCAACGGAATTTATTGACAGATAAAGGTGTCGTAGAAACGGTCGTAGGTAATAATTTTCGACGAATAGCAGAATGTCCGTTTCTAAAGGTCATTTGAATTAAATTTGAAAAATTTTAATTATTAGTCGTAACTATATAATTTATAAGTTATTAATTTTATTATAAAAACTGTATTTTTATAAATAATATCGTATAATCGATAATAAACAAAGTCAATAATTATAGAATTAGTTTCATTTTGCCATTATAATGATAAAGAATAATATATTTTTGAGTGACATTGATTCGATTAGACTAGCTCTTGATGATGCTAATCAAGCAAGCCTTGATTCTGCAAGAACAATCTATCCTTACGTGTAACCCACCAACACCAAGGCTATCTAAATCCACTTTGTTTTCAAATCATCATGCCCACTCATTCGAATCAACCTCAATTATGGTCATGGTCATTGTGATGGTCATGTACAACTATCATTTCACGTTTAAGGAAACTACAGTGGATCATTGAGCTATAAAAGCATAGAGATTGATTCAGAACGATTTTGAGGTTTTTACTGATTTTAGACCTTTGTTTTGCATGCACAACGACTACGAGGTAAGCATGTAATTAAGACTACCAGTAAATGACTGCACGAGTTGTAACAAGCCTGTCAGCACATGAGCTTGTTCTCGCAAGACGACGACCAGGCTCCTACGAATAATGCATTGTCTAAAGAAATGAGTCTTTCTTATGCTAAAATCCAAGTTTTTCATTATTCTTATCCATCCTGAACACGCACGCTGTACGACTCTTTTCACCTCCACAGACCTCAGTCACTCGTAAGCCGCCATGGTCGTCACCCCCTAGCTTACAGTTTTTGCTAAGATTTGAACAGATGAAGACATGCTACTAGTTGTTTATGGAACATAAGCACAAGTTAAATCAGTAACAAGAGCAACATGGGTTTTTCACCACTTTTCTTATTTAAATTGCTCTTTCTAGATGTTTATATACACATACATACATAGAACATATGACAAGCTCTTCTTTTACTGTTGCTGCTGTCGGTGGAATATTTACAGATTTGAGTGGTAGAATCTCATGTCAAGATTTGAGTAGATGAGGTTCTCTTTATCAAGCATTTTTCCTTAACTAGTAGAGCAGAAACTAAATTCTGTGAGATAAGGCTTCTGTGATCACAAATGTGAGGAAATATTTTCAAGATTCCCGATGAATGACTGTTGCAACGGTTCTAGCCCAGAACCTCAGGTGTTTTTTCATATCAGAAGCTGTAGATACTTTGGGTAGCCTTAGATTTAACAGTGGTGAATCAGGTCTTCTTACCAGCCAAGCCTCTGACAAGTAGGGCCTAATAGTACCTTTCTTTTCTTCCTCTTCTTCTTTTCTAGGTTTACTATCATCACCTTCAGTTACTGATGCACAGTCCATAGGTGAGGTATTGTTTATAGTTTCCCTGAACAATCCAAGTCTTTGCAAGCCAGGGACCACACTCATCATTCTGGGAGTTAAGTATTCTTTATTGAACACAAAACCAAGATCCATGAACCCTTTCACCTCTTCAAGCTCAAGCTCTTCCAAGCTCCTGCAACTCATAGATTTCTGCAGTCTCCGCGATGTACGTGCAGTGTGTCTGATTCTTTTGGGACGTTTCTCAGTTGATGGTGAAAAAGAATGAGAACGAACTCTGCCGGTGATAGGGTTCAATCTAGTTGGCCTTTCTCTCTTTTCCACTTCGTTGTTATCATCTCCTAATCTCCTGGAGTAATCCTTGAAAAAGACAAGAAATTTATCATCAATATTCAAAGAACAAGAAGCAAAAAACAATCATATACATTGAAGTATTGAATTAACAAAGCTGTGTTTTCATTACAAGTAGAGTGAGTGGAGCTGAGTCTGATGACGACATGGTTCCATCTTCAGGAAAATGTGAAGTAGGTGGAGAAATTTCATCATCCGGAGGAGTTGGTAAAGAGAGATGAGTAGATGAAGGGTATAGAAGAGACTCTGTGATGGTGAGAGAGGATTGTGTAAGGGTTTTAGGGACAGGTTTAGCTGAGCACAAAACAACTCTATGAAACCACAGACTTTCCATGAATTCTATGACAGAAAAACAACAGATGTCTTCCATTTGAGAGAGAGGGAAGAGTTTGAGAGGTGAAGAAAATCTTAAGTAGTAGTTGTGAAACTAGTAGTAGTACTAGTGGTAGGGAAGACCAACTTGGAGAACATTGGACAAGTGAGGATGTGGCCATAAGCTGTGGGATTCTCGTAACCCCACAAAATATGTTAAATCTATAAGGATGTGTTCCAGGTCCAGGCTGAGTGTGTGTGTATATGTGTGAGTGTGAGTGGAGGGTATATGTGGTGCCAATTCTATCGAGGTTTGCTTGGATAAATTGGTTTCCTGCCTTTTGGCCCCTTCTGCTGCATGCATATAAGGCCAATTTAGGATAAGGTTAAACATGTTTTGCATGCATATAAGAACATTTCAGGACAGTCGATTTTAATATTAAATTCATGGGTAGATTCTTAAAAACTTTTATCATGCAACTAACAATCTAACCTGTTGGTAGGTTAGACTTATGCAGTGACAATTGGTGACTTCTGGGTGCTTTTTCATTGTTGAGTTCATCCACCTATCAACTAACTCAGTAACATTATCGACTCAGTTCTCATGTCGTTACTTCTCCAAAGTTTCTGCCACTGAATATACAATTCTACATCTACTTGGAGAAGTGGCGACCACTTGGGCCAATCAGCAGAAAGCGGGTCTGATGTTAGGGACAGCGTTGTTCTAATCCCTCTTGGGCTTACCTAGCAAAACCCACTTCAAACAATGAAGCTTTATGTATATATATGACAAAAATATAATTTACACTAATGCCATTATTTTAAAATTATACCGAAAGTTAAAATAAGAAGACAAAAAGTTTAAAATTTAAAAATTTTAATTAGTATTAGACTGTTATAAAATTGTTTAAAATTAAAAAAATAAATCATAGTTGAAGAGATTATCCTTATCGTCCGACAAATTTAAAGTTTAATTAAAAAATAAAAATTAATCGATTTATTTTAATTTATAAGAATTTATTAATTAATAAAATTTGATCAATTAATTAATAAATTGATCAGCTTTTAACAATAAGAATTATCAAAATAAATCGAATTGAAAAGTTAAAAACTGAACCAAAAAATTGGATAATTTAAAATTTTTACGATTTAATCATTAATTAATATAATAAACGAAGAGCAAAAGTGATAACTGGCAATAATAAAAGTTTATCCAAATTTTTTATGAAATGGTGAAAATTATATCTTTAACTAATATTTAAAGAAATATAAAATTCCACACAAATAAATAATTTATCACAATAATCTTTAATTATTAATTTAATTAGAATATATTTAGTTCGAGTTGGGGATAAAAGTTGAGTTATATTATGACATCAGAGACATTTGATTAGTCTAAATTTGATATTTATATTACATGTAAATATCAAAATTTTAAAAACAATTATTTAGATAACTAAAAATTAAAAATAAAATTTGAAAAATTTAAAGATCAAATAATTTTTTTAATTTAAATTACGGAGGAGATTTATGTCTTTTACTATTTTAAAAATTACATTAATACCTAATCATTCTATATTATCTAATTATGACATCACATATATTATTTATAAACCAAAAAATTTCAATAAAATTAATTTTGAAAATTTGAAATTGGTTAAAATATAATATACTATTTTAAATAATAGTAGAATTTAGATTAAAATTTTTTAAAATATTAGGATAATTCATAGCTTTTGTCTTGAAGATAAGGTTGACAATCATTAAATAAAATAAAATAAAAGTAGATTTGACATTTTTGATTGGTAATCAAAAGGACGCGTAAGCACTTGAGAGGGTAAGAAACAAACACCGGAAGCGAGTCCACGACGACTTCATGCCGTCATGCGTTCGTAAAGTGGGCTCCACCCAGTCACAGAACACTTCTGCTTCGTCTTCTTCAACTTGCAGTCCAAAACATCCTTTTTCCACGTCTTGTCCTTAACTGTTGCGTGGCGTTAAGCGTTTCTTTCTTTCCTGTGCCTCTGACCAACGGTACTTCTTTCGCTTTCGTCGAAACCGTGTTTTTTAAGGACATTTTCGTCATTACGTGCGCTCTTTCCTCAACATTTATACACCACTTTACTTTTCCCTCTTTTAATGGCCCCTGCCTGACTGCCTCCCATGTCCTAAGCAGCTAGAGGCACAGAATCTTAACTATACCGTGTTTGGTCTGAAGAGAAATTTGAGTTTCTTTTTGAATTTTAATTGATTTAAAAATGGCTGAGAACGGCGAAGAGAGGCTCATAGCTATGGCGCGCCACATAGCCAAAAAGCTCGGCCACAACGAGTCTACGGCCGACGATATTTTGCAGATCTTCTCCAACTTCGACAGTCGATTCACTCGCGAGAACTTGAACTTGTCCGATAAATTCGTCCCCGACGATCCCCGAACCCTCGCCGCTTTGGACCACACTCTCAAGTCCGTAGAACGTCAGATCTCGCAATACGTAGTTGCCGATCACCCTATCTGGTCCGACTCCGCCGATTCCTCCGCCTTCCTTGACGCTCTAGACGACTTGATTGCCGTCGTACGGCAGTGCAGCTCCATGTCCGACGTCGCTGCCAAAAATATAGGCGCTTGCGCCGAGGAGTTGCTGCAACAGGCTATGTTCCGCTTGGAGGAAGAGTTCGGAGTCTTGATGGAGAGAGGCTGCGAATCAACGGATAACCTCTCTTTTGACTCTGAGTACGACGAAGAAGAAACCGGCGATAACGGCGAGATAACGGTAGCACAGCCGCTGACGGACTATAACGTTATCATCGACGCGCTTCCGTCGGGAGTGATCAGCGATCTTCACGAAATGGTTAAGCGTATGGTTGACGCAGGTTTCATGAAGGAGTGTTCACACGTGTACAGTAGCTGTAGAAGAGATTTTCTTGAAGAAAGCATATCGAGGTTAGGGTTACAGAAGCTGAGCAACGAGGAGGTTCAGAGGATGGCGTGGCATGACCTCGAAGACGAGATTGTGAAATGGATAAATGCGTCGAAGGTTGCTCTTCGGATCCTGTTCCCTAGTGAGCGCCGGTTGTGTGATCGTGTTTTTTTGGGATTCTATAAAGCTGCCGACTTGTCGTTCATGGAGGTGACCAGAGGGTCAACGGTTCAGATTCTGAATTTTGCGGATTCTGTGGCGATCGGTAGTCGGTCGCCGGAGAGGTTGTTTAAGGTTATGGACTTGTTTGAGACGTTGAGGGATTTGATGCCTGAGTTTGAGTCTAATTTCTGTGATCAGTACTGTTTGGTTTTGAGAAATGATGCGATTGCTATATGGAAGAGGTTGGGTGAAGCGATTAGAGGGATATTTATGGAGTTGGAGAATTTGATCCGGCGAGACCCGGCTAAATCTCCGGTGCCGGGTGGTGGGGTGCATCCGATTACTCGGTATGTGATGAATTATCTGCGTGCGGCTTGTCGGTCAAGAGAGACATTGGAGCAGGTTTTTGAGGAGAGTTCTAATGTTGTCCCGGCAAAAGATTGTTCCTCGTCAGCGTTGTGTGTTCGGATGGAGTGGATCATGCAGCTTTTGGAGACTAATTTGGAGCTGAAGTCCAAAGTGTATGGAGACCCGTCTCTGTGTTGTGTTTTCATGATGAATAATTGCAAGTACATTGTGCAAAAGGTTAAGGATAGTGAACTGGGTTTGCTGTTAGGAGATGATTGGATCAGGAAACATAGTGGGAAGATTAAGAATTTCATGTCTAGTTACCAGAGAATCACTTGGAACAAAGTTTTGGCAGCGTTGAGAATAGACAGCAGCAATGGGCCTCCTCATCCTAACAATGTCGGGAACTCCACCCCTATGAAAGAGAGAATGAATATTTTTAACATGTCCTTGGAGGAGATTCATAGAACACAATCGGAATGGACAATCTTCGATGAGCAACTAAAAAAGGAGTTCAAGATGTCGTTATCCAAGCTCATACTTCCTCTCTATGTCAATTTCCTCAGCAAATTCCAGAACGCCCCTGAAGTTAGGAAGAACGCGAACAAGTATATCAAGTACAGCTTGGAGGACGTTGATGTCCGAATTAATGAGTTGTTTCAAGGTGGTAGTGGGTCGTCGAGTGGTGGAGGTAAGTGAAACTATATATATATATATATTAAACCTGAGGAATTGCGTCTGATGGATCAACGGCTTCTCTGACTGCATCTATTGTATAAACAAACATATGTAGTGATTGATTGTTATTAGATGTTTTGCACGTTGGATTGTCAATACTCTGTTCGATCAATTGCATTCTGGTTGACGTTCTTGTACAATTGGATTGAGATTTGCATTCCATTTCCAAGAATTCTTTCATCCATGTTCTAAGAGAATATGAAAAAGAAGCTTGCGAAAGAGAATTTTGATAAGATGTATATGCACAATCACTCTTCATCTCCACCTAAGGGTGGCAATCGGTTTTTAACCCGATTAATATTTGCAGTATCCGACTTGAAAAAATAGACATGGAGGTTAAAAATTAGATTTTGAATGGATGCTGAAAAATAGATGTGGATATAGATTTAGATATGAGTCTAGTGATAACCTGAACCGATGGATACTTATATCTTACTCATTTTTTATTTATTTTTATTTTTTTTGAAGAAAGTTGTGAGACGCTTTTTATTTCTCTTGTGCAATCAAATGAAAAATACAAAGTGGAGGAACAGAGAGCCACTCCACAACATCCGTCGAAATAACACAAGCTCGAGCTAAAGTATGAGCTATATTATTCGCAGGTCGTCTCACAAACAAAAGATTAATGTCCCGAATTTCGCAAAATGGGGACTTACAATCATTAATAAGTAAACCGAAAGGAGAACAATCCCTATAATTAGGATTTGTAATAGCCCGAACACAAGGTTGAGCATCGGACTCCATAATTGCAGAAGACCATCTTCTTTCCTTAATCCAACTCAAAGCTTATCAGATAGCCAAGGCCTCCATAATACCTGGTTCCAAATTACCTAAAAAAGATTTCTGCATGGTAGCCACAAAATCACTATTTTTATCCCTTACTACTGCACTAACACCTCCATAAATTCCTTGGAAAAGAGCACCATTCACGTTCAACTTCCAATAACTACTGCACGCCACGATTGAAGAAGATGACTGCACAGCAACATCATGAGGGATATCAGCAGCATCAATCCACTCCTTCAGCAACTTATAGGCACGGCGAACCACTTGTCTGGCATTGGTCCACTTATGTCTCCACACAATATTACTCTGTGCTTCCTAAAGTGACCACAAAATCATAATAATATTCTGCAATTCCTCTTTTGTACCATGCTCAACCCACTCAAAAAACCAATTCACAAAAGAAGACATACCTCTTTGTCTCATATTAATCGAAGAGCAAGATTAAACTTCTCTAGCAAAGGAACACGTTACCAGCACATGAAAGTCAGTTTCAATCTCATCATTACAGAAATAGCAGGTACCTGAAAGCGGAACAACCCGGTGTTGCAACGCCACAATGGTTGGCAGCACCCTCAAATAGCATCTCCAAAGAAAATTAAGGCATTTAGGGGTACCTTACAACCCCAAAATTTCCGCCATAGCCTAGGAGCAGCCTGATTAGGAGCTAAGGGCGACTCCTCAGTCAAACATCTATAAGCACTTTTAACAGAATAGACACCCTTACGATCAAACCGCCAAAAAAATTCATCCGATTGCCTTCGCGTACGTAATGGAATTTTCAGAATTGCTTGTTTATTAACCTCTTCAAACACATTAGATATAGTCTCATCGTTCCATCTCCCATTAGTAATAAGATTAGAAACAAGCAACAAATTAGTAGTTATAAGCCGTGGAGTAACAATTTTCAATGAGGCTGTTGAAGGTAACCATTTATCCTCCCATATTGAAATAGAAGAACCCTTCCCAATATGCCAACAACCACCTTTCTCAACAACAACTCTGCTTTCACAAATACTACGCCATAAAAAGTTCGAATTGTTGCCAACCTGTGCATTCAAAAAGTTGGTATAGGGAAAATACTTAGCCTTTAATACACGGGCCACTAAGGAATTAGGATTGACAATAATGTTCCAAGCTTGCTTACCCACTAATGCCAAATTAAACTCATGTAGCTTTTTAAAACCAAGACCACCAAACTCCTTCGGACGGCACATACGGTCCCAGCTAACCCAGTTAATCCCCTTTTCATTATTCTGAGTTTTCCCCCACCAAAAATTGCTCATGATACATTGCAATTCAAGACAAAAAGTTCTAGGAAGCAGAAACAGGTTCATCACATAAATTGGTAACGCTTGTAAGACAATTTTAAGCATTACCTCCTTTCCTACCCTTGAAAGACACCGTCGCTTCCATGAATTAAGCTTCTTCCAAAGCCTATCTTTAATAAAACCGAAGATCTCCTTCTTGTTCAACCCAACTCGAGTAGGTAGATCCAGATAATAGCCTAAATCCTCCTTCTCAACCACATGTAGAACCGAACACATATTATTATGAACTTGTCCAGGCACATTCTTGGAAAAACAGATAGCAGACTTGGAAAAATTAATTTGTTGTCCTAAAGCCAAAGCATAAGTCTCAATTACCTCCATTACCACTTCAGCTTCGACATGTTCTGCCTTGAAGACCAACAAACTATCGTCTGCAAAAAACAAATGATCAATAGAAGGAGCCCCCCTAGCAATCGAGCAACCATGCCATACATCACTACCAACCTTGGAACTGATCAAGCTAGAAAGACCTTTCGCACACAAAATAAAAAGATAGGGAGAGATAGGATCTCCTTGCCTAATTCCCCTTGACGGAACAATAGGTCCAAGGTGCTGGCCATCAAACCTCACCCAATAGTTAATAGTAGTAACAAATTTCAAAACCAAAGAAATCCAATTACCAGAAAAACCCATCTTTTCAAGTATAGCAGAAAGAAAATTCCATTCTGGCTTATCATAAGCTTTAGAAATATCAATCTTCAAAGCAGCGTATCCATCCATACCTCTACGCTTATTAAGGAAATAATGCATAAGTTTGAAGGCAATGACACTATTATCTTGAATACTCCTTTTAGCCACAAAAGCATTCTGCGATGGAGAAATAATCAACGGCAATACCCTACGCATCCTATTAGACACTGCTTTGATCATTATTTTATACACAACATTACATAGGACTATGGGTCTCAAATCATTAGTGCTTTCAGGAACTGATTTTTTAAGAATAAGCACAAGCAAAGTTCTATTTAGATCAGCAGGAAAACACCCCGTATTCAAATATTGTATACAGGCTGCAGTAACCGCAGGACCAACAACATCTCAATAACGCTGAAAAAAAGAAGGGTTGAAACCATCCAAACCTGGAGCTTTGTCTGGATGCATACAAAAAATTGCCAATCTGATTTCCTCGCTATATAAGGAGCAAGCAATTCATCTTATTTGAAACACATACAGGAACGTGCTCAATAACAAGCTCAACATTACCACCAGAAGATGTAAATAATTGTGAAAAATGTTCAAGAAGAAGCGAACCTAGCTGCTCCTTATCCTCCCCCCACTGTCCAGCCATGTTCTTTAATTTCTGAAAAATTATTCTTCTTAAATCTGCTAGTGGCAGCTGAATTTCCTGTTCATGGAGTAAATTGTGAAATTTTGATTTAGCTTCCACAAATTTATTGATATCTCTAAGCAATCTTGACCCCCTTAATTCCTTCATCGTTCGACGGCACTCCAAGAGCAATAATTTTTCTGATCTTCGAAGCACAAGACCCCAACTTTGCAAGCGGGAACCACAGATCTGCAGCCGATCTCCAATACCCAGAGAATCATTTAAATTCCACGCTCCCATAATCACTTCCTTGCAGGCTGGATTTCGGAGCCAGTAATTCTTAAAACGGAAGCGATCAGTAGACTGTCGATTAAGAAATTTGCGAACCTCCACCATGATCGGAAGGTGATCTGATGAGGAAGCATCTATAGTATATGCAACGGCTGCTGAAAACAAAGTAAACCATGAAGGTGAAGTCAAGTCTCGATCCAATTTGGACTCAATCAAATTGCCCGATTGCCTACCATGCTCCCAAGTGAATGGATAACTACCCAACTTAAAATCCACTAAACCCGAATCCATAATAGCTGACCTGAAACCCTCAATAAGGTCACGAGATGGAGGCCTTCCACTACGTTTTTCTGACTGATGTAGAATAGCATTAAAATCCCCAACATAAAGCCAGGTAAATTATTACAACCAGTTAAATTGCGTAATAAATTCCAGGATTCTGCATGTCTTGATCTTTCAGAATTACCTTAAAAACTAGTGAGCCTCCATATACCAAAATCTTCAACTAATACCTCTACATCAATACATCGAGTAAAAACATCAAGGGGTCTAACCACACAAACCGATTTCCATAATAAAGCCAAACCTTCGCTATGACTCACACAGTCAACCGATATACACTCATCGTAGCCCAATAAATCTTTTATTTCATTCACTTTATTAGAAAGACAAAAAATTTCAATAAGAAAAACAAAAGAAGGGCGTTTCTCAAAAATAACAAATTTGAGAAATTCAATTGCCTGTGAGTTGCCCAGCCCACGGCAATTCCAGCTTAAACAACTCATTTTATGCTGCGGGTTCGAGTCGAACCGGCCAATTGATTATTAGTTAGATCAATAGGCATGCTTTGTGTAGTAGCAAGACCTTGGGACTCTACAGATTGATCCAAGCCCATACGTTTCCTTTTGACCTCATTAACCAACAAAGTATTAGTAGGAGAATCATGGAGATTTTCCATATCCATAGTTGAAGAATTTGAATTAACATTTAGAGCAAGAGGATTTGAATAGATAACCCCATCCTTAATCCTCCGGATTTCATTCATTTGATTCCTCCCATCACGGGATTCACCACCCATCTCCCCCTTATTTTCGGAACTGTTAGGAACTCCGGCAACACCTCTTGCAACCGACTGACCCCCATCCTCCGCCGTCGAACGAAGCCAACGTTGGCCTATCTCCTTCAATACTCTTCTCACAGGAGCTCTCAAGGCGGGTGAAAATTTACGAACTGCCTTCCCTGCCTCAAACTCAAGCAACTTAGGACAAAAGCGTTCCGTATGACCGATGAAACCACAAATATAACAGAATGGTGGCAATCGTTCATACATAAATTCAACTGTGAAACAATTCTCTTGCCCAATTTTAATTTTGAAATCTGCTCAAATTGGCTTCCTGACATCCCAACGAACTCTCATTCGCACATAGGAGTTCCAAGCAAAGGTGAAATTCTCTGGATCAACTTCAATGAAAATTCCAATCTTATTGCCAATATTTTTTAGAATACGTTCTTGCCTAAAACCAGAATGTAGCCCTTTAACCTGTACCCAAAGTGGGAAGTGAAAAAGAGGTACATCTAAAGGAGCAGGATAATCATCAAGCCTCTCCAATAGCAGCAACTGATTATCAAATGTCCACGGGCTCATATCAAATATCCGGTGAACATCCACTTCATGAAAGAGCTGGAAAATGTAGCGTGAACCATCTACTTCTCTAACCTGCATACCCATCAATGGCTGCCATAAGGAAGCAATCGTTTGTCTCATTGCCTGGAAATTGATATGACGATCTGACAGAAACCGACCCACCAAACAAAACTTCCTATCCTCCTCCACTACTAGATCATCCTCACCGTAGGTAAGGTCATCCCCTTCCTCCTCTTCAACAGACAAACCCTGCATATCAACTGAAATCTGATCCTCTTCCATGCTGAAACAGACCTTTGAACAAGAACAAGGGACGACAATAAAAAATAGACCTTTGAACAAGAACAAGGGACGACAACAAAAACTTCTCAAAGAGAAGACGAGAAACCCACCATTTTTAATTATTGAGAATAGCCTTTCTTACTCGTTTTTTATTAACTCTATTTTTTATATTTTTTGAATATTTATAATTAAATATAATAAAATATTAATATTTTCTAAGAAGAAACAACTTTAAAATCTCTACTTTACCCCTCAATCCTCACTTTTTCATCATATTTTTTTTTCTTATAAGATGATAATAATGCAAATGATACGGAGATGGAGTTTTGAATATTGTGAAGTTCACGCAAAGATAATTTGAAGCTTTGGATATTTTAGTCTTTGTTCCAGTTCTTGATTGCGAAAAATATATCTTGTCTTTGTACTAAACATTATGATTTTTATTATTCCAATTTTATAATTTTTTAAGACATACAAATTAAAATCTTGACTTATTATTATTAAACTAATTTTGATTTGAAGCGTACGTAAAAATATGCTCTTTATATTTTCTATTTAGAAGTTATATTTTTATGTGCTATACAACTCAATGGATATTCAAAAACTCGAACAATCCAATAGATTTAAATATGAGTAGTAAATTATAAAAACCGATAGATATGAATATAAGTTGAGTCATAAAAATGGATACAGATATTGGTAGAGTAATACTCGAACTGAACCTTACTCATTGCCATCCCAATCTCCACCTCAATCCTAGTGTATGTTTAGGATAAATTAATACTATAATTCTAAAAAAAATACTGTTTATTATTTAAAATAATAATTAAAAAGAAGATTTATTAAACAAAAATACTTTCAAAATTTTGATACATGTTATTTGAACACGATCGTGTGCCTAAAAATTAACGACATTATTATTTTGATAATGGTTTGGATGTGTCACATATTGGCAATATTAAAAGGAAGAACTCCATAAGATTGGGACGGGGAACCGAAATTGACTAATCATTTATATACACTTCCTAGAGTAGTGACTTTCTATCAAATCCTTTCTGGGCAAATAAATGCCTCCTAAATTATATGTACATTAACCTTAGAAAAAAGGCATTAATCATTTGTGAACAACAAAGATCACTTGTCCTCCAGAGCATCAGTCTTGCAGATTGGACATGAATTCTTCATTGATAGCCATTTCTTGATGCAGCTTACGTGGTAATCGTGACCACAAGAGCTCAAGGCCCCTATATCATCCATGTTCTTATACTCTTCCTGCAATTTGCAAACACTTGACTGTCAGAATTAGTTCGATAATGTTTGAAAGGGCCACGCAGAAATCAACTATGTGTTTGTGTGTGTGTCTATATATATATATAATTATTATACCAGGCAGATCACACAGCTTCCTTCTTTTTGATCTAAAGAGTAATGTACTGTTTCCGTCAAACATTTGGACATCAAATCTTCTGATAAGCCGGTGTTTACATGGCCAATCCTTTCACCCAGTGCCAGTAATTCCTGTTCATGAGAGGAAGTCACATAATTAGGATTATGGAGTGAGACAGACGTGACGTGTATAAAGAAGAACGAAAAGGGTCAGTGACAACCTCGTAGCCCATGTTGTCTATGTCTAGCCTCATTTCCCTATGCTGATCAAACATATTTCTGGAGCCATAAAAATGTGAGCGTTCTACAACCATGAAACCCTGTTATACAAAAGCATAGTCCTAGTAAGTATGTCTTAGTCACATAATCATCTCAAGGTACTGATGGGAATTGCTCGTCTTCAAAATATTGCATGAACCTGCATCTTAGTAGACAGTAGTATGAACTCTACTCAAGTAGAAAACATTTTCATTTTAAAGTTCATCTGAAAGAGCTGCTTCCAGTTCTCAATTTAAAATAGGTGGAAATTATTGAGAAAGACTATATATACCTCTGATGAAAATCGCTCGTGAAGACATGCCTCACTGGATAGTGATCGGTATCTCTCATGTGAAATCCTTGATCTCCCATTTCTGTCACCACTTCGCCATGCTGGAGTTGATAATTGCCTTGGCTGTCTAGAGGAGTAACTTTCAGCCGCCAACTGCAAGTTGTCATCAGAAGGGACAATGTGACCCAAACGTAAACTACTTGAGGAAGCCCGGAAATTTGGGTTAGGTCTTTGCGAGTGGCTACTTCTTATTCCCCTCTCAGAATGTGTGGAGGTAACATGAGGACTTTGAGAAACAGAATTTCTTCTTGAAATAAAATCGTGTTGATAACCTCTCAAATCTACAGATGCATTAATCGCGCTGTTTCCACCTGGGAAGTGGTTTGTCTCATGATTAAAGCCACCAGTATCTGTATTGCATAAGCAAGAAAACCTTAGAATAAGAAATTTTGTATGCGAGGTAAAATTGTCTCTCAGTGACTAACCTGAAGGTATAATCCTTCCAGGAGGTGGAGACATTCTGGTATGGCTCCATTCATGTGTTGGGGCACTTGAACTCTGGCCTGGAAACTCCAGGGAGCCATGATGGTCAACAGGGTGGCTTGCAGAGAAAGAAACATGAGAATGAATGCCAGGGAAATGGGTCCTAGCCAAGTTAGATTCCGTATCAAGGGTAGGCCTGCTTCTTACATTCCTGGTAGAGCCCTCAGCCCTAAATGAGAGATTGCCTCGATAACTAGGGGTCACGGTGAAGTGTTCCCAGGGCATGCATTGAGAACCTAAATTTGGTTTCTCCTGCCTCAACTCCAAAGAAAGAGGGAGCTCAGAAGAACTTCCACCACCATAGTATCTACTTGTACTGCCCCTCTCACAAGATGAAGGGATTCCAGGACTTTTTCGCTTGTGAGGTCCTCTTCCATTTCCCATTGTGAGATCAACAAAACTACCCTCAATACCATGCATAGTCTGTCTCTCATAGTTGGAAGAAGATGCATGATGTGGATAATTATCTGGGACTGAGCAGAAGTTTCCAGCAGGTGATGGATGAAAGGGATCATGAGATGGCCCAGAAGTATCTGGTTGATAATGTGATAGAGATGGACCAGAAGTATCTGGTTGATAATGTGATACTTCAACACTGTGATTGGAGGACAAAAAGGCATTCGGTGCAGAACTCCAAGGAGAAGTAAAATGGACTCCATCAACAGGAATATTTTCAACAGGATAATAGAAAGATGCATTTTCTGCAGGACCAGGCCTGGCTGCAGTTGAAGTTCATCAGAACTGAAGTTAGTCCATGAAGATAATTTTTACATAGAACTATCTCATGAGTAATGTAAAGAAGCATGCTGCACACTGTAACATTATAGTTTTGGCAACCATGATTAGAAATAAAACCTGTAAGGAAAAGGTAATTCAGAATACAATAGGGTGTGAAAGGAGGGAAGGAGAAAAGGCAGTATTTTTTATTGTGTTGGAATTGCGTGAAATCATAAAATGAGAAATGAAAATAGTCATCTTGTAAAAGACAATTTCACAACTTTGCACTCAATACATTTTCAAATAGAGATGACAAAAAGTTATCACTAAAGGCTTAAATGTTATATTCCCCGTTTGGTGAGTATATGGTGGGACACATGAACAGAGTTTCTTTCTACCACCAATTGAAAACTGAGAACATATTTGACCATATCTTTACCATTCTTTTCTTTCCCAACCCATTCTGCTCCACAAAAACACCCCTCTAGTGAACCGAACCAGTTATAATTATTCTTAGTAGTAATTATAGTGGCTCCAGTGTTTCACAAGTACAATTTTGGAGTTAGGCGACGTCTTAAAGTATTTACAGAACAGTAGTCACCTTCATTTTCAAGATGTTCAAGAACAGGGACTTAAAAAAACACAACTGCATACTCTGCCACACTTCTGGACGAAATATAGTAAGCCCACCCTTCCAAGTAAATGAAACATAAATTGGCAAATAATAAAAACAGAAGAAATCATGTTTAGTCGCTGTACCCATATTGTTATAAGGTTGCTCTAAATGTGCATGATTCCACTCCTGATCTTGTTCATTCTCAAACATTTGAGGCGTGTTTAAAAAATTTCTATGCTCCATAACCATATACGTTTGTAGCCAATCTAGATTATGTACTGGAGTGAAACCACAACCTGCAGGACAGAGAAGCATCTGAATAATAAGTATGAACAACAAAATTCCTCAAGCATACACATTGTGGACGTACTTCGATGCCCCCAAATGGTTATTAGCAGGTCATCAACGGATAATAATTTCTTCAACAGCTCTCAGCCAATATTGCTAAAGAAACAGGACAAAAACTAGGAAGAAAAGAGAGATAAAAGTATAAGAAACACTCCACAAGTTCTCCCTAATATCTGACTTAAATATGAGATAAACAATCTTATTATCTACTCTCCTTGGTGATTCATATGCCTGTCAAAAATTCCTGAGCAAATTTATGTTTCAATTAGTTTGGTAGAGTCGTTTTCACCAGGAAATTTCCGTTCACAATGTGAAATAAAGAACTTGTTATCAGGTAATTCGACAAAAGAAAATGGATTGAAGAGGAAAATATTCTTTTTAGGTCTTAGAATGGGGAAAGAGGTAGGTAAGGTTCTTGCAAATTAAATTTGCTCCCACTTCAACCTTATTTCAACAATTGCAAGCTTTCCACATTTAAGCTGCATCAGATATTACACTTCATATTTCAGTAATTCAAGTTATAGCTACCATGGTGAAAGAAGATGCATTAATACGTCCATGAAAAGAGTTGTTCAATGAAATCCTCAAGATTTCAACTACTTTCCCATCAAAAGTTTTGAAATTCGTTTTTCTTTATGAGAAGTCTATAAACTAATGTAAGCAAATCAACAATGAAAGAGACAGAGAGTTGGTCTCTATTGGACAGTAGGAGTTTCTGGAAAAAATAGTATCACCAATTTGCAGCTTCACATAACAACAGATTTTAGTTGAACCAAAATAAATCAGTAAATGCAAAAACAAAGTATGCTATTAACACATCTGATTTATTCTATTATCTTACAAACTTTTCCGTAACTACTTAGCTTAGTATCCTTTTATACGTAAGAGTAAGAATCTGGATTCTCAAAGATTACCTGGAAGTGGAACATAAAATCTCACTGAACTTGTAAATAGAAGGTTATGGTAATGATGTATGGACCTTTATGCAGCCAAGAACAAAGTAAAATACTTGTGCCCACACCAGAGAAGAACAATCAGACAAATGTGGCTTGAAAACTTTGGAGGAGTGGAAGACTGACTGATGGATTAGCAATTCTTTCAAGATCAAGAGATTTAAAACAAACAAAATGTGGGAAGTTTTTATAACATGTAACATGATCTAACATTCATGGGGATAAAACTTTGTATAGAGGTGAAAATGTACTTCCACTTTTCCCATAAAAAATTAGTCAAGGAAGACTGAAGAATAGTATAGGACAGGAGATAAAGAACATTGATTTTAAAAAGTAAAGTGTTTTGAATTATTTGTACTTTCTCTTCCTTTCTTAAGCCTTATTTCTTTTACAAAGAAGGAATTGCGCTAGAGATATCAAGGAGGTGCTATTAATGAAGATCTTCCAATTTCTCATCAATAAAGGTTAACCTACTTTTGGAATCTAGCCTTGGATGTTTGTCCTCATTAATTGGATCTTTATCTTCCAACTAGGCATATATACTGCCAGCATAAAGCTTATGCAACATTATTAGCTATAAATATTCATCATAAAAGAATGCAATACCTGACATATATACTGACTTATGAAGAACAAATTACTTTAACATGATCATGAGAATTGGATACTTGATCAAGTTCATATGCAAGGTAAAAAAGTCCAGGACCAAAAATTCAGCAAGAGATATATCACGTTTAGGTTTCTTGTCCACACAAAATGGAAGCCATAGACAATAGCTTGCCAGCCCCACGTTTGATCTAATTGAGATTCATTTTCGAAGACTGAAAAGGATAAAAAATATCAACAACAATATATCCAATACAAACTCCCTCAAGATAGATGCATAAGATACTTATTTAACATACATAATCAATAAAATCTCAATACTATACATCAACGTACAAGTTCCAGATATCCAGTTATCTCTGACAAATTACTAGACAAATAGAACAGCTAAAGACAGACATTCAGTGAAGTGCGTCTTTTGTATAATTGCAAGTTCCACGTCAACCAGAAATCAAGCTCAAATCTGAAACACAATCTTGGATGCATTTGATATTTGAGCTCTAAACATGGACAGGGTAGGTATATGTCTACCCTAAATAAGTACAAGGTATTCTGGAGAGGGCAGAAGCTTCAGATACAACCTCATGAAGGCCATTTGGAAACATCTCAGGAGAAGATGCCTAAAAGGCAAATGGGCTATCACAGTGTCCAAGTGCTAAGCACTCTTTAATCGAGCCGCAGAAAACTTCGTCAGCAGAAAAGTTAAAATCACTCAAGAATTCAGCCTCCTGTCATGCAAACCCAAATGTCTCCCATCTCGCCAAGAAGAATAATTATCATTTTTTGCACTATGAGAAAAAGGAGTGTCATGCAACTTTCTCATCGCTGCTGAAAATCTATATTAAACTGAAGGAATTGGGCATTGAACAACTTAAGTTAAGCGTCACAAACTCAATGCCTTTAACTATTCCCTCACCTGGTCTTCTATTAGTAACTTACAACCTCCTAGAGATCAAAATGAAGAGGTAACTGCTACATTTGTCTGTGATAGCTAATGGAACAATTACCTTTGCTTGCAACCCACACTTATGCCTATGCCGTCATCAAATAGCATCATCATCGTAAACAATAGGTTTCTCACCATTTTGATTCAGCCCAAATATTTCTAAAAATTATGTACCTAAGCAGCTTACACCCCTTGAATAAGCATTCACTAGGGGATCCAACATTACAAAGTACTTGGGAATTCTACCTCAACACAGCCATGTAAAAGTGGCAAATAGTTTGTTAGAACTTTTGAAACCCATGGGAATATAATTCTAACCAACTCCCAATTTCCTAACCATGGTCAGGAAGATCACTAGAGATTTCTTTTATCCTAATGGCCCACTCAGCCTGCTGGTATAACCTCACCATAGTTAGCCTCAATTCCATACCACAGGATGACCCAAAACAAATGAACTTCCAAAGAAAGAAGTCTAAATAATTCCTGAACGTGGAAGTGGAATCTTTAGTACCATGTACCCCGCTCTCCACAGTGAAGACCCACTTATATAACTCCACAACACATGGAGCTCTATCCTGAAGAGGTATATCATCTAATTTCAAATCTGTTCTTCAGTAGCCACTGGACCCTACAATGCCTGCAACACCATTTGCAATTTAGAACATATGTATAACCATTTCCCTAACTGATAGTTGGACATGTAAAGAGAAGCTACAAACATCAGGACATTTAGGGAAAGAATTATCAAACCTTCTCAACAGCAACTCTAATGATTCCCGAAGTTTAAAGACGCACACATCAAATAGCCCCGAACCTGCATAAAAAAGGCCATCTAAACCTACTTGATGCTAAAGTAATCCAAGTAATCTATGACCTATGGCAATAAGAAAACGAACCCCGTCCAACAGGCAGCTACATCAAATACCACGAAGTTTTAATGCAGATTAACGCCTATAATTTTCTTATCTTCTCCCATAATCACGTATGACATGCGATTTCCAGACTTTTTACAGGAAATTTTATTAAAACAAGGAAAATCACGAATTAAACACAACATAACGGAATTGAACGGGGCTAAGAAGAGTAACACAAAAGATTATATTTAGTCAAAGAATCAACCAAAATATAAAACCCAATCAGTAACAACAAATTTAAGTTTAACAGATGGATAATGAGCACGGAACCGGACGTCAGCAAGCAAAAATCAAAATAGAAACAAACGGTCAAACAAACCATAATGCACAAAAAAAGCTAAAACCCGAGCATCAGAGACCATGGAACAAACGATCAAGAGAAAAACCAGAAAAACAAATCAAGCGAAAGATGATCAACCTCAACAAAAAGTACGCATGATCAAACAAACACAAAAACACACGTAACTCTCTGCGTACGGTAAAATTCATCAAACAAGTAGATGATCGGCCGTAAAACGTACCTCGGTGAAGAGGTTGATGACTAAGATGATGGCGACGGAGCAACAGCTGACAGCTAAAACAGCATAATGTAGAGAGAAGGTTAGAGTGAGAAAGGGAGGAGAGAAATAAAGCGGTTTGGTGTGCCTGGCTTCGTTTCAGAAATAAGAGGAGAAAATGGCTGGTTCGCCAAAAAAGCCACCGGCTACCGGCACCACCCGTATTAATCTTTTTTAAAACTGCTGTGTTTTATATAATTGGTTATGCTATTTATTTTATTTTGTTTGATACGGTACCGGGACAAGCCCGTGTGACGGTTGCCTTCCTGGTTGTTTACAAGGTTGAGCTTTACGCTACTTTTTCAAATGGTATAGGACATCAAATAGTAAGGTATTATAGGACGTCATGATAAGAATATTTGTGGCCTAGTGCAAGAAAAAAAGATACATGGGGATTATTTAGGAAAGTATTCTTCATACTTGATAGTTTAAAAGTGTTACAAAATCTATATATTTCAATAAAAGATAGTTTAAACAATAATTTCAACCGTTCACAAGGTTTCTCCGATTTAAAAATATAAGAATTTTTTTAACGGAGAAAATCCGCAACTGTTATCTTTTGATGGTAAACTTCGAGATTGACACAATATCTTATAAATCATGTCAATCGATTATTCCGTACTAGACAAATCATGTACGACAGATTCGATTGAGAGAGTTTAAATAGGAGGATTTGAATATAGAACCTTTTAAATAAAAAGTTTTATTAAACAACCTAATTGATTTAATTATTTAATATACAAAAAATATCAAAAATAAGTATCCTAACTAATACAATTAAATAAACAATATAATTATGTAAATTACAAAAGCTAAGTATAAATAAAGAAATTAATAACTTATTTTAATAGATAAAATAAAATAACATTATTTTTGTTCTCTTTTATTCTTATTCGCTAGTTACCTCCTTTTACCTTTTCTTTATTAATTCTTATTCTCTTCAAAAATTATAACACCGGATCTTTTATTTATTTCTATTATTATTATTATTATTATTATTATTTATTTTTCTATTTACGTAGATCATTTGAAAACAACAACTCTATTAATTAAGAGTAAAATAACATACTATTAAAATCATGCGTGTTAGACGTTTTTGTTGTTGTTAAAAATTTGTAACACATTATAGCCTCAATTATTTAGATATGATAATGTTGAATATTTATAAAGGATTATGAATAAAGTTACTAATATATTCTCGTTCTATAAACGAAATAATGGTTACAATTTAAAAATTATAGTAAAATATTAACACATGAATTTAGTTGCGATTGTATATAATTAAAAAATATTTCTATACGCAAGAATTTTACAAATTCCTTTTAATTAAAATTTTATTTTAATAATATATGAAAATAATGTAAAATTACACTACTCACAATTTTCTTAAGATTAATATAAATAAAAATATATTTGTCAAAATTATTTTATACATATAAATTTCAGAAGAATGTTAAATTGAAATATAATTAACTTATTTATAAAAAATGTTCATATTATAAAAATAAATACTCTAATTTATTGTATTATTTAATAGATTTTATTTATACAAAATAAATATTTTAATTAATAAATTTACCTTATGTAATATAGAAGATAAGATAATTATTTACCTATCATTGTCCTTATAAAATTATAAATAAAGACATTAATTAATTAATTTTGATATATAAAATAAGATAAATGAATTCCTTTCACCGAAATTCTCTCTATTTTATTTTACTCTTACTCTAGCAACTTTTTGTCAATAATTCCTCTTATTCTTTTCCCCTTTCAAATTTCATAACAAATTTAAATTCACACATTAACCATCCTTTCCTAAAAAATTTACAATATGAACACTTTATCTACCCTTGCAAGAAAATAAAAATAGAAAAAAAGAAAGATAATTGATCTGAAATCCCGAAGCATCCTGTTCTTTCAAGGCACCTCCAACCAATATGCAGGGGACAAGCTACATTGTACATTAATGCCTTTGCTTGTTTGAACCACTGGAGGAGCAGGTAACAAGTAATGTCTCATTATATGATTTATGCGAAGGACTGGAGTCCCGAGTTTGGCAGGTTCGCCGTTTGTTAATGGCGCGACACTTGGCCGTGATTTTTATGATTTAGGCGTGTCAACGTAGACGATCATCGCGGTATCGACATTGGTTTCTTTTCTTTTGTCCTTAGATGGCGGAAACGTGTATTGTCCCACAAATTGTTCTTACATAGACCAATAATGCTTCGAAGTTAAGCTAAGTAGCCAAACCCACCTAGTTATACGTTGGATTATTCTTTGGTTAGATTCTCCTATGCTCTCCTTCATATACATGGTCCTAAATTACAAACTTAGAATCAATGTTTTAAAAATCATGTTAAAGGTTAACCAATAAAATAAAATAAAATATTTTAAATTTTAAAAATATAACCGATATTAAATTATCATAAAATCAGCTAAAAGTTGAATAAAATTAAAATATTTGAAATATAATTAAAAGAGATTATTTTTATTCATAAAAAAATTTAAATTTTAATTAAAAAAGAGATTGTCATATCAAAATCAATTGATTTATTTTGATTTATAATAAATTATTAATTAATAAAAATTAGCTAATTATTTAATAAATTGATCAATTTTTAATAACAAAATTTATTAAAATAAATCGAACTAGAAAGTTATAAATCGAACTAAAAAATTGAAAGTTTTAATTCCAATCGGTCAAATCGACTGAGATTTTTAATCATCACTTAGAATTGAGGATTGCAATATTATATGGCTTTTCTATAATTATTTTTGAAGTAATGTTAATTATGAGGTTTTCTTAATAATAAACAGCCGAAATCAAATAGAAAATCATAGGTTACTTTGCTTCTTTAAATTATGATTTAAACAATACGGTCCAATCCTTAGCTAGTGTGTTGCTTTTTGTATGCCAATCGTAGCGTGTGTTGCAATTGCTCTTCATTGGTTGAGCATAATATCGAAGGTGCCCTTTTGGATAGAGTTATAATTATCTTCTTTCTAACAGCACACAGTCATTTTGGGCATGTCAAGATAGTGTTGAATATTTGGAGGGGACGTCAATAAGGCGCGGTCCGTACACAGTCATTTTGGTATGCCAATCGTAGCGAGAATGCATTGAACCATTGACGAGAGGAAGAGAGAGAAGAAAAGGAAATACTATTACTGCCGCACACAGTCTGGTGTAACCTCTAACGAACGACTAACTTGTCCGGCGTCGTTTTGGAGAGTTGACACTGCTGCATTTCTTGGCAAAGCCCAAACCTTTCAGGAGAAGAGAGAAACCCAATGTCACTAAAGATAAAGAGCTCAGAAGAAGATGAGCGGTGAGCGTGATCGACATTCTCACCAGAGTGGACGCGATTTGCCAGAAGGATGACAAATACGACGTTGAAAAGCACAAGGATCATAATGTCTCCGGGGACGACGGGTTTGCTAGCCTCTACAAGGACGTCGAGTCCGACATCGAAGCCGCTCTTCATGTTAGATTCTTTTTCTACTTGTTTTTGGAATCTGCTTGATTAAATGTGTGCTTCTAGGAGCGAAAATTGTGGAAGTCTACTACTTGGTGTGGACTTCGTTGAGTGAAGCTTGAGAGTTATAAGTTTGGCTTCTTTTTGTAGTTTTTAATGATTTTATTGTCAATTTAGTGATGTTTTCCAGTGATGTGATTTACAGAAAGCAAAGCTTGCTTCCAGGGAGGTTTGAACACGGAGATTCGTTGAACCAAGGCCTAATTACTAGAGGAAGTTGCCAAGCTGCAGAGATTAGCAGTAAATAAGGTTTTCACGTTGTTTTTGAATGGTTTTATTGAGTTAATTATTTGTAGTGTTATTTGATCCATGACATGCACTCCGAAATTTCACTTGATTGTGGAGAATTCTGATCTATGATAGGAGGCATCGTTTGGAATTGATTTTTGATGGATTTTTGTTGATTCTGAGAATGGACTTTGATCTAGATGAAAAAAAGGCGTCATTTGTAATCAATTGTGCAATTTTGATGGATACTTTGGATCACTATACGATTCAAGGGCACTTTCAAAATATGGGGGAAATTAAGCAGAAGCTTGGCTAAAGACCCAAGTTGATGTTTTTTTCTTCTGAAATTTTGGTCGAGATGGTGATGGGCTGCAGCGGTAGTTTACCACCCATTTGGAAATGATGCTTTATCTTGTCTTCTTAGACATTAAATTGAAACTCTGGAGTGTTTTGACGTATGCGTTTATATTTGATGTCCAAGAAAGGGATGAAAATTTGTTTTTTGTGCTTGCCTCTTGTGCGGTTGAAACTTCACAAGATTGTTAGTTTCTTCCCTCCCTCTTCTGAAATCTACTTTTGAGCTCTTAAATTGACTAATTTGGGCCTTGTACAATATGATGATCGTAATCAATAGGCAGGTTAAGGGACTTTCGACAGAAGAAGTTGCTGCCCGCAATGAACTTGTCCTTGCATTGTCAGACAGGATTCAGGCCGTATCAGATGGAGCTGCAATGACCTTAGAAATGATTCTTTGTGATGGTTCCATTACTGGGGTCAAGATTTGTAATTTATGGGACTCTATCTCTTACTTGCTTGTCTTGGTCAATAGATGGTTAATTTGATAATGAATACTTCCAAGAAAGGGAGCAGTCAAGCCAATTTAGCAAGGAGTATGAAATGCGTCTAGTAAAGAAGGCAAGTCTCCTCTTAAATTGGAAGTTTCTTTTTGGTTCTTAGCTCTATTATCTAAAGGATGTTAGATTGCGTATTCATTATCTAACAATTGGTTTCAGTTTTGAATATTGTAATTTTTAGTTTCTTGTAGGATCAAGGCTTGGATATGATTTGTGAAGGCTTAGATACTCTAAAAAACATGGCTCGTGACATGAATGAGGTAATCTTTTGGCCTCTTGATCTCTCATGTATATCTGTATGTGCTTGCTTATGATGTATGCATAGGGATATGCACATACATATATATTTTTGGGTGAACAGTGATTGATTTATATTTATTTCATGTTAACTCTTTATGGTTATCTGTAGGTGTTGGATAGGCAAGTTCCTTTGATGGACAAAACTGACACTAAGGTGAGAAGCATGTTCATCAACCTTTTTTATTCCACTTAACTTTATTAGAGGTCATGTTAACTATTTTTTATATATCTTGCAGGTTGACAAGGTAACATCTGACCTCAAGAATACTGATGTTTAAATTTAAAGATACTATTAACTGGGTGATCAAGCTGAAAATTAATCAAAAATATTGTAATGCATCATTCTTGGGGATGCTAATTTGCTGATCAGTTTTTGTAGATTGAATTACTTTTCTTCTTTGCAGTTGCGATCCAGTCGAACGACATTGTATTGATGTGCATAATTCTGGGAATTGCTGCCTACTTGTACAAGTATGTTCCCATTACTTCTATAAATGGCTGTAAAACATGCATTTTTCAGTATCTTTTCTGAATTTTAGTTTGGAAAAATATTGTTTTTGATTGATTTCCTTGCTAAAAGATGACCATTAAGTTTGCTGGATATTGTAAATGGAAATCATTAACATATTCTTGTAGGAGCTACTTGTTAGTTTTTTATGAAACCTTTGAAAAAGGGAACTTTAATATTTACGTGAGGAGCCTTCTTTGGTAAACTGATGGCCTTGTTGAAAATTGGTGCAATGTATGTCCTGAGCTATATATATATATATATATATATATATATATATATATATATCCCCAATAATTGTGACGACGTAACAGTAGTAGTTAGTAAATTGGCTGTTTGAGTTGATAACTAGTGTTGATATGTTTCATTGACGAACACTGAAGTATGGAAGTTCTAGCTCAGTAATTCTTGAAAAGTCGAGGCATTCTTGTCCCTTCGGATGCCCTTGGTCAAAGGGCTACGGGGATAATTGAAACCATTCAAGTACGTGGTATTTTTAGACCACGTATATCGAGAAAGGTTTTTTTCGCTGTGACTCCTAGATTGGAGGAATATTTCACCAATAAGCCTCAAGGAAGCTGTATCATGGGTTCCCAGCCTATATATTTTTCAGGTGGCTAATAAAGCAGATTTCCGTAAGAAGGCAAAGATAGCTTAGATTTTAGTTATGCTAGCTGAGACACAAACCTTTCTTCTTTTTACGGGCATCAATTCTCAAGGCCTGTCTTTTAGAAATCTAAATTGACTATCCCTTCCTCTTATAACTTAGACCTCAAACAGAACCTGTAGTCCAAGACTTTTTGATACACACGATCCTTATAAAGAGGCAAGTGTAAAGCATACTTGTCTTTGTGTGTGACTGTAACTACATTATTCAAGAATAAAGCTTTTAGGAGAGAGAAAACTTAGAAGAAAGTTGTAAGATAGAAAACACACTTCATATTATTGATGGAACTAGGTGTTAATCTGGTCTGATTACAAAGGAAGAGAAGCTTTGCTTTTATAGGCCAAGCAAAGGAGAACAAGATAAACAACTTTTAAATGACGACCCTACATAATACAACAACGTAAACTAAAATACAAAAGTGCACAATGGAAGTAAAAATTATCTTGAGGAGATCTCATTACTACCATACACAAACACAAACAAATAGCAAAAGATCAAGAAATAATTGTGAAAAATAACTAAAAACAAATATATATATAAAATACCAATTAAAAGCAAAAACGAAACTAAATTACTTCACTCCTCGGCAACGTCGTCAAAATTCTTAATGCACGTCTCATTAGAAATTATTAATCGTAGGTCCTAGTTTTCCTTTATGTTGTATCTTATCAAAATAAGCCTTTTAATTAGATTTAGCTATTGAACAACCTAGAATAAGTTTTCTATATTTAGTATGACAACTACATTATGAACTAGGAAAACAAGTTATACCTAACAACCACACAAGCTTGGTTCATTTAACCTATGCTATGTTATCTCTAATGATTCAGAACTATTAGTTTACCACAAATGAATCAAAGATACAACTATTACATGTTGCATTCTAGATTTTGACAATGGGTTTATGCATAAATGATCTATTGAAAGAGTTCTAATCATTCTTATACGAATACCCAAAACACTAAGCAAATAATAACATAACAATTTCTAGAGAGAGAGAATCAACAATACAAGATGAAGAGATGTCCAAATGTGTTGTTCGACTTCGATTTCCCCTTCTAATCGGAATGAAGAAGGCTAGCTCTCCATAGATCTAAAAGAGGTAAGTATTCTACTCACTTTTGTGCTTCTTAAACGATTCATACCTTTTTTAGTTTCTTGAATGTCTATTGATATAAAAAATTAGGGTTCTGGGAGATACAAAATTAGTTAAACGACCGTGTAATTAACCGTGTCTGTCAATTTTTTTCCAATTCAGGTTTCTACAGGGATGAATTGCACAAGAGAGTTCAAAATAACTATAATTGGAGATATTATGTGATTAATTTGTAGTCAAAATATACAATTGAAGTGAGTAAGTCAAAAAACAAGGTTGAATCAAGATAATTCTCAATTCTTGTCTGTTTTTATTTATACGATTAGACAGTGATAACTCCTTTAATAGTTTTCACCCTTAGCCTTTGAGGAACTGTTTACGGCTACTCAAGAAATTAGGTATCTGAAGTTTTGTTTGCTTGCTCTCCCTAAGCTTTTCGAATCAAGAGGTCGTGCAGAGACATGAATTGGGGTAAAATTTTACATGCATGGTTAGCTACACGCCTATGTAACTAACGTGTATCTCGCAGAACCTTAATTTTTGCTATAAAAGGACATTCAAGCGGCCAAACAAAGGAGGAATGGTTATAGAAGCAGAAAAGTAGGCGGAACTCTTCTTTGAGTTCTATGAGGACCTAACTTTCTTCCTTCCTGTTTGAAGGGGAAATTGAGGCCGAAGAATACATTTGAGCAACTCTTCATCTTGTAGTGTTGTTCTCTCTTTTTAGAAATTGTTTGTGTTATTTGTTGCTTAATGTTTTGGGATTCACGTACACATGATTTAAACGCTTTTAATAGATTGTTTGTATATGAACCCATTGCCAAAATCTAGATTACAATATTTGATAGTCGTAATTTTAATTCATTTGTGATAAACTAATGGTTGTGAATCATTAGAAATAACATAACATAGGTTAAATAACTTGATCTTGTGTGGTTGTTGCCGAAATTAACCTGTTTTCCTGGTTCTACTACCAAAGATCAATACTTAAGTCCTGTCTCTCAGGGAAGCAAAATTTTTTTCAAAGTTCGACTTGAAGGTCGTTTATTGCAATTTGGAATGGACCCACAAGAAAGGTACAAGACAACTTTTTGTATCCCTAATGCCCAATATCAATGGACTATCATGCTATTTGGACTTAAAGTCGCTCTATCACTATTTCAAATGCCCATGACAAAAATCTATGAACTCATTCTTTCTTGTGCCTTAATCTACATTAATGGCATTCTGTTATATTCCACTAACCATGACGATCATAAGGTACTACAATCTTTTTTGATCTCATAAAGCAATATGAGATTATGCTCTCAGCTAAGAAAAGTCACATTGGAACATCCCAAATAGAATTTTTAGAAATGTAACTTTCACGATGGGTCCTATCAATGCGGCCCACATTTAGCCAGTGAGTTATTACAATTTCCTGACACAAATCTCGGTATAGAGCAAATCCATGAATTCCTTGGAATTATTTATTACATTAGAGATTTCACTCCTCACATGGCCGATTATACAAGTTCCTTATCTAAATTGTTGATAAAGAATCCATCACCATGGAGCAAGGACCAAACGAAGGTTGTTCAATACTTGAAACAAGTGAGTCAGCATCCGTGCCCTTTAAAGACTCCTGAAAAAGGCCAATGCATAATTTGGAAAAATGTCAGTAATTATTATTGAGGTGCCATCTTAATTGAAGAGATTGATGAGAAACGACATTATTATGGCCATGCCAGTGGCCAGTTCAAGGAATCAGAAAAATAATACTACACCATATACAAAGAGATTTTGACGGTAAAGAAGGGCATTGAAAAGTTCAATTTCCACCTCAACCTTTATCCCTTTATGATTGAAATGGACAATACAGCTTTTCTAAAGATCATTGAGCCTCATAAGAAGATATTGCCTGACAAACAGTTACTTCGTTAGAAAGATTGATTCTCTTGCTATAAATTCACAGTCTGCCATATCAAAGGTCATTGCAATGTGCTAGCTGATTTCCTCTCACGACCCAAAAAGCAAATCCAACTTCTTGCTTCCATCTTAAAAAAACCAATTCCTCTCTCCATTTTTCCAATTATGGACTTCCCACTTTATGCCAGAATTAAGAAATCTTTTCCTCTAATAACCCAAAACCCTCCTCAAACTCTTGATGAAATTGTTATCCTACTACGAAAAAGTCTTTTTTATTACCTTCATCTTGTTCTTATCACCTTGAACATTCCTCTTCATCTACATCACTTTGACATCTTAACACGATATCAGACTCTGCACCATATCAATGACCCTCTTATTGAACCCACTATGTAGCATCTCTGGGCTTTATTTGCCCTCTATGCATGTCCCATTGCTTTATCTCTTCTACATGGTTACTAGCATTTATCCAATCGTGCCAATGCTAGTTCTCTACTTTTGTGGACATTCTTGAAATGGTTCCAACCATTGGTCAAGTGGCGTATCCAATTAGGTCAGATACTTAACAGATACCAATTATGAAGTATTCCCTTGGATGAACAGAAAGCTCATTCTATCTTTATTGTTCACTGTCCTTATAGCATGACTGAAAATGGTTATGTTTACATCATTAATCATTTTCAAATCTAGAGGACCTCCATTGACTGACCAAAAAAACCAGAAAGATTTGATGCGTGATCTTTATCACTTTTTAGATCACCTTAATCATCATCCCAAATTCAATAAACCTACTACTTGCACATCTCTGGGTCCATACCTTGGAGATTTTGCCCTACCAGAGCCTATTTCACCGACTACTGGATATTGGTCTTCAGTTGACCAATTTGTTCATATAGGTTTTAGTGTCATGGCAGGAGAACTACTATGTCCCACTTGGTTTTGAGCTCAAGAAGACTCTTGAAGTTGGAGAAACCCCCATTGCTCATATGCCCAAAGAAGAGCCCAAACTTCCAGACTATTTCCAAGATGCTCAAGAACCATTTCATAAAAGAAATAGAAAAACTGGATAATGATATGTCTATTTCCGAAGATGACAATATACTCTGATCTTTATTTACACCAACCTGTTGAGAGATTCCTCCTTATCACTAAGGAATAATATTGGGACCCAGTGTTTTCCAATAATTTTTACTTTCATTATGCACTTTTGTATTTTAGTTTACATTATTGTACTATATAGGGTCATCATTTAAAAGTTGTTTATCTTTTTCTCGCGTGCTTGACCTATAAAAGCAAGATTTCTCTTCTTTTGTAATCAAACTCGATTGACACCTAGTTCCATCAATAATATGAAGTGTGTTTTCTATCTTATGACTTCCTTCTAAATTTTCTCCCCTAAAAGCTTGATTTTTGAATAATGTAGTTACAGTCAAACAGAAAGATAAGTACGTTCTACACTTGCCTCTTTATGAGGATCTTGTGTATCAGAAGTCTTAGACTATAAATCCTATTTTAGGTCTAAGTTATACGGGGAAGGATTTGTCAATTTAGATTTCTAAAAGATAGGACTTGAGAATTGATGTTTGTAAAGAGAAAAAGGGCTTCTGTCTCGACTAAGCATAACTGGAATCTAAGCTACAATTAATCTTTGTTTATCTTTGCCCTCTTATGAAAATTTGCTTTATTAATTACTCAAAAAGTATATAGGTTGGAAACAATTTGCTTTATTAATTACTCAAAAAGTATATAGGTTGGAAACTAACAATGCAGCTCCCTTAAGACTTATCGGTGAAATATTCTACTAGCCTAAGAGCCACAATGGAAAGAGCCTTTCTCCATTCATGTGGTCTAACAATACCATATACTTGAATGATTTCAGTTATCCTCGTAGTCTTTTGACAAGAAGGGATAATGTTTTTTTAATCAAGAAAGTTGATTTCACCTCATTAGATTTCATAAAGTTCTGATCACCCTATCATCAGGGTCTGGTCTGTTATGATTACAATATTGTTTGACATTTTAGTTTATTTCTAAAGTGGATAAATAAACATTTTTGATGTGGGTATTATTTGAGAGCTACACTGATGTTGTATTGTTATAGTTTTGAAGTTTGAACTGTAAAACCAACTATTATGCTAGCAATTGCTTTACCGCAAATCCTTTGTGCCTTCTTATGAGCAGTAGTTGCATGTGGCATTCAAATAATTAGATACAGAGATTGGAATATTTAATTGAGCACTAGGGTGGTGTTGGCTTAATTGTCTGTCGTCAATTGTACATACAATCAAACCCATAAATAAGTAAACTCAGGAGCTAATTAAATTTCTCGTCCTCATTTCTTGAAGAGTTCTCACTTGTTAGTCTCTAGCCTTCAATTATGCGAGGAAATTCTTGCATCTTCAGAATCTTTACCAAGAAATTGGATTTTTGGTAACTATGAAGGCATAGATTAGCTGTTTCGTATTTCAAGGAAAAGTTTCTTTCTTTGGTCTACTGCTGGAAAGACACCTGACTGAGCCTGTTTTGCTTGTAGTGTATTGAGGAAGTGAACGAGAAAACATATATTTGGGATGTGATGTTGTTGGCTCGTTTCAGGTGTCATCACGTGTTTTGATAACTTACAGTGCTCTTTTTTATTTTTTGGTTATTGCATTTCGATGTGCATTGTGTTTGGCATCAACTTTCACAATTTGGTCCACATTATTGATATCACATCTTCGTTTGCAATTTGTTCCTTTAACGTTGTCACCAAGGATTATTAGTGGTGGTCAAAATTATTTTCCCAATGGTACTATGACAACTTAACTGTAATAGTTTTTGTAATGTGTTATAATTTAATAAGTGGAGAATACAAATTCAAGAAGTTTGCATGCTAGGCATTGGATGTATGGCTTCCATGCATTAGTGCACATCTTCATATTTGTATACAAAAAAGAAGGAAATAACATAACTAAAACTTTGACGTTCCTTTCATACAAACCTTTAGTATCAATTTAATTATTGTTGCAATACACAAGAGATGACTTGAATTGTCTTAGTAGATGCTTCATAGTTGATGGAATGGCCGATGAGACTGTTTAGCCTGTAACAATCATGCAGTTATCTCTAATAAATCCCTAGTCTGGTCTTTACTTAATTGTCTCTAATAGATCTCCAAAGCTCATCGCCACTAGTGATGTCGTGCTATCATCGTCAAACTATCTAGTTGCTTTCTGTCGCTGAGGGCCTGCTCTCACATCTTGCGTGGGATTTTGCAAACAAGAGGGTCAAAGATACGTAATTTTGCTTCAATTACAGCTTGCAGGAATAATATCTAGTACAAGTTGACCTTCTCAAGTTGTTGGATTCATCCTAAAGGACTTGGTTATAACATTCTTAAAAAAATAGTTTAGTACCATCCAAGTTCACCTTCTCAACTCGTTGGATTTCATCTTAACGGACTTGGTTATAATATTTTTTAAAAAAGCTGGTTTAGTACCATCCAAGTAGCAATGTTGTTACAGTGAGTCTGAATTAAGGCATGTTAAAAAAAGCTTCTTTAGCATGGTTTCATTATGGTAGTGTTGTCAATGTGCATGTTGGGGGTGCTTAACTTTAACATACGAGCTCGATTGATTTCATGCTTCCAATATTTTAGATGTT
>JANZXR010000004.1:31669491-31683378 GCA_027575705.1 Erythroxylum echinodendron | reverse complement strand
TTCGGTTATAGATTATGTTGTGTTATGGTCTTTTCCGCAGCGTATTGTGAATACTTGGACCATACGCGATCCAACATGAATGTTGGGAGGAATATATGCAATGACATCTGTACTGAGTAGTTGTGTAAAATTCTCACGTAAAAAAGAAAATTTCAACAATAGAAAGAATTTCTGACTTGGCAACTTCAAATTGAGAGTTAAGACCAGCCAAAAACCTCATTTCTGACATCTGCTCCCTTTGAACTTGTTGAAATTCAAAATTGGGACTAAATGGTAACAAAACGTTTAGTTCTTCATAAACATTTTTGAAATTAATAAAATATGTCTGAAGTGATTGATCCTGTTATTCGGTTCTGTAAAATCCCTTACATACCTCAAAAATTTGCGAAATATTCTTTTATAAATATAAAAATTTTAAATAATTCATCAATTCCTTAACATACTTGCATTGATTATTAAGAGGAATGACATCATTATCAATAGAATTGCAGAATTGTAAAAATAATCAAGCATTATCTTGTAGTCATTCCTTCTAAATGTGGTTTGAATAAAGAACAAAAAGAGGCAAAATATGATCCTTTTTATTGCTCTTTATGAAGGTTAAGAGCTTCATAAAGAACAAAATAAGATAAAATAAGAGTCTGTTATGTGCCCATGCTTGGGATCGAATCCAAGGACAATTCTCAAGAAAGTTAATCTCTTTTCCCTTGTTTACATTGATTCCCTTCCTTGCAAAACCTATTTTTGGTGATGAAAAATTGGCAGCACTTGTCAAATACAAGGTCTACCGAGATTCGCTAAATTACTCTACTCCTAATTAGCTAATTTTTATGATAACTTCTTTCTTACTTTATTGCATAACATAATAGCCTCATATATGGACAAAAGCATAAAAGTTTCACCTAAACTAGGACTCCTAGAAAGACTCCTATTTAAATTATTTTACGACTCTTAGAAATACTCCTATTCAAGCTGTTTTTATTAATATAACTATAACAGAAACTAGTGCAAAAATAATAGGGAAATAATAGACTTCTACTAAAAATAAAATACTCCTATAATAGACTCCTAATAAAACACTCGTACTTCTCTAATAGATTCCTAATAAAACACCCATCCATATCTGAGTCCTTTTTGTTGCCTATTTTACTCTTTGTAAAAGTAGGCTTTAGCAAGTACCCTTCCTACCCCTCCCAAGCTAGCCGTGGGTGCACCTAAAGTATCATCTTCTTCCAAAGAAAGGTGGATCCATGCTTTAACCACAACAATAGAATCATGTAGCGGTTACAACTAAGGCATACAACTGGTAACTGGTTACCATAGAATCGATCCAGTAGCTACATCGAGAAATCTGCACACACAGTCTCAAACATGTTGTCTAGGAATTGGGATCAAATCTTCTGTGCCCATAATCTTGTGCCAACCCTGCTCCAGACCATCCCATCCACACAAATATGTGGGAGCAGGAACCACACCTAAATGTCACTACCATACACCGTAGGCACAGGGGCGTCTAAGAGGAAGTTTTCATCGTCAGCGAGGGTACCCTAAGGTCATACTAGTGGTATATAGGTTGTCACGTGAAAATAGTAGAATCTTCGCTCTTTTGGGTGAGGTGTTGATCTCCTGCTGATGCTCGCAATAGTACCAACGATAAGAAAAAAATGAAAACCTAAAGCTTTTGTGGCTCTTTGTGGGTGAGGTGCTAACCTAAAGTGACTGCAGAAGGAAACACAAGAGATGCTATTGGTACCAAACTAGAAATAGTGGATGCAAAGAAGAGAATTTGGGTACTTGGAATGGTATTTGTTAACAAACTAAACACCCAAGTACAAGCAAAGGCCCTATTTGGCAATCAGTTGATTACATTAGCGGTTAGCTGATAGTTAATTATATTAGCTGATTTGACCAACGGATTATATTAGTTGTTTGTTAGAGATGTTTGGTAAAATTAGCTGTTTAGTATTAGTTATTTATGTGTAAAATGACTTATGAGGACATGATTTTAAAAAAATTAAAAGGGTATAAATATTATATATTTTAGTATTTTGTTGAATATTCTTATAAGAATTTAAATTTTAGATATTTAATTCTACAAATCCTGTCATCCCTGGAGCAGAATGTATTGGAATACACACTAATATTGTCTCGTATAAACTAATTAAAAAGGTGAACTTATAAGGAAACTAAAGTATATTCTTCATTTCCTTCAAAGAGAAAATCATGATGTTAACACGAAATGCCAGAATTAACAATCCTTCATGTCTTCTCATGAATGACAATCGCAGACACTGCTTTTGGGGGTAAAAAATTTGGATACCATATTCAAAACCTTGACTGAATCATCTGGATAAATGTACGAACAAGAAAGTTTTAATTGTCTAAGCATCAAACCTTTTTGTATCATTTTCATTACAAAGTACAACTAATCTCTTAGGTAGTGTGGTTAAGATCACATTCAAATCCAAAGTATAATCAATGTGTTTCTCTAAATAATAAAAACATAGTCATGAATCTTCAGTTCTACAGTTCTCTTCCCATCTGTTCCTCTTCTAAAAGTGCCTATGAACCAACCAACCAAGCTTTAAAATACACGGGAATTATCGCTACTCATGGCAAAATTCTTACCACCATATTTCTGTGGAAGAAAAAGGAAATATAAGTTTGTCTAACACAACCTCAAATTCTACTAAATTAAGTTCTTTCAGTAATAGAGAGAGATTGCTAAAAGATAACTGAAACTGCCTGCTTTCCTACGTTGAACAAGACATACTTATATTTGACCATGTGCGCAATTTGGCGCCTCATGGTAAAGGAAAAGAGAACAATCCAATAAATGATTAGTATGGGCCAAAACACAGGAACATCAAATATGGAAAAGAAAGTCATCAGAAATGACATGCAGAATGCCTTTGTGAAGGAATACTTGGAAACTTAAACAAGTAGCAAAGAAAAGGGATTCATTTTCGAGCACAAAACTGGACAATTAATTCTTTAAATCAATCTCAAGCAATTAGGGAGTCATCCGAGATAAGAATCTTAATGGACCTAACTGCTAACACTTGCAATCCCAATTATTTATTCTCAAACGCATTGTAAATCATCAAGAAATAAATTACAAACATCATGTACTGGTTTGAACATTTTTCTCGACATTATATAGGTGAACAGGCTATAAAGATTTATCTTCTGTTAGTGTTTCCAATTAGATGTAAAACATACGCCCAGTGGTATTTACTATGCTTAAATTTTATGAGAAACTTTACATTTATAATGACACATATAGCATGCAACGTCAACAATTAGCTCAAGTCTGAAAAATATATCTGAATATACAAAATTTGAAGATTAATTTTACCAAATTTGTCTAAATATTTATAGAAAAATTGGCCTATGACTCCAATTATACTTCCCTCCAATATTATCCAGCATTATGAAAGATTGATTTGGTGAACATATCGTACATATATACAGGAAAGCTAAATCATACAGCAATGAGTAAAGCGAAGTTGTATGTGAAGGACTCAACCAATAAGACAAGAAACAAAAAGAGAGAAGAGAAAATATTTCCTCACCAAAACTTGAATTCCGGAAGTCGGCGAATGAATGGCTTGAACTCATCAGAACCCTTGATTGGCAGAGGAGAGCCATTTGAAGCTTCAATTTCAGGATCAACCAGAGGTGACAAAAATCCAATGAACAAGTTAGAAAATGGGTTTATATACATTCAATATACAAGTTAAATATAGTTAGAATTGAATGCTTCACCGCAAATGAGTCTATATACATTCAATAATGAAAATCCATGGGGGGTGGGCGCGCAAGATAAGACCATCATAAACGAATAAGCTAACTCCAAATGTTGCATTTAATGAATTTGTCAAAAATTAGCTAGTTGGGTTGAATCAGCCAATCCATTCAACCTAATCAACTCCTAACCAAATAAATAAAGAGATTTTTAATATATGTCAAATAACTCATTTAAATCAAATAGCTGAAAAGCTCTTCACTAAACACGGCAAAAGTGTATCAATTACCTTTCACATGGTTGACATCTCTTACAAGTCAAAGCAACGAGACTATTATTGCCCAAAACAAGCAACTTCATTCAACACCAATTGCTTGTTTATCCTTTCTACTTTACTACATCTCCTTTCTAGCAAACTTTAGATTCCAAAATGATTGTCATCATCATAAACCTACATATTAAGACAAAAGAACAGGAGATAGTTGTTGTTTCTTGATGGCCAAGTGGAAGCAAAAATCAACCACAATTCCAGTAAGAGGAACTGTAAGATATTTTTCACGATTTCAGTACAGTGGCTTTCTTGTTACATCAGAAAAGAGAAATTTCCTTTAACTGAAATCAACCGAGCCTGAGTGTTGACGTCGAGCACCCCAACATGTGAGAGAATGCCCCCTGCAACAGAAAGCAACTGGACTAGGGATGTGTCAGAGGCCATTTCACACCTCGATGGGTTAAAAAAAAACATATTTTTGTCCGCTAACCTGTGAAGTCTAAGCTCGACTCTAACCGAAAGTTCAAAAAACAAATTTTTTAAAATTTGAACCTGACTCAAATCTTATCAAATCAGGTCTTACCCATCAATTTTGGGTTGGATTCATGCTGTTTTACTTAATTTCCTATTTCCGATTGAGCCAGTGCATATTTTCTTCTGCTCTTGGGATGCAGTAGGCTTCACAAAAGCCCTAATGTAATAGCTGTTCATGCTCCATTATTTTAACTACTACTTTGCCTTGTAGTGAAGTAGTGGGACGATGTAAGTGGAGTTCCTTTGTGCATCAACGAGTATCGTGTCTTAAATGTTTGGAACTGATGTTGGATTAGATCAAGGAGTTTTAAGTTCCAAAACAACCTAGGAATCTGAAATAAGCATGAGGCACAAGTTGAGGAACGTCGTACTCAGGAGAACTGGAACTCTTATTCACCAGTATGCATACATAAGCCATTGATATTTGTACTCGGCTTAGTTATTATCTGCCCAGTGTATACACAACAGTGTCACTCATACCTCTGAAAACACCTGGCAATACATGTACAATCAGCCCGCGATGAATCCAGTGAGATCTATCATCTTCATCTGTTTCCAATTTTCTTCAGCATTTTATGTACACCATCCTAATCACCATTTAAAAGACTTCTTCCACAGCTTTTTACATGGTATCACAAGCTCAGAAGCTCGCCAAGATCTCTCAATCCTCCGCAACTACTTCCATTAGTATACAACATATGTACACACAAACTTGAAAAATCACCATAGATTCTTGGACATATCTCTGTAGTTTTAGGCCTTCTATCGAGTGTTAATCAACACGAGTCTCTGTAAGTTATCTACAGGCCCCCCTTTCGTCCTTTAATTGCTTTCAGTGAAGTCTAAGTGGTCAAGCTCTTGGTATTGCATCAAAGAATTCCATTGAGCAGGACCCAGGTAGCTGCCCTCTGACTGGTCTGTTCCACATAAATTCACATCTGTAGGGTCATTGCTCATAGAGATAGCAACTTCCTCCTTAACCATTTCTTCTTTTGTTGGCTTCTTGATTGGTAGGATACTGTCCTCCTGATGATTTGTTTCCGCGAATTTCCTTTTCAGTGGGTTTAACAAGTCACTGAAAGGTGTAACCGAGAATTGCAAGCTTTTTTCATCCGAATCATTCTTGTAAGTCCAAGCCTTATCACTACTCTGGAAGCTGAAGTTTGCAATTCCCCGATTAATGCAAGGAAAAGCTTGTGAGGCCAACATGTAAGGTAACATGGGGCAATCATTTTTTATCGTCTCAATGTTAGAGTTCTTATTGTTGGTCTGCAGTGGTTCATAAGCTTTTGGGAAGAAACCTGCAGTCCGTTCAAAACTACGGCACTTTTGATGTTCCCAAGCGTTTACAGGAACGTTCTTTTGCCTGACTCGACAAAGCACCCAATCATCCAACTGCAACAAAAGGAAAGGTTTAAAAAAGAAAATAACAAAATCAGGGTATCAGATTAGGATCCATTGCTAGTTAGTGTACTCGATTGCTTACACACCCTCATATGTCCTTTTTTCTTGGGATTCAAGAATATGGTGTCAAGTTCTAGCAATCTGTACTCGTGCATGATCCAATCTGTCTTAACTCCTTTTGGAGGCCGTCCCTCATAGAAAACAAGAGCCTTCTTGACACCAATATTCAGCTTTCCATTCGAAGAAAAGATTGGCTTATCTGTTCCTGTCGCCTTCCAATAACCTGCAGAAGCGGTCCTGTTCGGTCTTGCTCCATTCGGATACTTTCTATCCCTTGGTGTAAAGAAGTACCACTCATCTTCTCCAAATAGAGCCTTCTCTACTCAAAACCACAAAAAGGGAGAGATTGTCATGGTGACGACCGAAATTTCCTGAAAAGATCAAAGAATAGGAAACCTGAAAGCTAATTACAGGAGGGATATGTGTACAAACTTGGTAGCTCCCATGGGTTGTATTTGTAAAGGTCGATGTCAGCAATAATGGAAGCTGGAAGTGGACGTGAAGTAACTTTGTTCTTCAAGTAGTGGACTATTAGCTCTTCGTCTGACGGGTGGAATCTGAATCCAGGAGGAAGTTGAAACTCTGAACTTAATTTGGTGTCCATGGCAGGGAAGATTTTGTTTTCCTGGTGATGATGGAAATTAAGCCAAAAAACGGAGAAGGAATCAATTAACCACCGATCTTATCGATCAAAACTGTTTGGGAGTGTAGGAGTAGAAAGGTTATATAGGGTGACAGTCTTCTCTGATTAATTATGCTTAATTATAAAATTAACTAGATAACAACGTTCTTGAAGCTGTGATTTTGTCCCAAATCTTGACCTTTTGCAGGAAGGAACCCATTTGTCCTGACCTTTAACCTTACTTTATACCCTTTTTTTCCATGAACTTATCCTGTTTATGGACATTGGTACAACAATCCTAACTCATTGCCATCTGTTCCTTTTGACTCTTAGGTTATTTTTTCTTCTAGATTAAGAGAATGTCAACATCTATGATGACTTAATTTTCACATCTGAAGCCCAAAAGAGAAATGAAAATTGACCACATGCCTTCTTTTTTTTCCCCATGGATATGTATTTGTAAAATTTAAACTCTCAATCTCAATCTTTTAAAGCCTTGAACAATGTTAAGAAAAGTTAATGGCTTAGATCATTACAATTTTTTTAAAGCTAAAATATATTTTACTTTTTCGGTGTTTTATCCTTTGGTACGTTATGCCCCTTTTATTTTAAAAATGAACTTATTACTTCTTTCGACTATCAGTCAAAAGAGTTTAGAATTTAAAAAGATTTCTTTACTCCTATATTATGATGATGACATCGTCACAACTGTACGTATTACACTTTTTTGGACAACGCTTTTAGTCTTTCGTTGATTGAAATATATTAAATCCCTATTTTTTTCATTATACCCTCTGTTTCAAAAATAAAATTTGTTTTAAGCATGAATTATGTTTTGACCGTTAATAAATAAAAAATGACTAAAAATACCATTATCTTCAAAATTGTATTTTATGACTGTTAATTTATGGAAAAATTAAAAAAAGAAAGAAAATTTATTAAAGGTGCTATTTTTTTTCATAATTATACATTCAATAATGTGCCAAATTAGAACATTTTTGATATAAAAAAAGAGAAAAAGAAAAAGATTTATATTCTTCTAATTTACGCATTAAATCTTCTGTTCCAATTATTATGTTCTAATCCTGTTTTATTAATGACCCACATAAATATATGAATGAGATTTAACAGAATATGATGAAAACATTCTAATTTACACATTAAATCTTTTGTTCCAGCTACTCTTTTCTAATCATGTTTTATTAAATGACCTACATAAATATATGAATGAGATTTAACAAAATATGATGAGAACATTATAACCGGAATATGAGATTTGATCTTTCTGATTTGGCCATATAGTATAAGGTGACACAGGAGCAAATAACTAACCTAACTGGGCATCAATCTAAGTTCAAAAAGACGTCCGTGTCTGTGATAAGATCTATGAATAGTTGTCTCGAATTGCTTAACAGCTAGCACAATTCGATCCATCTCTGGTTAAGCTTATCCGTGATCTTCAAAGACTCCTTTTCTAGCTTCTCTTGGTAACAATGGTACGACATGGTCATAATAGCTAGTTCTTAAAAAATCAATAATATATATATTTCTCAATTTAGTATATTATCTGTAGTCGATACAAAATATACTTCAAAACCTTACCTAGATTGTATCCATTCTATTATTTTTGTAGAAACCATATATCAAATGAAAGTGATGAATTATTTAATAGCATTTTATGTATCTTAATAATTGGCACGATCTTTTAAGTCACTTATATATTATGAGATGCCAAGAAAGGTCTAAGTTAATTATCATTAAGGTGCTCTAATAGTCCTAGATAATAAAAAACTCATAAAAGGATCACAAGTATAACTAAGGCCTATAAGTCTCTCTTTGACTAAATTGTAAAATAAAATATTAATTAATTGTAATTCGTATAGAAAAAATAACATTCACTAACTTGAACGAAACTAATCAAGATTTAATGGTTTCTTTGAATTTTTTTTGAAATCGACTTGATTGAGTCAATAACAAATTCAATAAACTTATAGTGTAATTTTGGAAAAAAAAGTTTTAGTATAAAGAACACAATTAAGTAAACTAGCCATATTGAACAATGTTAGTTAATATATTGTAATCAACATGCAACTTTCCATATTCATAAGCATAAATAGTTCACTAATTGAATTCTTTGGTGTAATGTTAATGCAGTGTGAATTACACATGTGATTTATAAAATCATAAACCATACATAAACATATCAATTCAGTGTTGAATTGAGATGTCAATCTTAATACATGACTTATGATTCCTAAAAAAGACCATTAATCTTATAAAGAGATCAATTGCCAAAAAACATCCTGCTCTTTAAAGAACTATTAACCATTTGCTCCGATCTTTTAGTAAGGTGTTAAATTATCTGGGTGGCCAAACGGACGGTTTACTGTTTTGGATTACGTTGCATTTAGATTCGTGTTCTCAAGTTTAGTGTTTCTATGAATAGACATTGCCATGCTTTTTGAGGAAAATTGAAGTTTTTAAAGAAAGAAGCTTGTGCTCACCTCCAAGAAGCTTGGCTAGATATTTTCAATAGGCATCGTTCTCCTTTTATTGATCAGATTTTTGTTCTATTCATAGAGGGAAGAGAAACATGATAAGGGTTATGATTTTTCTTTTATTGATTTTCATCTTTGGTTTTACTCGTTTTGAGAAACATGATAAGGGTTATAGGTCCTGCAAGTGATATGCTTAGGGTTTCGCAAATTTGCTTAGTTACCCTCAGATCTAATGTTTGTGGGTCTTTTAGTGTTGCTTTCTTCAGCTTGTTTTATAGTTGAAGTCCATGTTAGCAGCTGTTTTCTGACTTTTGCTGTTTGATTTGATTTCTTTTTCAATCCCTTTCTGTTTGAATATTATAGCTTACTGTGTAGATTTGCAGTGGGTAAATTTGCAGATAATGCAGTGGATGATAAAAGTTTAGACTTGCATATACTTAGTTTGGTTGCAAAAGATTGCGCTTCATACTTTTGTATTGAACTTGTTAATGTGTGATCAATTTGACTTCTCAAAGGGTATTGGTCACTTAGCGATTAACCGTCTTTGGACTAGATCTGGTGATGACGTTCCTATTTATTAACTATTAGCCTTGTAGTACATTGCTTTCATTGCTGCAGATATAGTCAAGCTATTTGATGAGTTTTTGCTTTGTTTATCTTTTTGAAGATCCTTTCTCATGGGTTTTTAGTTCTTGGGTGGTTATTAGGTTGTGATCTTTCTAGGTTTGTTCTTTTGTGATCATTAACATGTTCTTAGTCTTGATCTCAGTTAGAAATTCTCTGATAAATTTGTAAGTAACATGGAAGTTAGGACAGGTTATATTTCTTATTTTACTGGTTTAAAGTCAAGTGCTAAATGGCTTTAGTTGAAGAGACATATAACGATGATGTATTGTTAGTGAATTTTTTGTTTGTTTGAATATGCTATATTTTCTAGTATTGTTAGGGAATTTTGTTTGTTTGTTTGAATATGCTCTATTTTCTACCTGTGTTGACAACTCTGTGGACACATAAGAGTCATCAAAACCTCTTGTTTTGGTCACCAACGGTGAAGGGATTGAGTCCTCTGGTTTAGTCTTTCTTGTTGAAGCTTTAGTTCATGAAGGCCTCTAAAATGTCCATGTCTGTGCTCGTCAATCCTTCGAAGCTCTCAACACTCTGCGATGCTGAAATTGCTCTCATAGTGTTTTCTGCAACTGGCAAGCTCTTTGAGTACTCTAACTCAAAGTTAGTTTTTCACAACGAACTTTGGAAGGACTTCCGTGTTTGGATTATGGTTTGGACTCTGGTTACTTTTCAATATCTACAACAAATAGGTTAGTTTTTCTTTTCCTCTTTTGGTGAAAAAAAAAGGAAACTTTCTTTGTTGTCGTTGATTATAAAATGTGAGATCGCAAAGTGACTGTTGGTTGCAGTTTTTATTGTTTTGATATTAATATTAGTATTCAACTCGTAAGTTTCTCTGTGTCGCTCTCCCTCTTTCTTGGCACTCTCACTCTGTCTTCCTTCTCCGCAGCCTCCTCTTTTTGGGTTTGGTTTCTTGATTAATCAGTCTCTTCTACTTTAGTGTTTTCTGGGTTTTGATGGGTTTTCTAAAATTTATGTTCTTTATGTTTTTTTTATTACTTTTGATATTAGCTTCTTTGTTTGATTTAGTGTCTAATGCTTTCTGGGTTTTATTATGTTGATCTCTTTGCCTATGATATTGTTGGGTTTATGTCAAGATTGAATTTTTATGCTTAATGATCTTATGGCTTACGTTTTATGTTTCTACATGTTCATTTTTTTCTCTGAGTTTTCGTGTTTTGTATGATTCAAAGTCTAGTTCTTTGATGCTTTATTGCTCTCTTATCATCCAGGTATCGGTGCTTTTCTAAAGATAGAGAGATGATATTTTTCGTTATATTTTAGCTTTAAAATATTTTTTAAAAGTCGAGTTATATTTTATTTTTTATTTATGTATGTATTTATTGTATTTTTATTTACATAATGATTTAGCGTGCCAATTTTACTTTTTTATTTTTTAACCTGTATCATTCTTTTATTGTCACATCTGTATGTGGGTCTACCGGAAACAGTCTCTCTATTATGTAGAGATAAGGCTGCATACTATCAGACCTCCCACTTTATTGCGGGATTTCAAACTGGGTGATGATGATGATGATAATGATGACGACGATGATGATGAATGGAATAAACTATCTCCTGCCATAAAGAAGTCATAACATCTTTCTAGATAAAAGGAATTACATACTCTAAGATTACAACATGCATGCTTTTCAAATATCACAGAGAAATAAATTAACTGTAAGACCTATAACTGTATAAATCTCAAATATTGTAATAGTCATAAACTCCTACCATAATAAAATATCATAAGATAATTGTTGCCCCGGGTCTTGGTCCTTATTTTGTGACGACAAGGTGCCAAAATTAGGAGACTTTTAAAATAAAATAAATAAATAAAACTACGATAAAGATAAAAATAATTCATAGTGAGAGTAAAAACAAATAAAATAAAATAGTATAAAACAAAACATGCATGAAAAGAGTCGAATAAATAAACAAACACATGAACAACTAAAATAAAAAGAATGAACATAAATGAAGAAGTCACGGCCGTGAGTTTTGGTGAACAGTCGCAGTATTAAGGGGTTCGTAAGCACGATTGCAACTTTCCTAAGAAATTGGGATTGTCACGATCATGTATGTGCACGATCGCGACATTCTTGTCGCATACACCAACTTCAAAACTTCATAACTTTCAATCTCGAAATTCAAAAATTATAAATTTTATGTCGTTGGAAAGCTAAGAGAAAGATCTATAATTTCATAAAGAAAATTTTGTCAAATTTTGCCTAGATCAATACAGTTTATTCATTAAAGATTTAGAATACATTTTCATTCCTTTATTCTCTTATTCCTCTCATCTGTCAATAAACATTTCTTATAGAACAAAAGACTTGAACCCAACAAACATAAACCATACACACAAAACTCCAATAAAACAATTTACTTCAGAAAAATCTATTCAAAAGTCCTCAACAACTATAAATTTTATTTCTAACACAATTGACAATTAACAAAGGAGAAATTTCTACATATATACAAAAGAGAAATTCTGCTATGCTTACTGCTATTCATTTCTCCGGAAAACAAAGTTTCATTTCATAGATGTTGCAAGGGTCATACACTACTTCAATTACATACTGAAAGTCAAACCAGTAGCATAATCCAAAAATACAACATGAATGCTTATGCTTGATATGCTTCTAATGCTACCAAAAATGATCCAAATTAACTTAGTTACAAAAGATGGAAATTCTTGGAGATTTGTCAAATTTTTGCAAGGTTCAATGCCGATCTACTGATTCTTTAGCTGAGAAGAGGAAAATGATGGGATGATCCGGGAAGCTCAGTGGCTAATATGCCTATAGCCATCGGTGATGAGCCGCATACAATCGAGCACATATTTATACATATATAGCATCTTAATCTAGAAATTTTTAATATAATAACAATTTCAGCTCACAGAAAACCTAATAAAAAAATGCTATCACATAAATCATATCATGTATTTTTCAATCATTAAAACAAAGCATTCAATCATATTTCATGTTCAGCAAATTACAATGAAATGCCCAAACAATATAGCTTGAGAGAATCCCATAAAACATAATGGTGAAATCGAAGTTTACACCATGAACAGAATGAGTCCATTTTTTGGAGCTCATGTGCCACAAGAGGGCAGTCAGGAGAAGGCCTTAGGTCAATGTGCACGTGACAAACAGAATGGTATCTCTCTTGCCCACACAAGCAGATTTTCCAATGCTTACAATATTTCATATCTTAATCATACTTTCATGCTTCTTAAATTTTCTGCTTTTCATAAACATCATAATAATAGAATTCTTATAAGGCATACATGATATTAAATTCATATAATATTCACAATAATTCAAGACAAACATTTATACACATAAAATCAAATAATACAGCCCATCATCACAAAAACTATAAATATATTACCCACCGTTTCACTTATAAATCCAAGCTCAAACTCGTCTTTCCTCTTGTTCATGATTTCGACTTTCTCCTTCCCTTCAAACAGACATATTTTTCATTCAACAACATATACGAATAAAACATCCTTAAAGCCATATTATCCGAACATAATCTTAGACTTAATCTACTCTTAATTATCTAAGCTGAACTAACTAATATCTAGTAGAAATTCAATGAAAAATCAAAGTAGATTTCTTCTCTCCTTTCTCCATTCATTTTTAGCACATAAAAACGTATTTTCTCTACTTTCTTTTTCTATCAAAACAAGAAAAGAAGATAGAGGTTACCAAAAACTCAGTTAAATCTTCTTCTTCCACTTCTTATCTTCTTTGTCTTTCTTTCCTTCTTCTTCCTTGCTGGTTCGGTTCTGCTTCTCTTCCTCTACTCCTTCCTACATTTTTCTTCTCTTTTTCTTTCTTTTTTTACACGACTCTCTCTCTTTTTCCTAACCTCTCAAACATGTCTCTCCCTTTCTCTTGTTGTTACACGACTCTCTTCCTTTTCTCTAGTTTCTTCCAGGTTCTTCTTTTCTTTCTTTCTTACTTCTACACGTCTCTCATCCACGTAGCCTTCATTCACTTCTTCTCTTATTAATTCAAGACAATTTTTTTTTATCTTTCCAAGCTTGCCCTTCCATATTTAATCTAATACCTTCTAACTCCTTAACTTAATTCTACCACTTCTA
>JANZXR010000004.1:31626018-31644432 GCA_027575705.1 Erythroxylum echinodendron | reverse complement strand
TAATAATAATAATAATAATAATAATAATAATAATAATAATAATAATAATAATAATAATAAGGATATTTTGGTCTTTTGTCATTCCAAGTTTATATTTTCAAGTTAAACATTGGCATAGAAATTCTTTAATAGTAAATCAAATAAAGTAATACTCATTCCATTCTATTCTTCATCTTTTCTATTACTAAGAATAACCATTCTATTCCTTATGTATTCCAGCAGTTGAACCAAATAGGTTGGAAAATTTTCAATTTATATTTTTTAGTTTAAAATTTTTAACCTATTTAAACAATTAAGGGCTATATAATCTCTTGAAACATGCTCTTATACTACCTGTATAAAACAATAGTGATTATTGGAACATTTAATAGCATTCTATACGCCTTATTATTTGATACACGAATAATAAAATTGTTTTACGAATGCTTGAATTAGAAGACATACTGCTCTTTTTGAACTGTGCAATACTTGCAAAATAGAAAACATCTTATGTATTTTTCCTACCTCTTCCACTAGTTTAATTTACATGATAACAAGAGAAACATAAATTAATTAGTCAAAAGTTTGGGTCCTATCATCAAGATGGTCTTATAACCCTACATAATAGTCATACCAATATATCATAATCAAGCACATAAAAGAATAGCAAATATAACTAAGGTTTATAGATCTCTATTTGACCCTATTTAGAGAAGTCAATAGGCCAAGCCGGCTCAGGCTCGGGTTGCCCCTGGCCCGGTCCTGTCTGAATCTGGGCCATGGTGGCTCGTGACCCGACGGGCCAGGATGAGTCTACTAGTAACCCAACCCAACCACAAACTGACCGGCTTGTGACCCTACCTATGGCACGATGGGCCGCAGACTAGCCTGGCCAACCTGACTTGTCATGTTTTTTTAAAGAAAAACTTCTAAAATAATGTCGTTTTGGAAGTAATGGTTAAGCCAGGCTTTTTGACATATCTGTCCCTATTATAAAAAAAAAAGTTATTAGCTATACTAAAAGAAATTCCAACATTTTTTCTTAATAACCCTTGAAATATGTAAAAATATGTGGTAACATATATTTAAATCAGTCTTCTGTATCTGTAAATATAATTGTAAAGTAGCACTCTAATGACAAGGTGAGTCTTCTCGAGGATTAGTTTATGATAGCATCATTATATAAATACAAGATTTCCAATCAAACTACAGCTTGATTGATGTGCAAATAATATTTTAATTTTACAAGTTTATGTAAATTACATTACATTAATTTAATCAATTAGGCATCCTGATATTAATATCATACAGAGAAGATGGTGAGCATTTTGGTATAGATGCTTATGTTGGGTTCTTTTGATCCTTACCTGACTGGTTCTTCTGTGCTAGACTCCAAGAACATAATAATGCCAACGTGTTATGCGGATTCGGCTGCCTGTTGTTTTGTTGTTGGGATTGCATCTTAATTAATTACATATAAATAGTATTTATTTATAAAATATATACATCTACATCTCTCTCTCTCTCTATGTATATACACATATCAACTTCAATTATTATCTTTTTTTCTCTCCTAAAATTCTGTATATATATGTTCATAGTGCTCACGTGTATTATTGAAAACTATTTGTTTGAATAAAGTTGCGTATTATTAGACCTCTTCCGATCTCGCGTATTAATAAAATTTCTAGTGCTGAAAAGTACTATTGTTATTATTGTTGTTATTATGTTTAATTAGGAATTAAACATTAACGGTATGACTTCATTAAATTAATAATTACACAATTAAATTACTATGAAAGTCATGATATAGGCAACGGGGCTCGTAAAAGAATTATAAATCACCAATTCCTAAGTTTGACTCGGCAAGAAAATAAAATCTTCTTCTGTCCATAGTTGATTTATAAATGAGTTAAAGCAAATACAAGTAGTACAATTAACCGAGAGCCCTTGTTTCTAACGGAGTTCCTAACTTTATGGTAACTACTGAGGAATGTTATGCGTAAATTCCTAGGACATTCATCTCATGAGTAGGGATTGATTAGTTAACTAGACATTCGCATTATCTGCTAATCAATAATCCCCACTGCCCAGTCATCCCCTACGTGCATTATGGGGGAAAGATGAAGCATAGGAATGTACTATGAACTCTGCTATAATTCTCTACCTCACCTGGGAATTTGCTAGCTACCTAAGGGCTTCCATTAAGACATATGTGTCCAACGCACACATGATGTTCTGTGACAACACGGAAGAGCATGTTTGTGTGTAATGGGCACACAATTTTCTATCTGTTCGTGTGATGTGTGTTTGGGAGAGAAAGCATTGGATACCCAATTGGGTAACGAGTAAGAAAAGGCATCAATTGCTTTGAAGGAAAGTCCGAATGCATGAAGCCAAAACTAGAAAATTAGTATATTTTGTTAGATTATGACTTTTTCTTTATCATTATTGAATGCATTATATATGGAAGATGAAAATGAAACCATATAAGTATGATCAAAGTCAAGTTAATTAGACCAAGACATCAACAAACAAACTTGTGGGTCTCTTCACATATAATTTTTTTAAATAATTTTTATTTATGTTCGTCTTTATCTTATAATTAAGATTTTAAATTATAAATTGCAGGTTACGTTACATCGTAATCATAAATTACACTATAATTATGATAAATTTACGATAATATTTAATATCATAATTACAATATTAATTTCTCAGTAAAGGGGGGTTCACAATTTGAAACCAGACAGGAAAGGACGGCAATTGCATGTTGTCAGCGGACTATAACTTATCTGAGTACTATTCTTATACCCTTATATCATGCCACATATATAATTGCAAAAATCTTCCATTGACATTTTCCTTGGAACGAGGAGGAATCATGTTAATTAGTTCGAGGACAAGCTAGCCCTATGACGGTGGCTTGTCGACGAATGATGACAACAATAATCAGAAATTGTGATAAAGACTAGATTAATTCATAAGTTGATGTCATTAAGAATTGAGTTCTGTTTGTGCAGTATTGGAAAACAGCTTCCAGGTACAGAAAGCAAGCAAGCATATGATTCAGCGTTCACGTTATCGCCGTCTCCATGGATTGATATCGTGAAATATTGGTTGAGCTCTGCCGCGATGATATGACTTTATAATAATTATTTGTTTCAGCAATTTTTCAGGCCAGTGATCAAGTGATGGTACCCTAATCATTTATTCGAAGAAAGAAGAATAGCTTATGCTCGATGAAACCAAAGCTCCTAAGCCTCTTCTCTTCTATTCAATAATTGAATGATGTATGTGTAGGCCGAAATAGCCTTCTTCCTTTTTTCAGTATTTACTATCGAGAGTCTTACAGATATCTAGTAACTACTTATCTCGAGGGTTGTCTTCAGTGTTATATAAGATTCTTTTTTTTTTTATCAGGTCAAAGTACTGTGGTGCCTCCTACATGTGATGAATTGGGTCCATAAATATGATGTTCTTACCATAAAATTAGTAGTACTAGAGATTCGTTCATCAACAAAGTTTACTTGACCAATTAGATAGCTCAGTAGCTACAACAAGAACTGAACAATCAATTTACTATAATCAGAATTCATTATTGAAGTTATAGAAATCGTACTTTGATGAGAATTCTTAATTTTCTCATTTTTATAAATCCTTTCGTTCTAAGTATAAGGTGTTAAGTAGCCGTTTCATTACAAAAATTTAAGTTGTGTGAAGCTAACTTAATTGGTTTTTGTATATTCACTAATATACTCTTTCAAGTGAAAATTTTTTAGGTTTGAAACTTGCTCAGGCTCACTCTACCTTGTGCTAAATAATAAGTGGGTAGTAGGATTTGAACTCACAACCACTTGATCATAGAAACTCTGATACCATGTTAAGTGACCGTTTTATCACAAAAGTTTAAGCTGTTGTAAAAATTCTAGAGCCCAAAAACTCCAAATAATTCACATGACAAACCCGAAAAGAGGTTACAAGTGAAAGGGAATATTGAAATAATAAATCCCACATCGAAAAGAAACAACATCTAATAATGGCATATAAGGTTGAAAATGAGTAATCCTCCTTAAGGCTTAAATCTTTTGGATCGACTTCATTATCAACTGAACTTAAATTTCAAAATAGAGGCTTGGTATATAAGAAGGGTTTAAGTCAATTATTTCATAATTAATTTAATACAGAATATAATCAAGCTGGATTACGAAAATTAAGGAGCAAATGTGGTTAATTAATTATATGAAAAAACCGACATAGGTAATAGGGCTCAGTACCAAAAACCTGTACCGCACATATGTAAATCTGATTTTTAGCTTTTCAATAGCTAGGTATTCACGTGAGGAAGAAAGTACAGCAGGGTCCTGTATAGTGATTTTACAGTTAGATTCTCACATATACTTTACCTGGTAAGCATTCAAAGTATGTCTTGTTATTAATATTTAAAGATGTTTCTTTTTCAAGAGGAAGATTAGAATGTATATATAGATTGAATTTTACATTTGTTTTAAAATTTAATTTTAAGATTTTATATTACTAGATATCTCCAGACCTTATTCTTTAGTGAGATTCTTATTGAGTATTGTTGTTGTAGGTCTTTCTCATTATGCATATCATAAATAGATACAACCATTCGTTTTAATTATAATTTCATTAACTAAAATTTAAGTGACTCTTTTTTATAATAAATAAAATTAATTCATCAAACTATTTAAATTATCAGATAAGTTAAAGGGTCAGCTTGGTTCTGTTAATTTTAAGGTCAATTAGGATTATTTTTATAATGTAAATACTGAAATATCCCTTTTTATCAAAAGAATTTAAGAAACTGGAAATATATTAGTAAAATAAATGGTTAAGAGTGAACAAAGCTACTATGAAAAAAGAAAAACATGGCATTTTTTAACCTTTGGCTAGACCCCAATGAATGGGTAGAAATCAAGATGATGCTTGAGGTCTAAGTCGATAATGTGAGTTTTAGAAGATTCTTAGTTAAATGCATCATTTTAATAAAGCTCCTTGATAGGATCAATTACAGACGCCTCGCTTTCAGCGGCAGTGTGGGAGTTGAAGCTACTAGAGAATCCGAGATTGCTGGGAACCTGATACTGAGCAGGCCAACGATTAATCAGCAGTTGACCAATCAAGTATGTGATGACTCCTTGTGCGCAGAAGTGTACAGGCTATGTAGGAACTTGAGGGATCTTGAAGTTCCAGATTTACATCCTCTAGGATTTTTAGAGTGGAGTCTTAGAAGCTTAGGATTAGTCCGGTTAAACTGAGATACTTAATATAATAAACAAAATGCACCATTTTAAGATTTTTCATGATCCAGGCCACTGTATAAGAACATGAAATTAGTGAAGTAATAGCTTGGTTCAAAGATTCTATCAGGATACTGAATTAATACGGTGAAAACAACAAAACCCTGCTAAGAGGATTTCCACCGGAAAATAGGATCAGAGTTTCCTGTCCAACAATTACCTTTTTCCCATTGCTCTGTAATCGAAGAAAATGACCACACACATACCCGGCGTGTTGGAGCTACATTACCGAATCGGTGTAAGCATCTCATAACATGCATAATGCATTATTGGAGGGTCATAGGAAAAACTCTTCAATGGTAGTGATTATAAAGAAAAGAATCAGAAATCAAATCACAGACCAAAGTGTTTGGGTCCCATATTCATACTCAGCTTCAAGACAGTGTATCACGGACGGTCCTATCAATTGCCTCGGGAAACGTAATCAACTTCTCTCACTCTTACTCTCCATCACAGACTCACTGCTACCCCTCTGACTATTGCAGCTACTGCATGCTAAATTGGGTCTAACTTTAATTATGGTATAATCATTCCACACCTGATCAAATGGCTATAAAGGCAAGTAACTTTTCAGATGAAGCTCTTTCTTTCTAGATCGTCAATTACCTTCTTATATTACACATGCAAGAGCTTAGCTTGGTGTTTTTTAATCCCTTCATTCTTTAATGGTTTTGTTTAATGTACAGAGTACGATTGGAGTTTGAGCTCGAAAGGGTACAAAAGACATACACAAACCTACACATTCCGGTTACAAAGCTGCACAGTATCCCATACAAAATAACTTTTTGATCGCCTGTGTATGTGCGTGCGTGTGTTTGTGTGAGAGGAGTGGTTAATTCAAATCTAATGGATGACCAAGCTTGATGATGCTAGTAGGATAAAAAAGAGGGTGAGTGAGACCGTAGAGAATAAAGAGGAGAGAAGGGTTAGATAATAAGATGAGATATTCTTTTTAGCCATCATGGTTTTTGGTGTTTTCCTTTGAAACCAAACAAAGGGGAAACCAGATCTCTGTAAGATAAGTCCGAAGTTTTGGAGTGTATTTTTTAGTGGGTTGTATTTAGGTTGAAGGTTAAGCTGTGTTTTTCTTGTCTTTTGGCAGAATTTACTATGAGATAGTATAGTCAGGATCTGGATACACCAAGCTGTTTGTTTCTGAAGGAAGTCTTGTTGTTATCTTGTTTTTGTACGGTCTTTATCCTTTCTGGAAGCTTGTTCAGTAAGTGTGAAACCAGCTCATTTGGCTCCTTTCAGACCAAAATGATGTCCGGGAATGCTTTTCCGATGCCTTCTTCGTTACCAGCAGGGTTTGCTCAAGAACAGAATGCAAACCCTAACCCTAAACCTAATTCTAATCCAGCTGGCAAGAAGAAGAGAAACTTACCAGGAACACCAGGTAACAGTAAGACGAATGTTTCTTTTCTCCTTTCCTTTGTTTGGTACCCTAGTACCCATTTCTTTAGTTCTTTGTTTTTGAAGCTCTCAAGACTGTAACTTGACTTAATTTTCGATTCAACAGTAACATAATTGTTAGTTTTTTTCCATGACTAAACAGATCCAGATGCAGAGGTTATTGCTCTCTCTCCAAAGACTCTCATGGCTACCAACAGATTCATATGCGAAATATGTAACAAAGGGTTTCAAAGAGACCAAAACTTGCAGCTTCACCGAAGAGGTCACAACCTTCCGTGGAAGCTAAGGCAAAGAACCAACAAAGAGGTTCGAAAGAAGGTCTATATATGTCCCGAAAAGACCTGCGTTCACCACGATCCTTCAAGAGCTCTCGGAGACCTCACTGGAATAAAGAAACACTTTAGCAGAAAACATGGAGAGAAGAAGTGGAAGTGTGAGAAGTGCTCAAAGAAGTATGCAGTTCAATCAGATTGGAAAGCTCACTCCAAGACTTGTGGGACTCGAGAGTATAAATGCGATTGTGGGACTTTATTTTCCAGGTATATATTAGTATATAAACTTTGTTCTTTTCTCATTCCAAATCCTTTTCGATTTTACAATCCTTGGCTCGCAGTAGGAGATAATAAATGCTGACATCGAGGTCTTGGCTTTTTGGATTGAAATTAATGCTCAAGTTCATTTAATAGTTCTTAGAAGGAGTAATAATCTGGGCAGTTAGTTCATCAGTTCTCAGCTTTGTTTCCAATTGTATATTCATACAGGAAAGATAGTTTTATCACCCACAGAGCCTTTTGTGATGCTTTAGCTGAAGAAAGTGCAAGAATCAGTTCTGTAGCAAATCTTAATTTCAGTAATGATGCAGTAAACTTGCATCCTGGATTTCCTATCCGAGGGGTACAAGATGTTTCGACAATTTCCCAATTCGGTGGAAGCTTTAGACCAGATTTTAATGACATAGGAGCTCCTGGAGACGCACTTACCACAGATCAACAGAAGCCCGGATTGTCACTGTGGGTAAATCAGGCAAATTCACATATTAATCCCGTTGGTCTCATGTCAAGTTCTGATCTTTACGTGTCTTCGAGTTCTAATACTGGTTTGCCTGAGATGGTACAAATGGGATCGGCCAATCTCTACGGTTCATCATCCACCACCAACTATGGGAATTTAAGCTTATCAGGATTGCCTCAGACGTTAAAAGAAGAGGGTGGTAATAAAGGGAATAACAGAGTGGATTTACTGCCGACTCTCTACTCCGATAACCAAAATAAGCAGTCAAAACCAGCAGCACCAATGTCAGCTACTGCACTTCTCCAAAAAGCAGCCCAAATGGGTTCGACAAGAAGCAACCAATCATTCTTTGGAAGCAATTATGGACTTATGGGCTCTTCTTCTTCTTCTTCGTCGACACCAAATCTCAACACTACTCTCAATTCTAGCAGGAACGAGCTACAACAGGTTCTTCAGAATGTTAATAAACAAGCAGAGAGTTTAACACCAAGAAGCAGTACTGTCGATGCAATGATGGGCACTTCAATAAGTCTCGACCAACTTGTGATGCGAAATACTGGAAAACAAAACGACCCATCTCAATCCAACCTAGTACAGCCAAATAATCCCAGTCGCATTGAGAACGGTTTAACAAGAGATTTCCTTGGCATGACCAATGAGTCTGATCGTCCATTTTTCCCACCAGAACTAGCCAAGTTCGCTTCAATGAGCTCAGCCATGGGACTTGACCAATACGCTACTAATCATTAAAACCCCGGTTGCTGCTTATTACACGCACCCATTCATTCATGTGGTGATCAAATTGTGAAAACAAACCCGAGTTGGAGCGGATTGAGCTCGGTGGAAATCGGTGTATGCAGAGAAGGACGGCTTGTGAATGGTCAGCGACAGGTGGGGACCGCCCACCGGAGAAAAGTGGGCCAGTTACATTGTCTGAAATGACTAAACAATGAGAGAACTCCTAGTACATGCACGTTCTCGTTGTTTTTATTGTTGTTTCGTTTCTCTTCTTGTTGTTTTATCACCTGTCTGAACTCTCTTATCGTATATCTGGATCTCTGCCCTTTTAGAAATCCAACAAGGCAGAAAGACTCTCACTCTCTCTCACCCTCTCTTTTCTTTTTCTCTATGGTTGACTCCTCGTCAAACTAATCCTGCTGTCTTGTCAACCTTGGTGGGTATTTCCTAGAAGTAAAAAATGAAGAAGCATGTCATTGGTCTTCTATAAACTCGACTCCAATACCTAAGAACAATAATTTCAAGACAAGTATACAATAACGGGTCATCGGCATGCAAGTTGACACCTAATAGCATGCAAGTTGAGCCATTAGGTTTTTTAATTTACTTTTCACGTGTCAATCAATATTTGATTATTCAACATTAGGCCTTAAAGTTCCATTTTTGGCTTAAGTCTTTATTTTTATATTAATCTACTTTCTCATAGCAATTTAAACTAGAAGATTCATCCTTCCCTTTAGTGTAATATTTATTAAAGACTTGTTGTATAGGTACTAGGCTTTTGCTAACAATTTTATTAAAAAATTAATGTGGACCAACAACGGTCTGCTACATCTTAATTATAAGTTTAGTCAATGTCATAAAAATTGAACCAAAAGTTAAACCAATAAGACAAGAAATTTAAAGTTTAAAAAATTCAACTGAAATTGGACTGATTAAAGATTAAATAAAATTAAAAATTTTAAAATATAATTGCAGAACACTGTCTTTGACAATCTAAAACTTTGAAATTTAATTGAAAAAGAAATTGTTAAATTAAAATTAACTTATTTACTTTTTTTATAAAAATTGATTGATTTACGAAACAAAATTAAAGTTTTTACGGTTAAATCGGCTAAACTGTTTAGATTTTTTAATCATTGAGTTTAGTAATAACCAATTGAATGTTGTCACATTTTTCAAAATTTTAAAAAGAAATAAGATGATATTTTTAGATATTAATATAACGAATTTCCTCATACTTAACTTGATTTCTAAATTATGAAGTGTTGACTTTTATATGCTGTCTTTTGCACTACTTGATCAGCCATTGGTATTGAGAATAAGGTTTTATACTCAGAACTTCCAATATAGTACTGAAAGCCTGCAGGCAAGTGAGGACATCGCATAGAAAACAACAAGGAAGTCTCCTAGAAAAGTTTTTATGGACTTGCTCCAATTCTGTAATTAAAAAATGATCTGTTCAACTCCAGATTCAGATAGATCAGATATTCATTCAAACACAACCCACCAGTTTCTTGCATGTCGTTTTACAATATATTCAAAGTTCTGGTAATAACTTGCGAACTATCAGGGAATGTCTGTGGATCCTATGCTTCGATATGGGAATGGGAAGCTTCAATAGACGCCATTTTGGATTATTTTCTTTAACTACCTCCACCTACCTAGTACACGTTAGGTGAATGCCATAAATGATCTAAATCGTTGCAAACCAATCTTAATTAGAATAACGGTCAAATTGAATTGACCCTAAGATTCCAATTACTGATTGTATTACGTGGCTTTTTTAATGGTAAAATTTTGTAATTTTTAACTTTTAAAATATTTATTAAATAAAATTTTAAGAAAATATAATAATACCTTAATTATGCGCGCTAAATAAATTATTTAATACTAATTTAAAATTAGATGAATTCAATTTAATAAATCAATTAATTAATAATAAAATTTAATATACAATAGACCTAAACCAACTATTTTCTGATATGGTAATGTTAACGGTCAGACCATTCTTTTTTGCTTTTGCAATCAAATTCGAGACTCCCCGTGAAAACCTTCCGAGACATAAAACATGGAGACAAGAGAAGTCATACTCTGAGTCTGACTACACTTAGAGGACCCTTATTTTTGGGCACACCTCCAAGTGTAAGGCACTGTTAAACACCTAACCACCCTAGTTGCTGCGTCTTACATAAAAGTTTTGACTTTCCAATGACCCTTTTGTTGCTTTCTTTTATAGAAATTGTGTATGGAGATGAGATAAAAAAATGTTGGGGAAACACTATTGCTGTAATCTAGGAAGTCCCTTGTTGTAAGATGAACTTTTTGATAATGAGTATTGCCTTTTTATTGGAACTTGGCAAGACCAGCTCTTTTTGAGACCTGGGTTAGGGTTACATTCTTGGACTTCCAACTTGTTTCCTGAAACAATTCTCTCGTTCTTTGCAAGATATATGTTACAGCAATGTCAAACAAGTTTCAGACCACGATTGTTGCTCTACATAGGATTCTACGATGATTCTAATAGTAAAGTCTCGTCATTATTTATATTAGGACCGTCTTCTCTATAACTCCTTTCATTTAAAAAATATGCATTTCCATCTTATACTTTGTCTTTTTCACTTTAACTAAATAACACAAACACATTGTATAAGAATTGGAAATTGGGTGATTGAGGCTTATATTATGATTGTGTTTTATATAAATCACCCAACAGTTCAAACCTTGTTGTTCTCGTTTTCACTGGAATCGTCCAAAGTTCATGTATTAAACAACATATGATTTGTTCTTAAATATCAACAAACAAAATGGAGAATGTCACTTGTCGAGCATTGTTTGCTGTCTTACTTAACACTTGCCCATATTAGTGATATAGTTTATCTCGTTCAAACTTCTTATCCTCATTCTGTACATGATATATTTCTGTTCATGTTAAACTCTTCATTTTATCCATAGCTAGTTAGATAGATTCAAACCCGTAGTTTAGTGTTATCCATGATGTTCTTGTATCTGTATATATACGTTTCATTATTGAATACAATGTGTGGGATTCTTGTCTTTTTGCAATCACACCCCAATCACTATTTTGCCGGGAAATGGAATGCAGAAACCCATTCTTTGTTCCACAAGCATAAGTTTTTACTGATCTTCGTTGTCCATTTGTGTTTTTGTAAAATTATCTTTCTCTCTGTTTTCGAATAAACCTTGAACATATATAAAGTTAATTATTTTAATAAATGAATAATAAAATTTGTACAAATTTTGATATTTAAAACATATTATTTTATATTTGTTTAGAAACACAATTTGAAGTCATCTTTATGCCAATTCCTCATTATATATTAAGGATTCACTTACAAATTTTGTGTAGATTGCATGGATAGACTTCCCGTTAGAATGCATTATCGATTAGTTGAATCAAGTTTGTTGTCTTAGTTTAAGTCATGGATTCATCAAATACTTCACTTTAAATATATATGTAATCAACCATTATTGTAATTAAAGCTTCTTTATTATCTATACACAATTGTGAGCTTGATGATTATCTTAGTTAGTTTAAGGAATTGATTTACATTAGGTCTATTTATATATATTGATGATTTTACCAAAAGCAAATTATGATTTTGAATTGAAACACTCAGTTTAATATGATAATAAATTGGGTACGTTAATAAATTTCTATTTTTACATAATAATACTAATAAATAAAATAATTAATTTTCCTTTGATTTATCATTCATACTTTATGAAGAATCTTTATGAATAACTAATACTTAACTTAATCATTTTTTAATGTTAATAATCTTATTTTATTTAAGATTGTCATATTTACATATTATTAAATTAAAATTTATTTTATTAATAATTAATTATTTATTAATATTTACTAATACATTAGTCAATTTAATATGGAGATAAATTATTAATTTTATTACTATTTTATTCCATTATTTAATAATTTAATAAATAAGATTATCACCCCAGACTCTGCACTTCAGTGGGACTTCAATTGGGTATTGATGATGATGATGAGTAAATAAGATTATCAATTTTAGTTATGATTTATTTTCTATAAGTAAATAATAATAATTTGATTATTTTGTTATTGTTAATAAAATTTATAAACAGTAGTTTTCATTAATTTACCATTTTTATATTAATTATATTAAATGATATAATACAAGTAATATATAATAAAATTTATTTTATCAATAATTAATGAACAATGTTTATCATATTTTGTTAATAGTTATAACATATTTACTAGTTTTATATAATAGTAAATTATATATTTATGAAAATTTTATTTATTATCTAATAATAGTTATAATAAGTTAGAAGATTAATTTTTATATTTATTATAGTTTATAATATTGTTTATTTTTATTGTTAATTTATAATTATTAATTATTTTTTAATCCTATCAACTGCTATACATAGTACTAATGATGATACCTTTTTTTTTGTAATATAGGTTTGTTGAACTTAATATCAATGTTGTTTAATTTTTATATTTTATAGATCTATTATACTTAATACTAGTGTTGGTTAATTTTTCTTTTATATCGCTTGCAAGACTCATCATAAGTACCGACTAATTTTTCCTATCTTATTAATTTTTTAGATTCAATGCTAGTATTGAATATTTATTACTATTAGTATATTATTTATAAATTTATATTTTATAAATGTAAAGAATAATTATTTATAAAGTAAAATAAGCATAAATAATTATAAAAATGTAACACTTTAAGTCCACATTGGTCCAACAATGACTCCAAATTGAACTTAAGAGAATCACAAGGTCAAAAATAGCTAACTAAAAATTTAATTAAGATTCTTTTCTATAAGCTTATGAAAGCTTTCTTCTATACTTTTCTTTCTGATATGAGATTGTAAATTTGTAATACTCTTCTTCCATTTAAGATCTTACAATCTCTCTCTTTAAGCCCTCATTATAAGTCCGTACGAGTTTGACAAGGATTTCAAATTGAACTTAAGATAATCACAAGGTCATGAATAGCTAACTATAAATTTAATTAATAATCTTTTTAATAGGCTTATAAAAACTTTCATACTCGTCTCTCATTTGAGATCTTACAATCTCCCTCTTTGAACTCTTGATGTCCTTATTAAGGCTCAATCACAGTTCTTATTCTCCCCTTTTCTTTTGATAGTAAATCAAACTAAAATCCTACTATAAGCTATCTGTTATTCACGATCTTATAAGTTTTGAAGATATATTTTTTTTAATATGAGAGGATGTGAGACATTAAAATTTTAAGTGCCATGAAATAGCTCCCCTTACAAAGGTAATCAAGTAGCTAGAACTAGATCTCATTGTATCAACATCGCTATCCTTATCAGCATCGATATAACTAATAAGAACTAACTTTCCACCTCTAAAACAAAGCTTCAAGCTCGAAGTACCAAGGAGATATCTCAAAAACCACTTCACTGCATTCTAATGTTCACTCCCAGGTTTTGAGAGAAACTGACTCATGGTACCAACCGTATGAGCTATATCAAGTCTCATGCACATAATTGCATACATTAGACTACCAACAGTAGATAAATAAGGAACCTTCTTTATGTCTTCTTCTCTTCATCAGTAGAGGGAGTTTGCTTAATGCATTGCAAGAAGAGTGCTAACCTTTTTAGCCTTCTCCATCTAAAATCTTTGAAGCACCTTTTCAATGTGCTTCTCTTTTGATAACCAAAGTTTTATTGCTTTTCTATCATGCAAAATTCTTATATCAAGAATTTGCTTTGTTGGTCCCAAATCCTTCATAAAGAATGACTTGTTCAATTCCTGCTTGAGTCTAGCGATTCTAGAAGCCTTTTACCAACAATAAGCATGTCATCAACATAAAGCAATAAAATAATGAAATCATCATGTGCAAACATTTATACAAAAACGCAATGATCATTAGTGGTCTTCTTGTAACCTTGTTCCATAATAGACTCAAACTTTTTATACCACTAGCTCGGAGCTTGTTCAAGTCATACAAGCTCTTCTTTAACTTGCACACATAATTCTCTTTACCTGTTACCCAAAATCCTTCAGGTTAGTCTATATAAATTTCTTCATCCAAATCACCATGAAGAAATGCAGTCTTCAGATCCACTTGCTCAATCTTTAGGTCAAGGCTTGTAGCTAATCCCAACACAGTATGTATTAAAGACATGTTAAACATAGGTGAAAAGATCTCTTCAAATTCAACTCCTCTATTTTGACTAAAACCTTTAACAACTAACCTTGCTTTGTATCTTAGTTTTGAGGAACCCTCCTCCTGCTTTAATTTGTAAATCCACTTATTCTTCAAAGCCTTTTTACCTTTTGGTAACTTCACCAACTCAAAGGTGTTATTATTGTATAAAGACTTCATCTCATCCTCCATAGCATGAACCCCTTGCTGATTGTCTACACTTTCCATAGCTTCTTCAAAGCATTCAGGCTCTCCCCCATCAGTCAAGAGTACATACTCATATAGAGAATATCTGGTAGATTGTTGTCTATCTCTTGTAGATGTTCTAAGTGTGGCGTCTTGTGGATATGTAGTGGCGGGTTGACCATCATCAGCATCACTTGTGGGATTATGCAAGTCACCATCATATTGGTCATCAACAACATCATCATGTTGTATATCAGTCTTAACTCCTCCACCAAACTCTAGTAGGCAATTGCGACATAGGAATTGGATCAAAATCTATAAGGTCACTCTGAATATGAGAATCAGACTTCTGTGGCTTCTTAATATCATCAATGGTTTGGTCTTCGTGAAACACAATGTCAAGATTTCTCACAAGGTTATTCTCAACAGGATCATAAAGCCTGTAACCAAACTCATCCTGACCATAGCTAATAATGATGCAGTGTTTAGCTTTAGCATCCAACTTCAACCTCTCATCGTTTGGAACATGAATATGAGCCTTGCAACCAAACATCCTTAAATGATCGTAAGAAATATTTTTACTAATCTAGACATTTTCTGGAACATCACCTTGCAAAGCAATATTAGGAGTTAGATTAATCACATAATTGCAGTATACAAAGCCTCACCCCAAAAGGATTTTGGAAGCTTCAAATTTGCAAGCATGCATCTTACTTTATCTATTAATGTTATGTTCATTCTCTCAGCCAACCCATTCAGCTGATGTGTCTTTGGAGGTGTCTCCTGATGTTAAATTCCCTGTTGCCTCCAATACTCTTCAAATGGTCCTCAATACTTACCTCCATTATCAGTCCAGATACACTTCAACTTCTTTCCATTTTGCCTTTCAATCGAAGCTTAAAACTCCTTAAACTTATCATGCGCTTGATCCTTTGTTTCAAAACATAAGTCCACAATTTCCTGGAATGATCATCAATAAAATGACAAAATAAGATGAACCAGAAATTGAATGTACCTTCAATGAACTACAAACATTTGAATGCACAAAATCTAACACATTTCAAATTCAATTAGGAGGATTAGTCTTGAAAGACACTTGATTTTGCTTTCCTTCAAAACATTTAGAGCATTTCTCCAAACAAGCACTTTTTAACTCTGGAAGAACATTCTTCTTCACTAAATTTTTATGTTCTTTTGCACTAATGTGACCTATCCTTTTGTACCATAACTCTGATGAATTCCATTTCTCCAATAAATTTACAGTGCCATTTAAAATAGAAGTTTGTATCAAATACAAATTTGTCCTCAACTTCTTTCCTCGAGCTATAACCGGAGACCCTCTGTTAAGCTTTTAACAACAATCATAAAAGAAGTTATTGTAATCGTCATCATCAAGTTTTCCAATAGAAATCAAGTTCAAGCGAACATCCAAAGCATATCTGACATCTCTAAGGAGTAGTCTAGAGCCATTACTCATCTTGAAACAAACATCACCTATGCCAACTACCTTAGACACACCATTATTACCTAACCTCAGTGAACCAAACTCACTTGCAGTTTCGGTAGTAAAAAGTTCCTTCCTGGAAGTAACATGGAATGCAGTACCAGTATCAGTCACTCAACTAGTATCAGAAGAAACGATAACTCGATCAACACTACCATCTTTAGATTTTCTTAATTTATTTCCATTGCTCTCATTCTCATTCTTCCACTTGTAACAGTTCCTCTTAATGTGACCTTTCTTGTGACAATAATGATAGTCAACATCCTTATATTTTGACCTAGATTTGCTTCTACTTTTGTGTTTATCACAATTACTTCTATTTTTCTGTCTCTCCCTTTGCTCCGCAACCAAAACCCCAATCTGCAATGACGATGAACCTTGAGTTTTCTTCTCACGTCGTCATTGAGAATTCCACTCTTCTCATAGTCCATAGACATAACACCATTAGGGGTAGAATTAGTGTCTAAGACTCGAAATGTCTCCCATGAATTAGGCTAAGTATTCAACAACCACAGTCTAAGAATCTCATCATCAAATCTTACCCCCACATTAGACAGCTGATCTAAAATACCTTGAAACTCATTCACATGGTTAGAGATAGGAGTACCTTCAGTGTATCTCAACTGCATCAACCACTGGAGTAAAGAAAACTTATTATTCCCAATCTTGGAAGTAGGGATGTCAATAGGCTGACTCGGGCCCGGGATGCTCTTAGCCCGGCTCATGGCTTGGAGGGCTAGGATGGATCACCCCATGGCCCAGCCAACTCGTGGCCTTGGCTATGGCCTGATAGGCTACAGACAGGCTGGGCCGGTTCAGCCCATCCTTCGCTTTTTTTAATAAAAAACTTTCAAAACGACGTTGTTTTGAAAGTAATGGTTGTTAGCCCGACCATAGTTGGTCCGTGGCTCGCCTAACTCAGGGTAAAAAACATTTCTACTTGGAAGCATACAACTGTTCAAGTTTATTCCACAGTGTTCTAACATGTGTTTCATTAGAAACATGATTTAAAATATTATCTTCCACCCCTTGTCTAATATAGCCACAAACTTGTTCATGCTCAAATTGTTAATTTTCATCAAATTTAAAATCTGACTTCTCTAAAACAAATACAGGTAGATGCATACTTTTCATAAATAATAGGTCTATCAACTTACCTTTCCATTTGTGATAATTCATGCCATTTAAAGATATTATCCTACTTGTATTAACCACCCTAATTCTGACAAATCAAACAATTGCTCTGATACCACTTTTATGGGGGGAAATGGGGTTTCCTAAGAAACACAACATATAGTGGAATCTTCCCCAATTTGCTAGAATTTATTAGGAGCATTAAAGTAAGATTAATCTACCAACCAATGGAAGATAAAACAAGCATCAAAACTTACAAAATGCAAACAAAAGAACTCCAATGATTTTACGTGGAAAACCCCTCCAATATGAAGAAGAAAAATCACGGTACTCATAAGTCCAGCTTCAAAACTCCACTATCACCAATCGAAAGTATAGTACAATATTTAGCAAGTATACAATTGAGATATGACCTTTAACAATCAACAAAAGCACCAAATCCCAAAATTGCCAACAAAGCATGTGAAAAGCTTTACCCAAAAACAACAGTAGCCTTACGAAATTTATTACTAATTATCTAACCATCAAAATGCGATATCCACTATTCAAAATATAAATTTTGATATCGACTGCCTCCAATTAAATTTTCAGGCTGATCAGACAACGTTCCAAATTCTGATCACGTGTTTGATCACGATTACTCTATGTTGAATCTTGCTGAAAAATTCCTGCAAAAATTCTGCCCAATATTGTCACCCGAAAACTATGAAAAATTATCCCTTAACAGTGCTTAAAAAGTTAAGGCAAATCTATAATGGGCCTTAAGACACTACAAGAAAATTGAGAATTTGTGTCGGAATATTACCGACGACAAAAATTTCGTCGCAATTTACCGACAGAAATGAGGCAATCCGTCGGTGAAAACAAAATTTTACCGACCGCTAACCAATCCGTCGGCAATATTGACGGGGAAAAT
>JANZXR010000004.1:31601652-31625918 GCA_027575705.1 Erythroxylum echinodendron | reverse complement strand
TAAGAAGGGTTTCGTCGGTGAATTTAGCTACGGCCGAATCACCGACGTTTTCTTCCGTCGGTTTATTCCGTCGGTAAATATATTTACCGACGGAATATTGTCTTTTTCCGTCGGTAATTGCCGTATGTAATTCACTATTTTCTTGTAGTGAGACATTGCTCATTAGTCTTGGACTTCTTCCATATTGGGAGCCTAAAAAACCCAACAATATTATGATCGTATTTTTATAGATCAACTGACAGTTTAAACCATGTTGTTCTTGTTCGCACTAGATATATAAATTATTGAAATCATCTAAAGTTCATATGAACATATGTAGTAAAACAATGGGTCAATTACCAAAAAAAGCCTAAACTTTCGCCAATTTTTCAATTATAGCCCGAACTTTAAAAAGTAGCAATAAAATGCCCAAACTTTCAATTTTTTTTCAATTTTAGCCCAAAATTCAAAAAGTGGCAATAAAATACTCAAACTTTCAATTTTCTTTAATTTTAGCCTGACGTTATCTGTTGTTCTTCCAATCCCCTCAGCCTTTTGTTTTCTGTTTGTTCTTCTTACACCTTAAACTACTCTCGCATTTAGTAAGCTCTTCATTTTTAGTTTGTTCCCTAGTGTGAGGGTGTCGAGGCTGCGTAATCCAAAAATTAAAGGGTGAAGGCTTCGAGAAAATAAATTAAAAACGAATGAAAAAAACTGAAATCAAAGCGTAAGGTTGTCGGGGTTGCGTAATCTGATTTATGTCATTTTTAAACAACTTCATTTAATTACATGACTAATCAATATCGTTTTATTAATCTTGATTTGTTGTGTTAATTTTGGCTAAAGTGTATTAATAATTAAGGTTTCTGAAACACGTAGCAAGCCACATCAGCAAACTTAACAGAAACACTAATGTCGGGATAAAATTGAAAAAAATTTAAAAGTTTGAGCATTTTATTGCTACTTTATGAAATTCAAGATATAATTAAAAAAATTGAAAGTTTGGGCATTTTATTGCTACTTTATGAAATTCAAGATATAATTAAAAAAATTGAAAGTTTGGGCATTTTATTGTTACGTTTTAAAGTTCGGGCTATAATTGAAAATTGAAAAAAGTTTGGACTTTTTTTGGTAATTAACCCTAAAATAATATATGATTTATTCACATTTAAAATGGAGAATGTGACTTGTTAAGCATTGTTTACTATCTTAATTAACACTGCCCTAATTACTATTTGGTGTGATATTTTTTATAGTCTTACAGGTGTTTGATTCGCATAAATAGATAAGAAATATAACGATGATTTTTTAATAACAAAACAGATGAAGAATATATAGAATATTCATTATTTAGTTTGGTTAATTCTTAAGAATTTTTAATGATAATATAATCTTAAAGTGTGGTTTGAAAACATAAATTTAAAATAACAAAAGAATAACTAACTAAAATACTAAAATATTCATAAGCCCTTTCGTCCCCCTCTTCTCTAAATGGAAAAATACTCACTTTATCTGCTATCTCTGCCGATAAGATGTCCCCTTTCAACTTTCTTGTTGGAAGCTGAAGACAAGCTAAAGAATTTATGAAGTGAATGATGAAAAGTAACTAGAATGAAGTATAAAATGTGAACCTTTTTGTTTTCCAGCTTCTGAATCTTATCGTTTATTATTTTGGTTTCAGTTAATCATGCTGGTCGAATATTGTTTTTTTAACATTTTGAACATGGTGAACTTATTCATGTAGCATGGAGATTTATCTCAATACAAACAACAACAAAAATTTATGATATTTGGACTATTTTATGCACCGAATCAATCTCCTTAAACATTACAACATAGCCCCAGTTGTTGTCTTCGATAGTGGGAGTATTCCCTGTAAAGCTGCAACAAAATATGAAAGACACAGGTAAGTTATTGTTCCCAGGCCTTAAAGTATCTAGAACTTCAACAGGACGTTAATTTCAACAATTTCCATTTTGTCATCACTGTGGTTTCTGATTCAAGAAAAGATAAACTGATAGTGAATTAGTAATGGAGAAGCTCAAAAAAGGCAATGTTAACGCTGCTTCTGAGCTCTTCCAGGTATAGGATGATAGAATTTTATGTTAAAACCATCGCCAATCATATAAAAAATCATGTAAAATCATCAAGAATACTTAGATCTGTTACAGAAGCGTACCTGAACCCATGAGAACCACCTGATTCTTAAGTCTTGTAGTTATTTGTTTTCCAAGTCAATATGTACGTCTGTTTTCTCTCAAGAACTGTCACTTTTCTGATTGATAAGATATTAGAAAAATAATCGTACATCTGATTTAAGGACTATAACCCATATAGTTTGTCTTATTTCTATTTTGGTCCATCAGACTATTGGTTCTCTACACATTAAAGCCCATACTTTATTAAATGTCTTATAGCCCAAAGCCTTTAACCTTAATAGATCACTTTAATTGGGCTTAACCTTATGATAGCTTATAATATACAATTAACTCATAGATATATGTACCCACACATTGGATTAAATCCAACAATCTATATATAACTCCTTTAATTGCATATCATGTCATAATCTTATGAGCTCAAAATTTGCTATCACTACCAAATACATCTTTAATCAATCTCATTCATCGATTATAGTAACACAGGATCAAAGTGGTTTCCATTATACGCATATCATAACTAAAACCCATCAATGGTCATTTATGCCAATTTAATTGAACAATATAGATAAAGCATGGATGTGTAGCATGGAAATTACATGTAATATGATCTTAACATGCCTACCTCTAATTGGTCCAAATTCCTTGTTCCTTATTGAGATCAACCAAGCAAACTTTAAAGTTCAACTAAATCATAAAAGTGTCTATAACTGGAAATCATTCGAAATAACAAACTCCCACTAGAATGACATATCTTCAATTTATACAACACCCATATGAGGGACATGCTCATGAAAGAAATTTGGTGGTATTCCTTTAGTAAGTGAATCCATAACCATGGAGTTTGTCCCAATATGTTCAATATACATTTGACCATCTTAAACTCTTTCTTTGACAATCAGGAACTTGAGGTCTATATGTTTTGACTTTGTTAAGCTCCTGTTGTTATTAGAATATAGCAATGTTAACTTATTGTCACAAAATAACTTTAGTGGTCTTTCAATACCATCTACAATATGCAACCTAGTGATAAAATTCTACAGCTATAATCCATGATTGGATGCCTTATAACATGCTATAAAGTCCACTGCCACAGTGGAAGAAGTTATGAGTGTTTACTTAACACTCTTCCAAGAAATAGCTCCTCCAACTATCAGGTAAATATGGTTCAATGTGGATCTCTGACTATTCTGGCATCTAGCGAAATCAAAATCAGAATACCCAATGGTCTCTAGCTGATCTAACTTCCTGTATGTTAGCAAATAATCTTTTGTTCTCTTCCAGTACCACATAATTCATTTGGACGCTCTCTAATAATCTATTCCTAGATTGCTTAAGTATTTGCCCAGCATTCCAGCAATATGAGCAATATCTGGATGCATACATACTTGAGCATACATTAGACTCCCTACTGTTACAGCATAAGGAATCTTCTGTGTCCCGTTAGTTTCAAACTCATTCTTAGGGCATTAGTTGAGACTAAACTTGGCTCCCTTAGCAACAGGAGTTTTACCTGGTTTATAGTTCTGCATATTAAACCTCTTAAGAACTTTCTCAATATAACTCTTTTGTGATAACCCAAGTATACCTCAAGAGAGATCTCGGTGTAATTGTATACCTAATATAAAAGAGGTCTTACCAAGATCTTTCATTTGAAATTTCTTTGTCACAAAGCTATTGGTTTCGTGCAATAAGTCTATGTCTTTGTTAGCAAGTAGTATATCATTGCCATATAAAACTAGAAAAATATACTTGTTCCCACTAAACTAATGATATATACAATCATCAACTGTATTTATTTCAAAACCAAACGAAAGAGAATCTTGATGAAATTTGTAATACCGTTGATGGGAAACTTACTTGAGCCTATAGATGGATTTCTTCAATTTGCAAACCATTTGCTTTAGGTCTCCTGACACAAAGTTTTCTAATTGCACCATATAAATTGTCTCATTAATGTCACCATTGAGAAACGAAATTTTTACATCCATCTGATGCAACTCAAGGTTGAAATGTGCCACAGTACCATTATAGTTCTAAAAGAGTCTTTCGATGGAATTGGAGAGAAAGTCTCTTTATAATCAATGCCTTCTTTCTATGTAAAGCCCTTTACAATTAGACAAGCCTTATAACTCTTGATTTTAAATATCCATTTGCAACTGATGGGTTTTGCACCTTCAGGAAATAAGACAAGATCCCAAACGTCATTGTCTTTTATTGAATTTATCTCCTCATTCATAGCATTAATCCACTTTTGAGAGCTAGAACTTTTCATGGCCTAGTGGAAGTTGACTGGATCATCTTCCAAAACACCAATGTCAACCTCATGTTCTTAGAGAAATATAATGTAATCATCTAAAATCACACTTTTCCTTTTTCTAGTTCTCTTTGATGACACTAATTCTTGAGGTTGGTGAGTTTGTTCTTTTGGAATAATTTTTGTAATCTGAACAGGGAGTTCCTTAACATTATCTTGATGTTCTGGATTTGTTACTTTATAACATCATGAATAAAACCCATATCATTGTCAATAACAATTAGGGGAATATTAACATATTCCTCTTCAAAGACAATGTCTCTCACCTTATCTCCCTTCCCAAACTCAATATCCTTAAATAACTGGGCATTTCCCGTCTCAAAAATTGACTCTGTAGTGGGATCATAAAACTTTTAACGCCTAAACCTTTTGGAGCATCCAATAAAATAGAAACTAACAATTTTGGAATCCAGTTTCGTTTCATTGAGTTTTTATGGCCTCGCCTCAGCTGGATAACCTCAAATGTGTAAGTGTTTCAAACTGGCCCTTTTGCCTGTCTAAAGCTCATAAGGGATTTTGGTAGTTGCTTTAGTTGAAACCCTATTAAGTATGTAAGTTGCAGTCTTTAATGCTTCTCCTCAATGATATTCCGGTAAAGTAGACTGACTAATCATACTTCTTACCATGTCTTTTAGTGTTTTGTCTCGCCTTTCAGTAACATCATTCATGCTAGGACATCTTAGCATGGTGTACTGTGGAATGATACCATACTCTTCAAGAAATTAACAAATGGTTCTAGAAATTGTTCACCTAATCCATCATATCTACCATAGTATTCACCATCACGGTTAGATCTGACACTTTTTATTCTTTTAGTAAGTTGATTCTCAACCTTAACCTTATAGTTTTTGAACACATCTAGAGACTAGGACTTCTCATGAATAAGATACAGGTAGTCATAGTAGGAATAATTGTCTATGAATATAATAAAATATTGTTGACCATTCCAAGAAGCTATAGGCAATGACCCATAAATGTTAGTATGTACGAGTTCTAAAACATCCATAGCCCTTATTTGGCATCTGATTTTCTTAGGTTTGTTTGCTTCCCTTTAATATAGTTAACACAATTTTCAAAGTCTGCATAATCAAGGGGATCAATAATTCTATCAGACACAAGATATTCAATTCTTTGCTTAGAGATATGCCCTAAACACTTATGCCATAATGAAGCAGAATTCTCATTGGTTAATTTTCACTTTATATCTCTACATACATGTAGAGTTTCATTATATGAGGTAATCGTACAAATATAGGTTATCAACAAATGATAAAGAACTAGTACTAGCAAGCATTAAATATTGAAAAAGACTAAATTGGCCATTTCCAAATGAACGAGAGTAACCAAATTTGTCCAATTCAGAAATAGAAACTAAATTCTATATGAATGACAGTACAACATAAGTATCATTCAAATCCAAATAATAATCGATCTTGAACAATAACATAAAAGTTTCAATAGCTTTAACTTCTACCACTTTACCATCGCCCACATAGATGTATCTTTCAGGCTTTCTATAGCTCAGGTAACCCTGTATAGACACACTAATGTAAGTAGTAGCACTAGAATCTAGCCACCAAGTGTGTATAGGTACCGAAGTTAAATTAACCTCAAAATAGATCAAAACAAGAAATGCACCTTTCTTTGCATGCCATGCGTGATATTTGGTATAATCATTTTCTTGTATGCAGTATTTTCACAAAAAAAACAGGTAAAAGCCTTATCCTGTTGCTTATGTTGTTTCTTTTGTGGTGCAATACCTACAGCTTCCCTACCCTTCTTTCTTTTCAAGTTCTTGTCCTTTGAGGTAGTTGCCAAATAAGCACCCTCTGTCTTCTCTTGCTTTAGCCTTTCATCTTTTTACAAACAATGAGAAATAAGCTCATTTAGAGTCCAAGTCTCCTTTTAAAAGTTATAGTTAACATTAAACTAATTGAATTATGTAGGAAGAGATATCAAAACTAAGTGCACAAGCAAGTATTCTGACAACTCTAACTTTAGTGCCTTTAGTTTGGAAGCAAGATACATCTCCAAGATGTAGTCCTTATGTTTTCTTTTCCCTTATACATCATTGAAATGAGATTTGCCAAAATCGTACTTGTTTCAGCCTTTTCGTTTTTGGAAAACCTCTTTTCAATTCCCCTAAGGTAATTTTTGGCAGTAGTTACCCCTTCAGACATAATGCCCTTGAAGGTTTACGAAATAGAACACTTTATAGTCATAAGACTTATGCAAATTGAACATTCTCACCTTTCCATAACCTTCTTATCATTAGAGAAACCATCAATCGTAAGATAAGCAGGTTGTTTAATCCTTAATGCAAGGTCTAGATTTATGACATCGAGAACAATCATAATATTTTCTTTCCATGCTTTAAAGTTTGTGTTGTTAAGCACGAGAATGGAATTGATGCTGGCAGTAATAGTAGAAGCAGAAGTAGAATTGAATAGAGAACAAAACAACGAATAAATAAGCTCACACAAATTCCACATAATCATATAAAATCAAATAATGTTAAAGTCCATCATAAGATACCTAGCACAACATTACTATTTAGTCTTTAGACAGATATATTAACTTGCAAGTGGTACTTTTGGTGCACTAATCAAATATCGACAATAGCAAAACTGTCAAATAATTAACCTTTCTTTAGACCAATTAATTGTTCACATAGCTAACTTAATAATTGTCACATATTTACACAACACCAAAATAAGGAGATTTTAGATCTTATGTCTAGACGCATCTAATAATTATCTTAAATAATATAAGAATTGGTAGAATTTTTAAACATTTATTTAATACGACAAAATTTGTCAAAAAAATATACTAAAAAGTGTCTAAAATTTTTAAAAATTTCAATTAGAAAGATAAGAATTCACATAGCTAACTTAATAATTGTCACATATATCACCACAGGTGTATATATATTTCAGCCAAAATATTGAGGGAATTTCTGGTGGAGCAGTGAAATGCATAGAGATAAAAAAGAACACCAAAGGCAAAAGCACTTTATTGGGTCGACACTAACACTGAGAGATGAAAACTAGAAGAGCGAATGAGATTAGATACCCTAGTAGTCCTAACCGTAAATGATAGATACTGGGCACTGTGTGTATCGACTTGTGCAACGTTGTAGCTAACACGTTGTCAGAATAGGAGAGCACTCATCTTGGCATAGGCTTACTACTTAGATGCTTTCAGTAGTTATCTGCTCCGCACTTGGCTACCCAACTTTTACCGTAGGCACGTCATGCTCCAGACATTAGAATAAACCATCTGACAAGATAAAAAACCATCTTTATCTAGATAAGATGACAGACTCGTTCTCTGTACTATCAATAAGATCCATTATAATATCACACACTTATATTCCAAAAATCCAGAAAAAAGAAATTCCACTGTCAAACTGCCAAAATAGAATGAAAATGGGATAAAAAATCGAAGGCCCAAATACTTCACTTTGCATTGAAAATCTAGGAATGAGCGATTCTTGTAAATCTAATTTATTGAAATTCCATCTAGTAAAACTGAAGAATTATAAATTTTCAAAATAATAGATAGGAATATCGCAAATAGAGCCATTGCAACCCCCATCAAAGGGGTAGTTCCCCATGCAGGACCTACTTTACCATATTCAATACCTGCATGAATTAAACATACATAACCATCGTAATATTATAAAATAAATTAATTTACAAATGAGATGCTACTTTGGCAGCATGTTGTTTCAATCAATTTGCTTCACAATATTAATAAAAGATCAATTATACTAATATTTGAACATTCCTTGAACAATTAATTTGAACATTGATTGTATCAACCTTAGCTAACCGAATTCAATTTTCATACAAAAATATAAAAAATATATAAACTAAAAGCATGTGTAATTGATTTATGTCAAAACTGCATATAACAAAACATCATGTATGAACTGAATATAAAATTTGTAAAACTAGCCAAATGTATTAGTTGACCAAAAATTACATTTGCTTTTAAAATATGCTTTACACTCGAATCCATAAAAATATAAATCATAATGTATAATAAAAATATTTGGATTCAAGATGCTAAACCACGAAGAATTAACTCTTACTTTATCCAATTGTTAAAGTATAACATTGCTTTATGATTTAATAGAAGCCATGGCCATTGGATAAGGGTTAAAGGCTTTTGAAAACCACCTTTTGAACACGACTAATCGTTATCTGTTTCGGTGGTTTCATTTAAAAAAATGTTTGACCATGCACAACGCACTAAATAGATGAACAAAAGATGCCTAATAATTTATCTTATGTTCCTCACTTCTTTTTCATCCATCAACGGCATCACCATTAACGTTATCGTCAATGGAAATTTACCAAAATAAAAAATCTACATACTTTTGGCCCTTATATGTTTACTATTTTTTACCATAAATATGGAAGGCAAATAATTAAAAAATTCTCAACGATCTAATATGAAAGGGACTTATAGAATTTAATTCCTTATGGTGAAAATCATCACCAATCATATAAATAACCATGTCAAATCATCAAGAATACTTAGATCTATTGCGGAAGCGTACTTGAATCTATGAGAACAACATGATTCTTGGGTCTTGTGGATATTCGTCTTCCAAGTCAATATGTACATATGTTTTTTCTTAAGAACCGTCACTTTTCTTACTGATGGGATATTAGAAAAATAATCGTATATCTGACTTGGGATCCATAACCCTAATTTTTTATATAGTTTGTCTTATTTCTATTTTTGCTCATTATAAAATAGAAATCAGACTATTAGGTCTCTACACATTAAAGCTCATACTTTATTAGATGTCCTATAGCCCAAAGCCTTTAACCTTAATAGATCACTTTAATCGGGCTTAACCTTACGATAACTCATAATGTACAATTAATTCATATATATATATATATATATACCCACACGTTGGATTGAATCCAACATGGGAAACTAGTTTCCTCTTCTTTCTGTATCAAGTAAAATTGGACTTAATTTCACATTTTTCTTATTTAAACTTTGTGTAGAGAGCTGTAAATATAACCCTATGTTGTCTGTTGGATTGTTAGGTTGCACTGTTTACTACAGGTCATGTCTATTGGTTTTGTTTCAAACTTCACGTCTGTGCATTACCAACTTCTGTTGTTTTGATGGACGACAACAAGGAATATAAATTCTATTAAAGGGGTATTGGGTCCCTAAACTTGACATTTTTCTGATACACCATCTTATTGAATTTGTTAAAAGCTTAGAAGAGCCCTTTCATATCTGTCTGAAATCTCTCAACATCAATGACAGGAGGTATGTAATAATATTCCGCATTTTTATTTTTCTATAATCGACATGTGTATAGATTATTATCATGTCTAACAATTGGTATTAGAGAAAACTTTTCTCTGCCTTGAAGTAGTTGATTTTTTGCAATTATACACATGATTGGATGTTTTGTCTGTTACATATATTGATGTTGTTAAAGTCACTGTATTGTGAGAATTTTAATTTTGCTTAAAATGGTTTCTGAATCATTAAAAATAAAGTTTAAGAAGCCAAGATATAGTTGATTTTGTACAATGGGTTGGATGTAGATCAAGTCGACCCATCCAGAGGTTAAAGACGACGAATCCCACATTTTTCATTCTTTGCTAAATTGCAAGTTATCAATTTAATTTTCAGTGGCCCACCATGTGTGCTTTAATTGTTAATGCATTTGCACTGCATGACTTTTGACAATTTAACCTTTTAATGTGGGCCATTTGTTTGGAAAGTTTGAATAAAGGTTTGCAAAAACCTTGTTCTCGTCGCAAGCTTTAGTGCCTGTTTGGTTAAGCTTTTGGAGGGTTAATAAGCATTTTTTTACCGCAAAAGCTTTCTTTAAGGAAAATGAGTGTTTAGCTGTAAAATGAAAAGGCACTTTTTTAGTAGATATAGCTTTTTTGGCAGCTAAAATACAACTTTTTAAGAATCTCAAATTTGGAACTTCTTAAAAAAGCACTTTTTCAAGTAAATTTTTCAAATCAATTAATGATGCTATTTTTAGTCCCTTTTATCCTTATGTCTTACATATAATTCCCACAATACCCACAAACACTTCTTCACGTTTATTTTGAGATTTATGTAATATTATTTGACCTTTTATATGTTTTAATATTTATTTTTGATATTAGTTTTAATTATGTTATAATTCATACAAAAGATTTTGTTAGATATATTTTCATTTATGTTTCATATAGTTTAAAATTATATAATAATTAATATATTATGCTTTGCATATTGTTTAATATATTTTAAATAATATTTATATGCATAAATAATTTTTATTACAAAATAAAATATAGTTAAAATTAAAAGTGCTTTTTATTTTTATGTTGCCAAACATTCTATTGTATGAAGTTCTTTCAAAAAACTCTTTTTTAAATGACAGCCAAACAGTCAACTAGCTTCTTAGAAAAGCTCTTCTCAAAAAAGCTCCACTGACAAAAGTTGTACTAACAAAAGCTCTACTGACAAGTCAACTCTTTTCATGGGACCCACAAATGTTGACTTGGTCATTACTTTGATTTATGTTTGCTTTTATTGTTCCCTCGTATATGTGAGAGGAAACAAAACAAACTGAATATCGTGGGACCATCTCAGGAAAAGTATTTGTAAACTTCAGAAATTGTTTTAATGTAAGCTTTATATGTAAAGCATAAGCATCATTTCTGGAATAATCACTCCAATCACTTGTAGCATGTGGTAAGAAAATAAATGGTATATTTTGGATTGAAAGTGGTCCATCTTTATATTATATTAACATTTTGATTTCAACTTAGATTAATCCAATTTTATTAAATTACATGATTTACATCATTGTTTGATTTTAAATATATGATATTGATTCATTATCAATAAATTGTAAAGGATTATGTAGAACCTTTATTATTCATATTTTTGCATAAAATTAGGTGTCATGTGATCAATATAATTTTAATTAATTGAAGATTAGCCACAACATCTTTGATTAATAAAAATATATATATTATATGTTATCGATCACATCTAGTAAAATGACACAAATTGTAATTAATCATATTTAAATATAACAAATTTTATCCCACAAGAAGACTTATTATATTTGCATGATTAATTAGGATGGAATAGAAAATTGTCTTTTTCTTAATTTACCCACATATATTAAGAAAAAGAATATAATTTGATAGGTTCGTCATAAAGAGTATGTATGAACGTTTTAATCAAAGCTTAGCCCACAGGCAGTTTTAATTGTTATATGGTTCGCATATTAAATATGATTGCACATTTTACCAATTGTAAAACATGATACATGTTTCTTTGCTTCAATAAATTTCGTGACATAAGCATGTAATTTAAAATTTATGTAGTTATTCAACCTGTGAATTTTTTTTATATTCAACGTGATATTCTCGAATTGAATGGTGATAACTATAAAATATAGAAAGAGAGGATTCTCCTCCAATTAGGGTGTATGGACATTGATTGTGCTATCCAAAAAGATAAACCACTTGTACCTACCAAAACTAGCACTCGGGCTGAAATTACTCTTTATGAACGTTGGGAGCAATCTAATCGCCTCAGCATGATGTACATAAAGACCAAAATTTACCCTAGTATTCGTGGTTCTATTGGAGAGTGTGATCATGTTAGGGATCTATTGAAGTTTATTGATGAACAATTTGAGTCTTCAAATAAGCCCCTATCTAGCACCTTAATGACTAAGTTTATCATTAATGAAGCTCACAAGTGTTAGAGGTGTGCGCGAGCACATCATGTGAATAAAGGACATTGTGGCTCAACTGAGGTCTCTTGAGGTTGAGAGTTCGAGTCTTTCCTTGTGCATTACATACTTAATTCTCTTCCACCTCAATATAGACCTTTAAAATCTCTTACAACATACATAAGGATAAATGGTCTATCAATGAACTTTTGACCATGTGTGTTCACGAGGAAGAGAGGTTAGTAATGGAATTGGGTGAAAGTGCATATATGGCTATAGAAGGAAGGAATAGAGGGCAAGCCAAGCAAAAAGGAAAGGGTAAAATACCAGTTCGTACTAAGATTAAAAAGGATTTCAATCCCAAGTGTCGCTTCTATAAAAAGAAAGGGCACATAAAGAAGGATTGTTCCAAATTTAAGGCTTCACTTATAAAGAAACGTATTTCAATCTCACTTGTTTGTTATAAATCTAATATGGTTGATATTTGTGATAACACTTGGTGGATTGATTCTGGTTCTACAATTCATATTTCCAATACCTTGCAGGTTTTCTAAACCACAGTAAGCCAGTGGGTAGTGAACAATGCATATATTCAAGCAACAAGATGCGTTCATATGTGGAAGTTGTTGGGAAATGCAAATTAGTTTTAAATTCTGGCTTTGTTTTGAATTTGGAAAGAACATTTTATATTCCAAGTTTCTCAAGAAATTTGATTTTAGTTTCAAGACTTGTACCTATAAGATATTCCTTTAACTTTCAAATACATCATTTGGTTTGTATCATGGATCTAATCTTGTTAGAATGGTACAATGATTGATGATCTTTTTTGAATTAATTTGCAAGAAAATTTTTTGCACCATACAATGCATGTCTATAGTAATGTTGGTATTAAAAGATGTGTTATGAATGAACAATCCTCTATATTGTGGAACCGAAGATTGGGACATATTTCTCTTGAAAGAATTTAAAAAATAGTGAATGATAGAGTACTTAATACTCTAGATTTTTTATTTTAATGTTTGTGTGGACTACACAAAGGGAAAGTAGACCAACATGAAAAAGAAAGGTGCTAAGAGGAGTTCAAACATATTAGAGATCATACATAAGAAATACTTCATATCATTTATAGATGATTACTCGTGATATATGTATCTTTATTTGCTTTATAACAAGAATGAAACATTAGATGCCTTTAAGGTATTTAAAACGAAAGTAGAGAAATAATGTGGTAAGCAAATAAAGATCATGAGATTAGATAGAGGTGGAGAATTTTATGGTAGATAACTAAGGGTAGACAAGAACCTGGTCTATTTGCGAAGTTTCTTCAAGAGCATAGGATAATAGCTCAATACACCATGCCTTGGTCTCCAGACGAAAACAGTGTAGCAAAAAGAAGAAACCGAACATTGTTAATCATAGTGCGGAGTATGCTTAGCAGCTCTAAACTTTCTAAATCCTTGTGGACTAAAGCTCTTAAAATGACAGTGTATATATTAAATTAAGTTCTAACTAAGGATGTTTCTAAAACACCATTTAAGTTATGGAAAGGTTAGAAATCGATTTTGCGACATATACGCATTTGGGGATGTCCTTCTGAAGTAAGAGTTTATAATCCATAAGAAAGAAACTGGATCCAAGGACTATAAGTGGGTATTTCATTGGATATGTTGAAAGGTCCAAAGGGTACAGATTTTATTGTCCATCTCATAGTACTAGGTTTGTGGAATCAAGAAATGCAAAGTTTCTTGAGAATGACTTGATTAGTGGGAGTGATCAATCTCAAGACTTAGTTCTTGAGAAGGATCATTGTGAAATATAAACTCCTACTTTAAGTAGTAGATTGATAGTCATTCATAGCATCCCTCAAAATTAAATGGGTGGTGAACAACTAATCATTAAAGTTTCACAAGCTGCTAATGACAATCTAGTAGATCCAATTGTTCAACAATCACCAGAGGTTGTTGAGCAACAAGTTATACAAGCTCCTTTTCAGGAGGGCACTAATACAATATTAAGAAGATCAATTAAAGAAAGGAAATCAACAATACCCAATGATTATATTGTGTACTTACAAGAAGCTAACTATAACATTGGAGCCAAAAATGAGCCTGAAACATTTTCACAAGCCATAAGTTGCAATGAATCTCAATTGTGGTACAATGATATGGTAGATGAGATGAATTCTATGGCATCTAACAAAGTCTGAGATCTTGTCAATTTAACTAATGGTGCAAAGGCCATTGGATGTAAATGGGTCTTTAAGGCAAAAAAGGACTCATTAGGTAACATTGAATGATACAAAGCTAGACTTGTTGCCAAAGATTTTACTCAACAAGAAGGAATAGATTACATAGAGACCTTTTCTCCTGTATCTAAAAAGGATTCCTTACGAGTGATTATGGCATTGGTTACCCATTTTGATGTGGAACTACATCAAATGGATGTGAAAATAACGTTCCTAAATGGAGACTTAGAGGAAGAAGTTTATATGAAACAACTACAAGGATTCTCCTCTAGTGACGGTGACAATTGGTGTGTAAGCTTAAGAAATCCATAAATGGATTGAAACAAGCCTCTCGTCAATGGTATTTGAAATTCTATGATAACATCTCTTCATATGGTTTTGTAGATAATATCATGGATCAATGCATATATCTAAAAGTTAGTAGGAGTAAAATTTGTTTCCTTGTTCTATATGTAGATGATATTTTTACTTGCAACAAATGACAAGGTTTTCTATATATGGTGAAACAGTTTCTTTCTAAGAATTTTGATATGAACGATATGGCTGAGACATCTTATGCCATTTGTATTAAGATTCATAAGGACATATCTCAATACATTTTAGATCTATCCCAAGAAACCTATATCAATAAGGTCTTAGAAAGATTTCGAATAAAAGATTGTCCTCCAAGTATAGCACCTATTGTGAAGGGTAATAGGTTCAATTTGAACCAGTGCTCGAAAAATGAGCTTGAAAGGGATCAAATGAAAAATATTCCATATGCTTCTGCAATAGGAGCCTAATGTATGCTCATGTTTATACAAGACCTGACATTGCATTTGTGTTAGAATGTTGGGAAGATATCAAAGTAACCCAGGTATAGACCACTGGAGAGCTGCCAAAAAGGTGATGAGGTACCTTCAAGGGACCAAAGATTACATGCTTATGTATAGACAAACTGATAATCTTAAAGTAGTTGACTACTCAGATTCGGACTTTGCTGGTTGTGTTGATTCACGAAAGTCAACATCTGGATATGTGTTTATGTTTGCCAGTGAAGTCATATCCTGGAGGAGTTCAAAGCAGACTTTGACTGGTACTTCTAAAATGGAGGTTGAGTTCGTTTCTTATTTGAGGCTACATCACATGGTGTATGGTTAAAGAGTTTCATATCTGGGCTTAGAATTATGAATTTCATTTCTAAGCCATTGCGAATGTACTATGACAATTCAGCTACTCTTTTCTTAGCCAAAAACAACAAAAATGGTAGTCGAAGTAAATACATCGACATTAGGAATTTGGCCATTAAGGAACATGTCAAAGAGAACAAAGTGATCATTCAACGCATTTGCACTGAACTAATGATTGCCGATCCTTTAACAAAAGGCATACCACCAAAAAGTTTTAAGGATCATGTTGCTAGAAGGGGACTTGGTTCCATTATGTGATTTATTGTATGTACTTTCACAAAACTCTTATTAATTTGTTAATTTTCTCATTCTGGTGTACATATTTTATTTTGAGAATAACACATATTCTGGACGAAGAATAACACATATTATGGACATAGAATAAATATAAAGGTTTATTCATTTAGTTAAAGTGGAATAAGAAATAGGATGCATCTTGATACATGGAAGATAATACTCACCTTAAGAGGACTTATTGCCATGATTCGTGCATTTGGTTTCTTTCTTTGCTTAAAGGATTAATGACTTTTAACTTACATCTACGACCCAAGTGGGAGACTGTTGTCTATTGGACCGTTAGGTTGCACCATTTACTATGGGTATTGGTTTTTGTTGAAACCTCATGTCTGTTCACTACCATCTTTTGTTGTTTTGATGGAAAAAAATAAGGAATATAAATTCTGTGAAAGGGTATTGGGTCCCTAACCTTGACATTTTTCTGAAACACCATCTTATTGAATTTGTTAAAAGCTTAGAATAGCCCTATTATATCTGTCCGAAATCGCGCAACATCAATAGTAGGAGGTATGTAATAACATTCCACATTTTCATTTTTCTATAATCGACATGTATATAGATTATTATCATGTCTAACACCCCATTGATGGCATATCAATTGATTCAGGTACAGATCTTCGATGCCTTTCACTTAATTTTCTGTTTCAATTTTTATATTTTTTTGTTCACTATACTCCATTTTATCACTAATTGCTTATAGTTTTGTGGTTAAATTTTGGATTTTGAGGTCAGAAAGCATTGACTTTGTAGTAGCTCCGTATGAGGCTCATGCAGAGTTAGTATATTTGTCTAGTCTTAAAACAGAAACGGATGGCGTAGTAGTAGTTATCACAGAGGATACTGACCTATTAGCATATGGTTGCCAAGTAGTAAGAACGTCCACGAAGTTTTGATTTGTTAAAGGAGGTCCACTATTCTCCTGACCACTTTATTGATTTTGCCCCATTATTAAGACTACTGTGTTCTTGTTTTGTTTCACATCCGCTACTACCAGACAATATTTAAAATGGACCGATCAGAGAAAATTTTAGAAAGGTTTTTGATACTGTAGATCGCAGACGATCTTTCCAAAACTTCAGTAAGGAATTATTTACAGGTGAGTTGATTGAAGCTGTGAACTTCAGAATAGAACTTTTGGCTTAAATTTTGTAAATTCATGTATAAGTCAAAGACCAAATCAGGACAAACAAAACATGATTGACAATAACAAAACACCAATTCATTGTGATTGAGGCCAGAAGTTCTAATGCATATCCAAGAATCTCTTGCTCTAAACATAGTATTTTTCTCAAGTGATAATTAAACTTTAATAAAATTTTCCTCCTAATTAACAATTGACATACATATGTGGAGAGCACGAATTGTAGTGCTATCTTTCTAGTTTCCTTTCCCTCTCTACTGAAGTTATTTTTAGGTGTCAAACTTAGGTTTTCAAATTTGATGTTCATGACAGTGCCCGCGTGATATAGATGAACTGTTCTGTAAGAGGAGATCTTGGACCTGCTTGCAATGTAGCGGGTATGATTGATCATTATGCTATTGAAATTGGACACCTATATGCAAAGCCTGATTACCAAAACCTTAAGGTAAACTTAATTTTCATTGTATTCATTGTATTCATCAAAATGCAACAAATTGATTACTAAAAACCTGAAAAAGTACTAATTACTATGAACTTTTAGAAAATTGCAATGGTAGAAAAGTATGCCATATTATCCCTTGCATTCAGCAAAGCTTCAGTGGCCATGTTAAATAAGCTAAAAATTTTCAGTTTATGAAAAATCAAATAAACATTTGACATGCTGCATTAAAACATAAAACAATCTTGTAAACTTGGATCGAGCTTACATTGAACATCATAATTGTGTCTCCTATCATGTTCCTTTTTTTCTAATTTACTTGAGTTGCTAAACCTTCTTTCTTTGACGTCTGCTACAGGTAGATGTATATGGCTACAGGCACTTGACATGTGTGGAGAAGATGGGAGTGCATGGTTTGAGTATTTTCATTGTTGTAATGTCTAACTTTGCTATTATGGCAATCCAAGGTTTCTATTGGAAAGCCCCTCAATATAACTGGGGTAAGTGCTCAGCACTGACAATGTGACTTATCTGGCTGCTGAATCATAAGATATAACAGTTTTAACACCATGTTCTCGCTCTTGTGCTTCGTCGTTTACTAGATACACTAGATAGTTTCATGCTTCGTCCATACTTGAAACAACACTTGTAGAATTAGTAATTCCATAGCTAATGTCTTTCCATTCATCTCTTGTCCACGTAGCATCCTTGCACAAGTCTAACAAAATATTGAAAACAAACATAACCTAAGACTTTAAATAACTAAAAGTTATTTGGTCGAACAAAAAATAAGTTTTAACCCTATTTTAAATAATTATACATAATATTTAAACTTCAACATAATCTTCAATGTGTGGCAAGAAAGTTTCTCACCTACCCAAATCTCCAACTAGGCACAAGACTGAAAAATACAAGTATTTGTACAGGATGATCAAGAATTTTGCTTAAAGCAGTATCTTTTTCATCATCTGTTAGTCCCTCTATTTTACCTAATGCGCCATATAACTCTTGAATTCTTTGTTGAATAATCATTTCGGTCCCAATATTCTTACACAATTCTTTTCCCACCTCTTTTATGCTATCACTCAATAACCTGGCAACAATAATAATTGAATCTGCATGGCTTGGTTCTCCCATATCATTATTCTTTCTTTTCTTCTTTGCTGAAATATTTTGAACTTACCTTTCAATAGTTGATGTTTGATATTGGGTAAAGGATTCATCCATGTCATGTGAATCATGCTCAACTCCATATTCATCCTATCCATTGAAATACACGACTCATCCTTGTCATGCACAATTTGTCTCACAAAATCTCAATTTGCATAAAAATCAAGAAAGTAACATCTAACCCTTGGCCTACAACTATATAAAGGTACCTCTCATGACAATAAACTCAAGAACCAACTAACAGCACTACACATCTCCAACCATACAATTAAGACAACCATAAGCCTTTTTCTTCTTTCGGCATTTCTACTCAAACTCAAACCAGCCATAACTACAAAAAATAAATTTTCTAATATATTTACATAAATTTGTTCAAAATAATTCATAATGGTTGATGACATAAAGTAGAGTAGGATAGAACAAAGAAGAAGCAATACCTTGACAGATAATGCCCAAATATAAAATACTTCTATTGTTGATTAAAAGTATCTAATTTTTGAAGATAATATTTCCAGAGTTAAAAAGAGGCAATTATAGAACATAAAAAGCAAAACCCAAACAAACTCATTTTCGATTTTTGCTTCTTATAAGTCACTCTAAATAGTTTAAATGAAACCCTAACTTAAATAACCCAATACCAATATTAGAGAGAGATAGAGAAAGACAAACCTGAAGATCTGAAGAAAGATGAAAACAATGATCTTTAGAAACTAGAGAGAGTACGTTTACTATTATAAGATGTAAAATCTTTTGATTTGAATAAAAGAGAAGCAAATGTGGAAGAAGTAACATATCAAGCTCCAACAATCTCTTATAACAGAAGTAAAATATGTTCAAAAACACTAATATCTACAACCGGCTTGAGCATGATCACATTACTAGTTGAACTTCTTCATGCTTGTCAATCGAGAGAAACTAAAAACAATTTATTATACCTCATTTTAATTCAGATTAATTACATTCCAGTTGTAACATCCTGTTGCTTATTCATACAGCTAGAACAATTGTTTGTGAGACATTTATATGACTTAAGATATATGAACGTTAAACATAAGTTATTTGTGACTTACATATTGTTTGGCACATTTACAAAATTGTTCATGCTTTCATTTGGCAATTCTGGGCAAGTATGACAAATTGTGACTATGATAAATGATGAATCAGTGAAAATCAATAGCATACGTGAGGGACAAGCAATGGACCCATGTATAATAGTGCTTAACTTAGGAAGACTCCACTACAGTTTGTAATTATGACAAATGGTGAGTCTTTGGAGATAAATAGTACACGTGAGGGACATGGAATGGACTCACGAATTATATTGTTTAAGTTAGGAAGAATCTACCATAGTTCCAATTCCTTACTGAAACACTACACATTATGATTCTCTCCCCTGACCTTCATCACCGAGTTAGCGATCTAGCGGCTTTTGCGGTGCTGATTTCTATTTTAGTGTTAGAATGCTTGCTAAGCGAGTAAGTGGTTGTAATATTGTTTCCAATGTGTAAATAAGCATGTGCATGTTGGATATACATACCTGCACAAAAAGGGATTCACAGTGTAGAGAATAGATATAAGGGTTTTGGATGTTGGTTAACTTGAAAAGCGAACATAAACGAACGGAAATACAAAAATAATATATAAGTATGGATAGTAGTCTGCGATTCTGGCATTTATGTGAGTTTTGGCGTTTTGAGCGATTTGATATATGAGTCCCATGCATGTTTCATGCAATTACGTGCGCAATATGTACACGATACGCAAGTCGTAATGTATGGTTGTCTGTTATACTAATTTCAAGATGGATGCTTATCGGATTGAATGAATAACTGCAATATATGTGTTGAAATTGTGTAATCTGGTGAATTCATCAATGATGGTTCACTCATTGAGTTCGCAAAACTCATCAAAATTTACACCGTGGCTTTTCAGGTACGAGACAGGAGACCTAGGTTATAGTCAAGATATAAAGTTTCCGTGAATAGAGATATGGATCAGAGGTCTGTCAAATAATTCCCGAACTGACTCCCAAAGGAACATAGTTCTTGTCATTTTGTAATTTTGTTAAAACCTGTATAGAGTGTTATAAATAATCGTTGAGAAGAACAATGTATGTTTTATCGGTGAATGAAGCGAACGTTTTTAACAGAAAATGCTAACGATTTCGAGTATATCAGATGATGCCATTTGTGTTATTGCTCCAATATGCCATTATCGTGGGTTATGTTCCTAAAAACTTAGGTGCATACTCTCTGGCAGTGGGATGTTATATTTTTGATATCAGAGCATGGTTTGGCATCTCTATGGCCAAATATGAGTTGAGATATGCTAAATAGAGAGATATTCTGATAGTGATCACACTTTCCTTGGTTACTATAGGTCATCTTCGGTAGGTGCCCACGATGTAGAGTCAGCTGACAGGGAGTCTGTAGGAGTTAATGTAGAGTCTCCTGTACCTGAGTTTTCTCAAATGTCTCTGAGAATTCCCGTGAGGTGAGAAAGAAGATATGATAAGCTGAGAAAGTAGGGAGCTATAGACTTCTACGGAAGTACAGACCTAGCTGAAGCAGAAGGATAGCTGGAGCGAATTGAAAGAGTGTTCGACCAGATAGATTGCAAAGCAGATGAAAAATTTGATTTTGATGTCTCACTCCTACAAGGTCCCGCATATTAGTGGTGGAAAACTGTTCTCGACAGTACCACCAGACCTTGTAGTTTGACCTGGGGGGATTTCCTGAGAGTGTTCTTAGAGAATTATATGCCAAAGATTTATATGGATCAGAAGATGAAAGAATTTTTGGACCTGAAACAAGGTAGACTTACGGTGGCTGAGTATGAGGTCAAATTTAATGAGCTAATGGGGTATGCGACTGTACTGGTCCTAACTGAAGAAGAGAAATGTAGATGATTTTAGGATGGGCTAAATATGGAGATCTGAATGAGACTCAACATTTCCAATTTGAATAGTTTTACTGAGATTCGAGCAGCCTCGATTAGAATTGAGCAATTGTTCACAGAGAGTCAGGCTGGAAATAAACAGGAGGTTAGAGGTAAGAGGTAGGATGAGTCCCAGGCTGATTCTGGTATTAGAAAGCGACAGAACAGATCATCTCAATTTCAGTCTAGATCGAGACAATCTGGATTTCGAGGGAGAGGCAGAATAGTTCAGTCTGGGGGAGGCAGAGGACAAACGTCTACCAGTCAGTCGTACCAATGGCCTGAATGTGAACATTGTGGAAAAAGGCACGGCGGCGAATGCTGGCGGATATCAGAAGCATGTTTTCAATGTGGCTCATACGAGCATCAGATTAAGGACTACCCTGAGATGGTAGAAGAACAATCTAGAATTAGAGGGAGAACTAGAATTGAAAACACAGTCCAGCAAAGTAGAGCTGGCAGATATGCACAGAGAGGGAGAGGTGGAGGTAGAACTCAATCATCAGGGTCCAGTGCCAGAACTGAGGTGCGAAGTAGCCAATCGCAACCTCAAGCTAGGGTTTACGCAATTACCAGACAGGAGGCACAGGACTCTCTAGATGTGGCACCAGGTGTGTTGAATGTTTTTAATTTCGAGGCATATGCATTAGTAGATCCAGGATCTACACATTCATTCATCACCCCGCATCTGGCATCTAAATTGTATTGTAAACGTGAGACCTTGAAAAGTGGTCTGATAGTGAATACTCCTATTGGTAGCACAACAGTGATTGGTGACGTATGCAAAAAGTGTATAATTAAGATTGATCAGGCAGAGTTAGAAGCTGATCTGATTATATTACAACTGAAAGAGATAGACCTCATTTTAGGTATGGATTGGCTCACTGCTCATAGGACAGTGATGAATTGTTATACTAAGGAAGTAGTGCTTGAGTCCCCTAATCAGCCAAGGGTGGTGTTTCGGGGAGTCAGTCAGGCAGTGCCAGCCCGACTGATCTCATTTTTTAGCTCTTTGATATTGATCCGAAGGGGCTGTGAGACTTATCTAGCCCATGTGGTAGATACTCGGAGTGAACAAACCATTCAGGACATTCCAGTTGTTAAGAAATTTCTGGATGTGTTTCTGGCTGACCTACCGGGGTTACCCCCAAATAGGGAGACTGAGTTCACCATCGATATTATTCCAGCAGCCACTCCTATATCAATTCCCCCATATAGGATGGCGCCTGTTGAACTAAAAGAATTGAAAACCCAGTTGCAGGAATTATTAGATAAGGGTTTCATTAGGCCTAGTGTGTCACCTTGGGGAGCTCCAATACTGTTTGTAAAGAAGAAGGATGGAACTATGAGATTGTGTATAGATTATCGACAGTTAAATCGGATAACAGTTAAGAATAAATATCCACTGCCTAGGATAGATGATTTATTTGATCAGTTACAAGGAGCTCAGGTGTTCACAAAGTTAGATTTGAGGTCAGGATATTACTAGCTAAAAATAGCTGAGGCGGATGTTCCAAAGAGTTCATTTAAGACCCGATATGGGCACTTTGAGTTTTTGGTAATGCCATTTAGACTGACAAATGCTCCTACAGCTTTTATGGCATTGATGAATAAGGTATTTCAACCCTATTTAGATCAGTTTGTAATTGTCTTTATTGATGACATTTTAGTGTACTCAAAGTGTAGAGAAGATCATGTGGCACACCTAAGAATGATTCTTCAGACAATGAGAGAGAAACAATTGTATGCTAAGTTTAGTAAATGTGAATTTTGGCTTGATCAATTTATATTTTTAGGTCACATTATATCTGGTCAGGGCATTAAGGTAGATCCAAAGAAAGTAGAAGCTGTAATGAAATGGGAGACTCCAAAGAATGTGTTCGAGATTCGAAGTTTTCTTAGTTTAGCTGGATATTACAGAAGGTTTGTCAAAGGGTTCTCAATGATTTCAGCCCCTCTAACAAAACTCCTAAGAAAGAATGTGCCTTTTAGGTGGAATAATGACTGTCAAAGGAGTTTTGAAGAGCTAAAATATCAGTTAACCTCAACACCTGTGTTAGCTATTCCATCAGGTTTTGGAGGTTATATTGTGTACAGTGATGCTTCGCATCAAGGTTTAGGTTGTGTTCTGATGCAGCATGGTAAAGTAATAGCTTATATATCGAGACAGTTGAGGTCTCACGAATTCAATTACCCAGTTCATGATCTGGAACTTTCTGCAGTAGAATTTGCTTTGAAAATATGGAGACATTATCTGTATGGAGAAACTTTTCAGGTGTTCACTGATCATAAAAGTTTGAAGTATTTGTTGAGCCAGAAGGAGTTGAATATGAGACAAAGGAGATGGATAGAGTTGTTAAAGGATTATGATGTACAATTGAGTATCATCCTAGCAAAGCCAATGTAGTGGCTGATGCATTAAGTCAGAAGTCTAATAGCAGTGTGGCCCAAGTGCAAGTATCGAAGTTACCTAGTTTAATCCAATTGAGAGCACCGAATGTTGAACTAAATGTAGAGCAAGGTAATACATTGATAGCTACATTGAAATTGAGATCTATGTTGCTTAAAAGGATTAAAGAGGCTCAGAATAGGGATCCAGACCTAGTGAAGCTAATTGAGAAAGTGAAAGTGAATTCAGATTCTGAGTTTGAAGTGAGAGATAATATTTTGAGGTTAAG
>JANZXR010000004.1:31586137-31601552 GCA_027575705.1 Erythroxylum echinodendron | reverse complement strand
AGATCATAGATAGTATCAAAACGTAGCAATCCCTGTACAAGATAACTTTGGTGATCTCAAGTCAAAGGATCACTTATTCAATCATCACATTGAGAATTCCATAGACATACAAGTAATGTTCCAAATGGATTTCTCATATCGAGTCTGTTCAGTGAACTTTTTCTCTAACAAACACCCATACATTTGTTTAAGTATCTCTGTACCTTAGCCTATGAGATCGACTACTTCCTTCATAAGGAAAAACATAACGTACTTCACTAAAATACAAACAAATCGATTGGCTGTAGGGCATAAACCAACATTCTACTGCATTTTAATTGTAAGCATTTTCTTTCTTTAGCTAAATCTTTTAAAAACCCTTGATCAGAAATATAATTTAAAAGACATAAAATTTGTTGTACATGTTTTTCATTAGTTAGTTTATCGGGGAATTCTTGTAATTTAACTAAAATATTAGGTTGTAATCTTAAATAACTATTATTAAATTCAATGCCCAAATATTCTATATTTTGTCTAACAATTTTAGCTTTCTTTTTACTAGGAATTACTCCTTTTTCTTTACAATGTTCCAATACAATTTTGACCTTTTTTAAATGATCAAATTTATCCTGATTTGAATAAATGATAATATCATCAATATATACAAAAGTAAAATTTTCTAATCCTATTAAAATATTATCCATAAATCTTTGTTAAATAATAGGGGCCTGTTTCAGTCTAAAAGGTAATACATTTCATTGATAATGTTTTTGGTGAGGACATGAAAATGTCGTTAATTCCTTAGTATTATCATGTAATCTTAGTTGCCAATATCCTGATTTTGCATCAAATGTGGTAAACCATTTATGTCCTTTCAATCTATTAATAATGTAATCTTTTCTACGTAATTTATATGCATCGCCTATAGTGGCCTCACTCAGTTTTTTATAATTAATAACCATACGTCTTTTATCTCTTTTTTATTCTGCTGAATTATTGACATAAAAAACTGGAGATGAATGTTTACTATAACTAGGTGATATTAATCCTTTAGTTAATAAATCAGTGCATTCAGTAATAAACTCTTGAACATCTATTTGGAAATAAGGAATATTATTTTTAATATTGATTTCCTGTTGAGGATTTTTCAATTAATTTCAATTAATAAAGAATTTGTATTTTTGATTAGATCTAATGGATTTTCACTACATACTTGCTCCAATAATGTTTCAATTTCCTGTTGAAAAAAAGTATTATTTAGTAAATAAAATTAAAGAGCGTCTAATTTAGTAGTTAGGATATTTAATTTCTGCAAATAAGAAGTATGATAAATAGGAATTTTAAGAACAATAGATTTTTTATTAATGGATTTTATATAAGGAGTTTTGAGAGTTATATAATATAAATATTGACAGAATGGATTGTACAATTTTAAGAAATTATTACCAATGATAAAAGGTAATCTTGATTCCTGTTGATAAATTGATGGTACTACAAAGATGTATTTTTCTATAATGATATTATTGTAATAGCTTACATACCATATATATTTAAAATTTCCATCTGCTATCCTTATTTGTAAAGGTTTTTCTAATTTTTTCCAGGTATTTAATACTATTTTTGATGTAATACAAATAGTTGCTCCTGTATCTATATAGGCATTAATTATTTTATTCTGAATTACTACTTGAATAAATGTCGTATTGGGATTCAACTGATGATTCTGATGATTGAGTTTGTGATTCATAGTAATAAATAGAAGAAATAGTATAATTAGTGTCATAGTCTGATTCAATAGGTTCTAGTTTATGTTGAATAGCAGAATGTAAGATATTGACTTTAGCTTGGTATTTTGATCGTTGTTTATTAGGACAATTTCTTGCATAATGACCTTCTTCTTTACAAATCCAACATCTACAGTTTTTTTTGTTTTGTGGGCAGTCTCTTTGTTTTGGATGAAAGGATTTAGGTTTATTTTGTCTATATCCATATCGTCTAAATTTTCTTATATAAAAATAAGGTTTTTGCCTTTTATAATTAGAAAATTTTTTCCATTTATATGGCTTGTACCTATATTTATATTTTTTGTATTTCTTCTTATATGGGTGATAATTACATCCATATTCTTGGGGTACTTCGGCATTTTGTTCACAACACCATAGATTAGTTTTATGCTTCAATGTTTTTCATAATTTATTTTCAAATCATTGTTAGGCTAATAAATCTTGTGTTATTTTTATAGCTCCACCGAAATTATAAGCAATTTTATTTTGATCTCTTTTTTCTTGAAATTGTGCTGTTACTTTTTGATTCGTAGGGTGAGGTAATTTTTGTGTAAAAATATGTATGTACATTTCTTGTTCATTTCTTGCTAGTTTATAATAATATTTCTTAAATTCACCAATATATTGATCTAAGAAACATAAATTACAAATTTTCATATTATTTAAATGCCAGATTGCTTGTCGTCTACTTTCCTGAGAAACTTCTTATTGGTGTAAAATTATATCTTTTCCAAAAAATTCTTTATATATTTCACTAGCTACTGCATGAAAAGAATGTACATCTGTATTCGCATTTTGATGCTGTAGTGTATTTTTTAATGATGTTTCATTATCAGTTAAAAATGTTTGTATTATACCTTTAGTTTTATAAGTAATAAAATTCCATAAATGGATTTTATTGATGGTTTCTCCAAAGGGTTTATCTATTTGTAATAATAATTGAATTTTATTTGACCATTATAAAATTAGTTGTTCGGGATTTAATACACAATCTATATCAAGTATTCCATCTAGTCCTAAAGATGTATGTTTAGGGTGATATTCAAGAGGATATTTCCTAACCTTAGATCCTTTTTTATAATAACCCTGTTTATTTAGAAAATCTTCAGTATTATCTCGTGTCCAACTATATATATTTGGTTGATGTTCTTTTTTCCTTTTTACACCTGTAGTGGCTTCTATATTTTCTTTTGAATCTTTTATACCACTAGTACTTCGTTGATTGGTTTCAACAAAAGTATCATGATCAGATTCATATCCATAAATAATTTCATCTTTATCTATTTCTTTTCCTGAAACATTATAGTTGTGTTCATGCAATGGTTCACTGCTATTATTTTGTTCAATAGTATCGATTTTTAATGTTAATCTATTTACTAATTGTATAATATCATTTAATTGTACCTAAATAGTTTTTTCCACTTGTTTTATATTTGCTTTAGATTCTATTAATTCTGTAGGAATATCTTCTAATGAGTCCATGGCTTTACTTTAATTTTAATAGGTGAACTACTAGGCTCTGATACCAAAGCTTTGCTAACAAAAACACGTGTTAGGGTTAGGGCGTTATCAAATCTTATAAGCCATACATCCACCACGATTCTGCAAAAGCTCTGGATTGTTGGGGCGATTCGAAACAAGAATCATAGGGATAACCTATAAGCTCTGATACCACTTTGCTAATGAAAATACATGTTAGGATTAGAGCGTTATCAAATCTTATAAGCCATACATCTTTATCTTGCAGATATTCTAATCCGAGAATGGAAGTAGCTATTTTAAGTTTGGAAGAAGCATTATCACAAAAGGAATTAGAATTGCTGAATCTACAATAGCAAGTTGGAACCACTACTACACATATTAATCAGCTGAGAACAACCATTCAATTATTAAAGAAAAATAATAAGGATCAACCATTAGTGACAAACCTTCCTTCCTTAAGTACTCTCCTAGACACTTCTAAACCAAACACAAATACTGAACGCATTCCTTTAATCACTCCTTCACAAATTACCAAAAATACCCCTTCCATACTAGCAACTACTATTTAATTATCTCAAAAGAAGTAAGATCATTTCGAAGGAAAAACCTATGTGATATATAACGGTCCTATGGCATGATTATATGATGAATGACATAAAGCTGCAATAAATATCATAGGACGTTCAAGAACTCTACATAAAAGTTTTACTTCTCACATTGAAGCAGAAAAAGCCTTTACAAAATTTCAAAATCCAGGGTTAAAACCTCAATATAGACAAGTATTGGAAACACTTGCACCAACGACCAGCAAGATGATTTCTTTAGGGAAGGTTCCGAATATGGATCGTATCAATTCAATACAAACCAAAGGAATATAATTGGAATCTCAAAAATTGACCTCAGAAATGTTTTATGAATGTTTTGAAGCACTCAACAATTGGACTGAAGACTCCAAAATCTACCAATATTATCCCCAAAGTTGTGGAAAATATAGACCAAAAGCAATCATTCTTTCAGATGCAGAACCACTCACTACCTATCTCTTTTTCCAAAGTGGACTTATTGACTCTATCTATCTACTTCATTTAACTATCCTTTCTGAATTTCCCTCTAGTTTATTCAAGCCATCAAGAATTATAAGGATCATTTTGCAAAGGATAGAGAAATCTTTATCAAAATTTGGATTAGCTATCCCATCTTCACTACCGAAGATCTTCAAGATGGAGAAATCAAAGTATCACGCATTTCATTTATCCAGATTGGAATCAGTAATGGAATATATCCAAGCATTGATGAAGCCCCTAAACATCAATTTGATTAGGAATTAGTTAACCATTTTAATCTGCAGTGTCTTGAAGGTGTTTTTATCCAAGCCAGTCGAATTCAAGCAGATTCTATAGTCAAGATCAATTATAAAGGAAATAGACAAATCATGATCTCTTCCTACAAGACAGTAATTACCCAGATGCATTACAACTTATTCAACAATTTATTGGTCCGTTTCTCACTTTAGACGGAATTTTCAAGGAATTAAACAATACATGGAAATATGCTATTTGCAAGCAATTTCAATATCAACCTCTGCACAAATGTTCATTTTGCACTACACAAGCCTCTACAACGAATGAGTCAGAAGAAACTAGATCTATTGAAGCAATCATTGAGGAATAAACAATGTAGCCGCTCTAGAGAGTGTCGAGAGAAGTCGACGAAAATGTAAATAATGTAGATTCTTTTATTTCTTCTTTTTGAGTCTTTTTAGGAGCATCTTCTTTTTCTTTTGTCAGATCAACTTTACTTTTAGTCATGTCTGTCTATTTTTTTCACTATTTTCTTTTAAGTTTACCGATTCCTTAGATAATCGTTTTAGTTTCTTTTTCTGTCTATATAAGGTAGTCTTGCAAACATTCTTAGATATGTTGAAATAAACTACTCTTTCTCTTACCTCTCTCTAACCGTTCAACCTGTGGATTGGTGTTAAGGCAATCGTAGAAGGTATGTGGAAGTTGTAATTTTTTCTTCATCACATCACATATTTTATCCATTAATATTACTCTTTCTTCATCTAACACTTATATATATATACCCAACTTATCTGTTTATTATTGTTTATGATATTATATTTGTTCTACATGGTCTTTTTAATTTTCTTTATTCTTTTGACTAGAATCAATATGAGTTCATCTAGTTCATCTCTACCATCATATTGGTATCAACCATGTTGGTCTTGTCAAGCATTCAAGACTAGTATAAATCTAGTAGAAGATAAAATGGATATCAGTCGACAATTAATCAAATTTTTTAAGAAACATCAACGATAATTAGAAGAAAAATTAAGTCTTTCTTGGTTTTTATACCTATAAGCACATGATATCAGAAAAATTGAAAAAGAAAAAGATCATTGTTTTGAATTATTAAGCAGTCATCAGACTTTATATCATCAAGAACAAGAAGCACTACGCCATGTACATATCAAATAGGGACAACACTATCAGGAGCATTTAGATAAAGCTCTACAAATAGTTAAGGATGAAGAGGAGAGACAGAAAAAGGAAGCAACAACTCCATAAATGATTTATCTTTATAATATTTGTATTTGTACTCTCATTAATAGATAATGTATTTCGAAAATCTTAGAATATTAAAAATTTAATTACCAATACTGAAATTCTTATGCAAGAATTTAAAGAACAAATATATCAATTATCTATTCAAATCAATCTTCTTTCTAACTCACCATATATGCTTTATTTACCCAGTTTTAGCGAATTAAATCAAATGTTAGCAATCAGTAAAGAAGTGTACCATAATTTACAAATAGATTTATAGAACTATAAAAATGAAAAGCAATATTATATCAATTAAACATGCATTCATCTTTATTAGTTTGTTTATTTTTATTCTTCTGTTCTTTATTATTTATGCAAATTCTGATCAAATTTATTGAAATATGTTTTTTCATATTAGATTCAAATTTATTAAATCTTTGTTTTATTTTTATACATATATATGGATTTACAAATGAAATACAAGAATTCTTATATATTCAGTGTTTACTCTTTCGAATTTCTGGAATGGTTTACACAAAACTATGATAAATATGGTATTAATTATAAACTCTATCAATGAATAATTGTTCTATTTGTCAACAATTAAAATGATATATTTAAGAGGCTCAGCCTTCAATAGAATCAACTCGACTATATATGATCAATGTTGCAAATAGATTAATTCAATATATTGAAAACCATACATCAGAAACTATAAATTTAGCAGAATTAGAAGAACTACAATTCAAATTAAATTTAGTAAGACAAACATATCATACTTTTGTTAATTATAAAGATTCTTTAGCTACTAGTTTACAATTACATAGAATTCATGTTCATAATACACTATGACTAGTAAAGAAAAAGAATCCTCTGAAATACTAGATGTAGATACCTTAGAATTAGAAGAAAGTCAAGGAACTTTTCATTTAAATACTTTATTAACTCAAGATAAATAGAAACAAATAGCTAAAATAAAATGAAATCTAAAATCTAGACAAGATATTCAGTCATCACTTATCAATAATTTCTTTGATAGGCAAAATATAATTTAATTTGGAAAAATGATTCATGAAACACCTATCTAAATGAATCAATGTAATTGACATATCAGAATTAGTCTAATCGATCAAGAACAAATTAGTAGATAATTAAAAAAGATACTGGAAAATAAAAGACAAAATTGCTTATATTCATTTATCAATGATACAGATTTTATTAAAATCAACATTTCAAGAAGGAATTGATTCACCCATTAGAATGACCATTATAGATGAAAGAATGACCAATCTAAATGATCAAATAATTGGAATGATGAATGGAAATTTAGCTTATGGAAAAATTAAATTTAACACTAGATTCATATTAGGAATTCTATTAAAATCCCCTAATTTAGATGATACTATTGCTATTGCATGTAAGTTTTATAGAGAAAATTTAAAGAATCAAGGTCGATATCCATTCTCAATAACCTATCAAATTAGTTATGCATTAACAAACTCTCATCACAGTATTGAATTTAAGAATACTAGTCGAATTTATTTAGATAAATTATTTACTGATGTAGCTAAAGTAGGAACAAATTTTAGAACAAAACTTAGGCCTTTACCTGCTATTCAGTATCCCATTATACCAAAAAGACATTCATTTTCTGATATACCAAGCTCTTCTACACAATCTCCATTACTTTGATCTCAATCATTCAGTAGACCTTTTAGTCTTAATACAGCCACCGAACAAATAAAAATTACAGAACCTCAGTTAACAATCAATCAATATCAAACTGAAAGAAAATTAGATAAAATAGAAAATCAAGTTAAGCAACTAACTGAATATATTTAGAAAACATTATGAGTGTATCTCAACAATTAACTGAATTAATTCAACAACAAAAACTATTTGAAGATAAAATTATTAATCTCCTAAAACAATAAGAAAATTTAAATAGTTCAATTCAACAATTACTTCACGAAAATTTCACGTTAATTTATAAACATATGCATCAAGTAGAAAATCGTTTAGGAAATATCGAAAAAATATAAAACAAAATATAGAAAGTAGCCGAACCGCGCATTTAGGAAATATCGAACAAAATATATAACAATATATAGAAAGTAACCGAACCGCGCATTTGTATATAAAAAGTAGTCGAACCGCGCATTTGGTATCAGAGCCTAGTAGTTCATCTATTAAATTTAAGTAAATCCATGGAATCTTTAGAAGATATTCCTACAGAATTAATAGAATCTGAAGCAAATATAGAACAAGTGGAAAAAACTATTCAGGTACAATTAAATGATATTATACAATTAGTAAATAGATTAACATTAAAAACCGATACTATTTGTTGGCCCCCTGAAATATTTTTGTCGAATTAGCCATGATAGTTATGGAATAAGCATGGAATTTGAATTTTTGTCTTAGCATGAATTATAAGGTCATGATAGAATTATTATTAGAGTTAATTAATTTTTTTGTGTTAGTAGGATTTTATTACATTGGTTAATTAGATTAAAGTAGTAAGAATCTGTAAGGGTAAATTTAGCATGCCACTTAAGGTTAAAAGGAAAGAAGCATTGAAGGAAGGGAAAATATGACTTTTAACACTCATTAAGTGCATAATGGGAAGAGGAAAAGAGTGTCTTGCACATTAGAAGGAATAAGGGCAATCTTGGTATGTCACTATGTTAAGAAAGTCAAGAAGCATTAAAGGAAGGTAGGAATGACTTTTAATACTCATTAAGGGCATAATGGGTAAAGAAAAAATGTTGTCTTGCTTTAAGAAGAAGAAAAACGAAATTTAAGGAAGAAAGGAGTGAAAAACGTGAAAGAAGAGAGAGAAGAGAGAGAGAGTCATGAGATAAGCTAGGAAAAGGAGAAAAATTAGTGGAAAACTTGGAAGAAAGAAGAAAGAAGAGGAAATCAACTTATTAGAGGTAAGTTTTCTTCTTTCTTCTTGTTTTGTTTGACAAAGGAAGTAGACAAAATGGTTTTTTGTGTTGGGAATGAATGTGGAAGAAGATAGTTTAAGGGGAACCCATTTGATCTTAGGGTTTCCAAGTTAGGTTTTGGGTCTTCTAACCTAGATGGACTATGGGTAGGTTAGGTTTAAATTCAATTTTAGCATTTCTTTGATTCTTGAAGTTTTATAAATTTTCATTTGAATATGGATTAAATAGAAATTGGTTTATTTGAAGGGAATCAAGAAAATCCTACCCAAGAGCAAAGGAAAGAGCCAAATTGAGTTTGGATTTTTAATAGTTATAAGGTGGGTAATTTATTTATAGTTATTGTGTAAAGGGCAATATGCCTATGTGTGTGTATATGCTTGAATTGCCAAATTAGGAATTGTTTCGATGTGGAAAATGTATTATAATGTGTTTTATGTTATGCATTAAAAGATGTATGAAATTTTTATATGATTGAATTACGAGTATGATCATGCTATGCCTTGAAATTGTATCATGGCATTTTGATTAAATGGAAAGAAGAAAAAGCATGAGAACATGAACTTGTAATTGATTGAATTAAGCATGAAAATCGATTATGTTTGGGCAAGAGAGGAACCGTTTCGTAGTCACGTGTACGTTGATATAAGCCTTCTCCTAGCTACCTGCTTGTGGCACATGAGATCTGAAAAGTGGACTCGTTTCGCGAAGTAAACTTCAGTTTCTCTATTTTGTTCCACGGAACCCTTGAGCCATTTGGTTGTGCATTTGCATCTTTGATGTGTTAAGTGTTGATGAAGTTATGTATTGTGCTTTGATGTTAAATCACATCTAATAAAACATATGTGATGATGTATTGAGTTATGAATTATGAATGTTGAACTTACATTGTTGGATTAAGATAAGATGAATATGATTATGTGTTTAGATGCATGTATGTTGATTGTGTGGCTCATTGCCAATGGCTATAAATATACTAGCCACTGAGCTATGTAGCTCAGCCCAATATTTTTCCCACTCCTCAGGTGTAGATCGAGAAGATAAGTGTTCATTGTAAGGCATTTGGAACAATTCCAAGATAGTTAGCTTTTGTACTAAGTTAGTGGCTAAACTTTTGGATAGCTTTATTAGCACATTGAACATTGAGCATCCAATGTATTTTGTATCTTTGTTAAGACTTGATGTAATGTTGATTTGTAATTAAAGCTATGTATGAACTTCATTTTGATTTGGAAATGAATGAAGAATTGAGAAGGTTTCCAATGTGTATGTGTTTAGTCATCTTGTAGTTGTACATTTCTTATTTCAAGTCTTTCATAGGTGTAGAAATTATTTTTGAATTCAAAGGAACTGTATCGATTTAGGTAGAATTAGCCATAGTTGTCTTCATGAAAGATGTAGCTTATCTTTCTATCTTTCCAATGATATAAAGTATGGATTTTTTGGATATTGGAGTTGAGGTTTATTCTCCTTACAAGTTAGTGATGCTACATAGGGTGAATATTGGACATTTGTATAGACTTTTTCTTTGCTTGAGTTAATAGAAAATGAGTTCTATGGTGTTTTGAAATGGGAAGAAGAATGAGTGTGATAATTTAGAGATGAAACGAAAGTGAAAATGATGAGGAAATTGAAGTAGGAATGATAGGATATGCATGAGGGTTGTTAGATGTGATTAAAGGGCTAGAAATCTAGAATTTGACCCGTAAAAGTCTATTAGGCAGACTTGATGTCCATTGGGAGGAAATTCTCGGGTCTTCCAGTGCTTTTGCTCAGTTCATGTCCCTTTGGAGGGATATTATGTCCGTTAAATGGACCTTCTAGGGTTTGTTTGTGTCCCAGCTCAGTTGATATCCCTTTGGAGGGACATTATGTCCGTTAGGCGGACCTTCTCAGGACAGTTTTATAAATGTGCAAAATTTGACCCTTTAAATGGAAAAATCTCTCTTTGGGTCTTCATAGCAGTTGTATACCAAGAAATCCTCTTCGAAACCGTACTTGAATGGTCTAAATCCGACATCTCTATAAAAGGTTATGCTAATCATTTTATAAGGAACTAGAGACATGGAGCTGCAATTGTTCTGAAGAGTCAATTTGCATTTCTGCTGTCAGGATTGATTTTGGCTGGTGAGATCATATGGAAACAACCTTATAGGATAATACGTTCATGTTTTTGATATTTCGGATAGTTGGGCTCTGGAAACGGGTCCAGCACTATTGAACAAGATATTAGCAGTGAACCATTACATGACACAACTATAATGTTACAGGAAAAGGAATAGATAAAGATGAAATTATTTATAGATATGAATCTAATCGTGATATTTTTGCTAAAACCAATCAACCAAGTAATAGTGGCATAAAAGGTTCAAAAGAAAATATAGAAGCCACTACAGGTGTAAAAAGGAAAAAAGAACATTGGATGGACACCACATAATACTGAAGATTTTCTAAATAAACAGGGTTATTACAAAAAAAGGTTTAAGGTTAGCAAATATCCTCTCGAATATCACCCTAAACATACAGCTTTAGGACCAGATGGAATACTTGATATAGATTGTGTATTAAATCTCGAACAACTAATTTTAGAATGGTCAAATAAAATTTAATTATTATTACAAATAGATAAACCCTTTGGAGAAACCATTAATAACAATCATTTATGGAATTTTATTACTTATAAAACAAAAGGTATAGTACAAACATTTTTAACTGGTAATAAAACATCATTGAAAAATACAATACAATATCAAAATGCGAATATAGATGTACATACTTTTCATGCAGTAGCTAGTGAAATATATAAAGAATTTTTAGGAAAAGATATAATTTTACACCAACAAGAAGTTTCTCAGAAAACTAGACAACAAGCAATCTGGCATTTAAATAATATGAAAATTTGTAATTTATGTTTCTTAGATCAATATATTTGTGAATTTAAGAAATATTATTATAAACTAGCAAGAAATGTACATACATGTTTTTATACAAAAATTACCTTACCCTACGAATCAAAAAGTAACAGCACAATTTCAAGAAAAAAGAGATCAAAATAAAATTGCTTATAATTTAGGTGGAGCTATAAAAATAAAAAAAGATTTATTATCCAAACAATGCTTTGAAATAAATTACGAAAATCATTGAAGTATAAAACTAATCTATGGTGTTGTGAACGAAATACCGAACTATTTCAAGAATATGGATGTAATTATCACCTATATAAGAAGAAATACAAAAAATATAAATATAGGTACAAGCCATATAAATAGAAAAAATATTATAATTATAAAAGGCAAAAACCTTATTTTTAAAGAAGAAAATTTAGACGATATGGATATAGACAAAATAAACATAAATCCTTTCATCCAAAACAAAGAGACAGCCCACAAAACAAAAAGAACTGTAGATGTTGGATTTGTAAAGAAGAAGGTCATTATGCAACAAATTGTCCTAATAAACAACGATCAAAATACCAAGCTAAAGTCAATATCTTACATTCTGCTATTCAACATAAACTAGAACCTATTGAATCAGACTATGACACTAATTATACTATTTCTTCTATTTATTACTATGAATCACAAACTCAATCATCAGAATCATCAGTTGAATCCCAATACGACATTTATTCAAGTAGTAATTCAGAATAAAATAATTAATGCCTATATAGATACAGGAGCAACTATTTGTATTACATCAAAAATAGTATTAAATACCTGGAAAAAATTAGAAAAACCTTTACAAATAAGGACAGCAGATGGTAGTTTTAAATATATATGATATGTAAGCTATTACAATAATATCATTATAGAAAAATACACCTTTGTAGTACCATCAATTTATCAACAGGAATCAAGATTACCTTTTATCATTGGTAATAATTTCTTAAAATTATACAATCCATTCTGTCAATATTTATATTATATAACTCTCAAAACTCCTTATATAAAATCCATTAATCAAAAATCTATTGTTCTTAAAATTCCTATTTATCATACTTCTTATTTGCAGAAATTAAATACCCTAACTACTAAATTAGACGCTCTTCAATTTTATTTACTAAATAATACTTCTTTTCAACAGGAAATTGAAACATTATTGGAACAAGTATGCAGTGAAAATCCATTAGATCCAATAAAAAATACAAATTCTTTTTTAATTGAAATTAAATTGAAAAATCCTCAATAGGAAATCAATATTAAAAATAATATTCCTTATTCTCAAATAGATGTTCAAGAATTTATTACTGATGCACTGATTTATTAACTAAAGGATTAATAACACCTAGTTATAGTAAACATTCATCTCTAGCTTTTTATGTCAATAATTCAACAAAAGAAAAAAGAGTTAAAAGACGCATGGTTATTAATTATAAAAAATTGAATGAGGGCACTATACACGATGCATATAAATTACCAAGAAAAGATTAAATTATTAATAGATTGAAAGGAAATAAATAGTTTACCACATTAGATGCAAAATTGGGATATTGGCAACTAAGATTACATGATAAAGCTAAGGAATTATTTTCATGTCCTCCCCAAAAACATTATCAGTGGAATGTATTACCTTTTGGACTGAAACAGGCTCCTAATATTTATCAAAGATTTATGGATAATAATTTAATAGGATTAGAAACTTTTACTTTTGTATATATTGATGATATTATCATTTATTCAAATCAGGATAAATTTGATCATTTAAAAAAGGTCAAAATTGTATTGGAACATTGTAAAGAAAAAGGAGTAATTCTTAGTAAAAAGAAAGCTAAAATTGCTAGGCAAATATAGAATATTTAGGTGTTGAATTTAATAATGGTTATTTAAACTTACAGCTTAATATTTTAGTAAAATTACAAGAATTCCCCCGATAAACTAGCTAATCCAAAACATGTACAACAATTTTTAGGTCTTTTAAATTATATTTTTGATCAAGGGTTTTTAGAAGATTTAGCCAAAGAAGGAAAATGCTTTCAATTAAAATGCAGTACAAAGCATCAATGGAATTGGACGGAGCAGGATACAATGGCAGTTCATAAATTAAAAACTCTCTGTAAGAATCTTTCTCTCTTATATAATTATCTTCCAATGGATTCATTGTTGGTGCAAACCGACGCCAGTATGGATACATGGGCAAGATATCTCTTGGCATAACCACCCAATTCAAAAAAGTATTTACTTAGCAAATATATAAATGGAACTTTTAGTTCTGCTGAACTCAAGTATACAACTCACGAAAAGGAAACACTAGCCCTCCTCAAAACTTTGAGGAAGTGGAGAATGGATCTATTACCTATTGCATTTGTAGTGCAAACAAATTCAAAGTATCTATGTGGATTCAATAAGTATACAATAAGGACTAATTATAAGCAAGGACGGCTTATTCGATGGCAACTTGAATTAACAACAAAACTAGATTATCTTCATTTTTATTTTCTTAATAACATGACTATACAATTAGAAATTGATACTTTGTTAGATGATGTCTGTAATGAAAATCCTTTGGATCCAATAAAAAATACTAATCACCAAGTAATAGAAATCAAATTAAAAAATCCCACTCAAGAAGTTAATATTCGAAATAATATTCCCTATACTTAACAAGATGTACAAGAATTTATTACTGAATGTGTAGATTTACTAGACAAACAATTAATTTCTACTAGTACTAGTAAACATTCATCCCCTGCATTCTACGTGAATAATTCAGCTGAACAAAAACGTGGAAAATGAAGAATGGTTATCAATTATAAAAAACTCAATAAAGCTACAATCGGAGATGCCTATAAATTACCACGAAAAGATTATATTATTAATAAACTTAAAGGACATAAATGGTTTATAAGATTATATGAAAAATTCGAATATTGGTAGTTAAGACTACACGAAAATACAAAACCACTAATAGCCTTTACATGTCCTCCTCAAAAACATTATCAATGGAATGTATTACCATTTGGATTAAAACAAGCACTAAGTATCTATCAACGTTTTATAGATAATAATTTAAAAGGATTAGAAGACTTTACTTTGGTTTATATTGATGATATTATTATCTATTAAAATCAGGATAAAATGGATCATTTACAAACAGTTAAAATAGTCCTTCAACGATGTAAAGAGCAAGGATTAATTCTCAAAAAAAGAAAGCTAAAATAGCAAGACAAGATAACTTTGCTAATCAAAACTCGAGTTAAGGTTAATGGTCCCAAATTCTCAAGAAACATCCACCACGCTCCACTAGTGCGCCCATATGATAGTGGTCTTCCATTCCCAGTTGGTGCTGGGATTCGAACCGATGACCTGATGGAATACTTTAATCTCTGATACCACTTTGCTAACTAAAACTCTAGTTGAGGTTAACGGTCCCAAATTCTTAAGAATCTTCTTATAGTTGAATCTTTTTGTTTTAAATCAGTCATTTTGATAATAAGGAGTAGAAATTTGATGTTGAGTTAATTCTCTTTGTAAAGCAGTTACTTGAGTGGAATAGAACTGATAAAAGTTTTGCGCTAATTCTAAACTCTCTTGTATAGGTATAAGTCCTCTAGGGTTTATATTTGCAAAAATTAAATTATGTATCTAGTTTCATGGTATATATATGCATATATATATATATATATACATACATACATATATATATATATATATATATACATACATACATATATATA